>RJVU01046259.1:4867320-4976006 GCA_003731715.1 Anabarilius grahami | reverse complement strand
AAAGAGAAAAATAGATATTGTTAAAAACAGGCCCAAAGCTCCACACAACAAACAATGGGGACGACAGAGACACGCAAAAACACACACAGAAATAGCCGCATATGGTCTCCAGCCACTAAAACCGTCCGATTGTCTTTAGAGTCTCAGGGAATATACTGATTCATGTGTGATTATAGCTGTTATTATTATGATGATCACGATTATGATCCCGTTTATGGTTATGATGATGATGATGATGATGTCATATCCTCTGTTTGCAGTGGAAACTGTTCATTGTTGCAGGACAAACGGTGATAGCAAAACCGAACAGACAGCAGACACACTTTACAATTACAGACAGTCAGATTCTGACGGGGAAAATGAAACGCAACGGCTTGAGAGTGTTTGTCGGGGCTTCTGAAGGAAACCTCATTCCTGCAGGGAAAAAGTAGGCTAAAAATAGTAACATCTCATTTAACTATTATTATTATTTAAATATTAATATTCGCTATTTGTGCCAACAAAATACATTTTATGCGTTAAATCAGGTAGAAATGTTTTTATTTTTTTTTTGGGTGGTCTGTTAAGTGAGAATCAACACATTGGTTTTTATGCAACTTTTTAATTCACTGTAACTTAAAAAACTTTGTTGGTTTAACTTAAAGTAAGTTACCTGGTTGGCCTTAAAATGTTGAGTTCATTGAAATTAAAAATTTGAGTCAAACATTGGGTTAAAAACAACTCAAGTGCTGGGTAAATATAGGACAGAACACATGTTGGGTTAATTTTACCCAGCAAATTGGGTTGTTTATTTAACCCAGCATAATGGGTTGATTCATTTTTACTATAATACTAGCTTCTTCTTTTTTTTTTTTTACTTCAAACATGAATTAATGTTTATGGATTAACTTTAATCCTCTAAACGTTTTCTCCACACAACCACTGGTTTGCATGATAATTCCTTTATTTTCGATCATATTTTATAGTATAGCATATTCTATATAGTTTTTAATACATATTGCCTATATTTAAGCTTGTTTAACAAATATTAGAAGTAAAAATTAAACATTTAGAAGTAATTGAAGTGTAATCGACCGGTCTCTGTTGTCCTGTTTCCACTGTAACAGCGCTGGATCTTGTGCCGGAGATGACTCGCGTTTGGCAGGGGAACTGATAACTTCAGACCGCCGCCTGCGTTTCACTCGTAGCCAAAAAATGCTGTGACTGACTCCAAAACCTGTCCATAAATAATCAGTGTACAATTCTGAGAACATATTTTAACATCCTAAGTATTTATATTCTGTATCTTTTTGAATACAATCATTGAATTTTATGCAAGGCATCAAACATTTCCAACCGAAATGACCAACACTACACTCATTTAGGTGACTCACATCATGCCCCTGTATGTTGCTTTGCATAAAATTAAACAATATACAGAACAACAATTCATTTTTGGATAAAATAAAATGTACACAAACCTGTAATTTACCGAAGAAATGTAGCTACCAATTTGAAGGAGCTGCACTGCTCTCTCCTAAAGGGGGCGCAAAAAGCCCGTGATAAATAACTCAACCCCTGGGTTTTACGTCTGACTCAGGATCTGGGTAACACAAAAACTACCCAAACGCTGGGTTGTTACGTCTGACCCAGGATCTGGGTAACACAAAATCTACCCAAACACTGGGTTGTTACGTCTGACCCCGGATCTGGGTAACACAAAAACTACCCATACGCTGGGTTGTTACGTCTGACCCAGGAACTGGGTAACACAAAAACTACCCATACGCTGGGTTGTTACGTCTGACCCAGGAGCTGGGTAACACAAAATCTACCCAAACACTGGGTTGTTACGTCTGACCCCGGATCTGGGTAACACAAAAACTACCCATACGCTGGGTTGTTACGTCTGACCCAGGAACTGGGTAACACAAAAACTACCCATACGCTGGGTTGTTACGTCTGACCCAGGAGCTGGGTAACACAAAATCTACCCATACGCTGGGTTGTTACGTCTGACCCCGGATCTGGGTAACACAAAAACTACCCATACGCTGGGTTGTTACGTCTGACCCAGGAGCTGGGTAACACAAAATCTACCCAAACGCTGGGTTGTTACGTCTGACCCCGGATCTGGGTAACACAAAAACTACCCATACGCTGGGTTGTTACGTCTAACCCAGGATCTGGGTAACACAAAATCTACCCAAACACTGGGTTGTTACGTCTGACCCCGGATCTGGGTAACACAAAAACTACCCATACGCTGGGTTGTTACGTCTGACCCAGGAACTGGGTAACACAAAAACTACCCATACGCTGGGTTGTTACGTCTGACCCAGGAGCTGGGTAACACAAAATCTACCCATACGCTGGGTTGTTACGTCTGACCCCGGATCTGGGTAACACAAAAACTACCCATACGCTGGGTTGTTACGTCTGACCCAGGAGCTGGGTAACACAAAATCTACCCAAACACTGGGTTGTTACGTCTGACTCAATCACTGGAAACCACCCCCCCACCCTCACTATATCGTCGCCAAAGCTACTGTACACCTGGAGCTCTTTCACGAGAAACGCCCACATGCATCTGAATGAAGATCACAGGTTTAACCTGCTAATGCAGCTACAGAAATAAGTTATGAATTTTAGAGTTTATTTTGTTGCTGATAAACATGTGTGGCTGGATGAATCGTCATCTCTCCATCATGACTTGTGTCAGTTATTGAACTAGCAAAACAACTGTTGATTATTTCCACTGCATTTATAGTAACAGCACCGCAATGTCTCTACAGCTCCATCCATCATTCCTACTGTGGAATTATTGTTGCTTTGATGTGTTGAAAACAAATTCATTTTACTGGCCATCAATTCATCATCTGGGACGGAAAGTCACAGTATAACCCTTCACTGTACCTGCGACAGACAGACAGACAGACAGACAGACAGGTGTGAGGTGGACTCAGCAATGCTCTTAAATAAAGAAGAGGGGAACAGAGAGGAGAGAGAACTGCTCTCTCTCTCTCTCTCTCTCTCGCTCTCTCTCTCCAAATGTCTGTGATAATTTATCACTTCTTCTAGCTCAACTGACAAACTATTTGCAGGAAAATGAGTTTTTCCGCTACGGATTTGTCCTCTGGGAATGAAAAGGGAAGCAGTTGTGTTTTTATCCTCTTTCTCACACACACACACACACACACACACACGTTCAGATACTGTGAGTATGTATGTGGGGTTTAAGATAAATGAGGTAAATTAATAGAGTCACTGAAGGAAAAGATTCAGCCTTCACTCTGACACACTCGAGACTCACTGAAGAGACGTTCTCTGTGTCTATATGTACAAACACACACGCACACACACACACACACACATATCTCTGTCTAACACAGTCACATCCACAAGTATCAACTATCAAGACTTTGGGATAACCAGTATCAGTGCGACTGCTAATGACTTTAAGCTCATTACACACAAATCATATCAGACATGTGTTGCGTTTCACTGATATTCTGCATTTAAATGCTTTAATGTCTGTTTGTGTCACTTGAATAAAGCCTGATCTTCATCATCTGAGGAGGTAACCACATGTTAGAAATGTAAAAGACTTTTTGAAGAGACGAGCGAAAACCAAGAGTGTTAGTGCCGTCGCTCCATCGGTTCTTGTAAACCACCCGTCATGCATTGACCTGCAGACAATCTCGAGGAGCTCCGAATGAGGGTTTATATAATCACAGGGCTCAACCAAGGTCAGCGATCCAATTTTCTCTCTTGTCCTCAACAAACAACACACTGACAAGCATTTGATGGAGAGTTACGGGACTATAAAGGCCTAATTGCGCTGAATTTACACAAGAGTGTTTGTAAAGCTCAGTGGATTTCTCCACAGGGTTTCCTGCCAGTAAATCTCCTGCAGACGCTCATGTGACGGGGGAAAACTCCCTTGTTATAACTTAACGACTCTGAAATGCATCGACCACTAATTGGAATATAAAGCGCAGCTCAGTTTTACTGCATTGAGGTGATAAATATATTTGACTGAAGCTGAGAGAAAGAGCCTTCGGTTTTCACCGTAAACTCATATGTGACGAGGATTTTATCAGCCAGAATGTTCAAGGATGAAGTGCTTGTTTAAACTCTCCAAACTAAAGTTCAGGGTTGTTCTACTTTAAATTTTTTACGCTGATTGAATATAGTGCCGCCATCTTCATCAGTGTTTATTTTCCTGTCAGTTAAGCTGCAAACAGATTCGGTGTCGTTCCCGTTTATTGCTTTCTATTATTTAAAGTGTTAGTATGTTTATGTTCTTTAATCGACGAAAACCTTTTCACTGGTGCAGTTACAGTGACCCACATCGCTTGGGTCATTCACACATTTCCACCTTTTACAGCTTGACCTTAAAAGCCTGTTTAGCCATTAAGAGTCCCTCAGTAATAAATAAGAATATCTTTGATCTTTGATCTATGAGGACATGCTTTTAGATGCTCTTATATCACTTTTCAGAGCTCTTTCCATTTTCAGAAAAACGTATATGTATGTTAAAATATCTTGTTTTGTATTTTCAAATATATGCTCATGTTAGGAAGCGTTCAAGGCAGATCAGTAATATTGTTCAATATTAACGGGTTATTTCACCCAAAAATGAAAATAATGTCATTTTTTATTCACTCTCATGTCGTTCCACACCCGTAAGACCTTCGTTCATCTTCGGAACACAAATTAAGATATTTTTGATGAAATCCGAGAGGTATATGACTCATCCATAGGCAGCAATATAATCAACACTTTCAAGGTCCAGAAAGGTAATAAAGACATCTTTAAAATAGTCGACGTGACTGCAGTGGTTCAACATTAATGTTATGAAGTGACAAGAATACTAAACAAAACAAAAATAAGGACTTGAACAATCTCTTCTCTTCCCTCTCAGTATCCATACTCAGCTGACGCAGTATGCACAGTGAAGGCTTCCGTGTTTACGTCTGAATTCCGGCCCATTATTGGCCAAAGCTGATCACGTGATCAGCACGACGCATGCGTGTGATGCTGACGCAGGAGCCAGCCAATAAGGAGTCAGAACCTGGAAGCGCTGGACGTAAAAAGCATATTGTTGAATAAAGTCATTATTTTTGTTTTGTTTTTGCGCACAGAAAGTATTCTCGATGCTTCATAAAATTAAGGTTGAACCACTGCAGTCACGTCGACTGTTTGTACGATGAATTTAGTACCTTTCTGGACCTTGAAAATGTTGATTATATTGCTGCCTATGGACGAGTCAGATAGCTCTCGGATTTCATCAAAAATATCTTAATTTGTGTTCTGAAGATGAACGAAGGTGTGTGGAACGACATGAGGGTGAGTAATTAATGACAGAATTTTCATTTTTGGGTGAAATAACCCTTCAAGTGTCCCCGTGATCACAATATAAAACATACTTTTTATACTTTTCAGAGCTATTTCCATGTTAATGGATAGTGAGTTTCTCTTAGAAGTGACACTCTACCTGGCAGAGTCAAAAACAGCATGTTTCTACATTCAAACGATTTCACTTCTTTCATGACCTCTATAAACCTGGACACCTCTAACTCTGACCAAGGGCTGCTCTCTTTGCCATGCGACGGGTGGCGCTCAATCCTCTTCCTAATGGGCTTTTAATCCCTTCGCATTATTGTGGCACGTACAATGGCCGGCATGCTGAGGTTTTGTCACAGGCTTCTCTAAAACAGTTATTAGGCCCCCAAACTTTCAGGGGCGAGCGACCAATAAAAGAAGGAGCAGGTCCTGGAAACGGGGGAGATGGGAACAGGGTTTGGGGTCAGAGGGCACAGGCCGAAGCGGAAACGGGAGACAGAGATGGAACAATGCTGAGGGCTGGACCAGCAGACAGAGATGGAGGGGGGCGACTGCGCACAAAACACCAGGAAGACAGGGATGAGCAGAGAACAGAGGGAGGGGAAAACAGATGGTTAAAGAAGGGAAAGAGAAAAGAAGAAAGGCCTCAATCAGGAGAGAATCAGTGCCTGCGTCAAATGCATATGGTCCACTGTAAAGAGAAATTACAGTGTCACAAACAGATTGATAATTAAATATAAACTAGAAACTTTTCGTAGGAAAATGAGAGGTGTGGATCATTTTAACTTTCACCTGAACGTGAGCTGTTAACTGGAGCTTTAAGCACGACGAAGATGGCGTATAAAAATAACACATATTTATGCAAAACTAATGGAATCATGTTTGGGGCGTTTTTATGACCGAATCATTATGTTCTAATGCTTAAAGCTCAGTTCAGCGCAAGCGCAATTCAATTCTTACTTTCATCCTGAAACTGCATAGCTTTTTGATGCTCTTTTGAAACCCGTATTTTAAACCATAACAAATTACAAATTTGCAGTTCATTGTTAGCAGTCTTCCTTGCAGATGAGAAAAAAAGACTCTCGATTCATCCAAAACGCTTAAGAAAGTTTTAAATCTGGCAAATATCGCTGTTTTGTACGTTACATTTCTGAGTATCTCTCTAAAAACCGGTAGATAATAATAAATACTAATAATTATTTATATAAGTCGACTTTGTGGTCAGTGTGAGTTCGAATTCGTACGAATTAGCCATCTCGTAAAATGCGTACGAATTGCTGTGAGATCGGGTTGCAAATGCAACATCATCCAAAAGCAAATTTGCTATTGTTCGCATTAGATTTTTTTTTTTTTACATTTATAAATCATCACAAGAAGGCCTGCTGAATTAAAACAATAAAAGTTCTCCCGAACCCGCGGTCACCTGCATTCCTTGATCAGTTGTAATGAGGTAAAGATGACAACAGCGCATTGTGTCTCTTCTGATCGCTTGGACTTGAAAGATGCAACAACATGAACCTTTGCCCTCTGATTTCCATTCGGACACACCCGAACCGCTCACTTTATCTTGATCGCCGTGGGAATGAGAAAAAGAGCGAGAGGAAACTGATTTAGCCTTGCAGCTAATTTCATATATGATTAAAAACAAGATGCTTAAAGGCACTTTGTTTTTGCAAGTGTTTGAACACATCGGTTATTTTTGTAATCTTTATGTGCTCATCCATTCTTCTTTGATTGTCGTTGTGTTATTGCGTTTATCAAGTTTCACAGAAACTTTCTCCCAGTAAACCATAAACTGACCTTTCTATTCCAACTTACCTTTAAGCATTATCGCAGATGGTTTCGTGGCATAGGTATCTGTCCATTAAACATAAACATAAACGATATGTAAACCAATGCAGAATGTGAATGAAGATCATTGCTCTGTCCCTGTAAAATATTTAATTACATATGTGACCCTGGACCACAAAACCAGTCATAAGTTGCACGGTTATATTTGTAGCAATAGCCAACAATACATTGTATAGGTCAAAATGATCGATTTTTCTTCAATGCCAATTAGGATCTTAAGTAAAGATCATGTTTCATGAAGATATTTTGTACATTTCCTACCGCAAATATATCAAACATTTATTTTTGTGAGTGAATATGCATTGCTAAGGACTTAATTTGGACAACTTTAAAAGCGATTTTCTCAATATTTTGATTTTTTTGCACCCTCAGATTCCAGATTTTCATAATTAAATAGTCGTATCACGGCCAAATAGTGTCATTTCCTAACAAACCATACATCAATGGAAATCTTATTTATTCAGGTTTCAGATGATGTATAAATCTCAATTTCCAAAAATTGACCCTTATGACTAGTTTTGTGGTCCAGGGTCACATATAGGCTAGCTGTGCCGACAGTTACACTGTAATGAGTATAGGCTATTTTAAGGGTTGTATTAAGTGTCTCAAAATCATTTCAAATTGTATGTATTTATGGAATATGCCCCCCAACATAAACCCGTATACATTAAACACACACACACACACACACACACACACACTTCAGAGAATTGTGCTTTTCTTTGCTTGGTTTCAAATCATTTCTCATTTAGTTACTCAATTAAAGAAATAACTAACTACTTTTGGGCGTTTAATGCATCATTAATTTAGTAGCCTACTAACATATTTTACATTATTAAAAGGCAGATAACTATCGCTCATGGGTTTTAATCCCTTGTTAAACTCTCGGTAACCTCTGTTTCTCTGTCTTTCTCCAGTTCTCTGCCCTCTCCTCGGGCGTTTGTTCTTCATTCGCTCTTTTTTTGCGCTTAAGAAAGGAATTTTCTGCTTCCATTTACGCTGTGATTCTCTTTACTCTGTATTTATCTGAGTACTTTGTTCTGCACTCGCTGTATTTACACGACGCAAGGCATGAATACGAATGAATAAAATGAAAGAGCCTTCAGAGGAATAACAAGATAAGAATATGGAGTGCTTTTGACCTGTCTTATTTTCTTTCAAGCCTTTTAATGTGGTGTAATTATCTGCTATAGCAAAAACTTACTGAGGCCAATGCCATGTAATGAGTCTAACGGAAGCACAAAGCATTATATTAACACTCATTTACGTTTAGCCCGTTCAAAATGGGCTAATAAAATATTTGCTCCCTTCTGCACTGCCACGCGCCATATGGCAAAGGCCAAACAACGGGGCGTCATAAATGAGTAATTTGGGTTGTTCTGTTTGTTTTAAAGTTGTGAGAACAACATAAACTGAGTGAAGATGCTCGGGAATCCAGTTACCCTGCTGAGAGTTAGTTTATTCGTGGGGAGCAGCTCTCAAGTGTCAAAACAGTCCAATAAAAGAGCGAGAAAACCTCATTTAATGCCGGACATTTTAAAGCTCAGGACGTTTCACTAAGCGATTATAGAGCCCATTCTAATCTGAAGTCCATTATTATTAGATTATTATTATAATTAATAATTAAATGCATTGATAATTCAGTCCTTAAATTAAATATTAATTGATAAAACTCTGCCGTCGTCATTATTATTATTATTAGTCGTAGTAGTAGTCGCCTTCTCTGAGGTAAACCATTGTAAAGTGCTGGTATCCATCAAGTGAGGGATCAGGTATTTGTCATGATATAACAGCAGATTATAGCAAATCATGAGTCCAATTGTGTGTGAACGATGAGCGCGTTCACATCGCCCCAGGAGGCGCGTCACATCTCACATCTAATCACTGAGAGGGTGAATGAAAACAAGCCCGATCCTTGACAAATATTTCCGTAAACGTTGACGTATCGCTCTGTGTTTTGTTGTGTTCTGGAAGCGGTCGAACCCCCAGAATCATCCATCCGTACAGTTTGGTCTGGGCGACACCCCGGTGGAAACGTCACCCTATACGAGCCGCCCATAAATCCGTCGTCCAATGGTCGAAGCGCGTCCTGAGCGCCTGAGAGCCGCCGGGATAAAACCTCCGCCGGGCCCGTCAGCCGCTCTTACGGCTCCGTTATTCTGGAGAAACTCTAATCCACACCTCTGATCAGACAAACAGAATATGTGCCATTATAACTGACACTGTGGCGTTGGATAAAAGCCGTCGGATATTTCCAAGCGTTTCTTCTCCAAAAGGTAAAACATGCATTATTATATGAATTTTTTTGCGCATTGATGTGATGTGGATTTTTTGGGGGTCGGCAGCTGTAAACTTACTGATACCTGCAGATTCTTCAGCCAATAACTATAGTGCCTCATATAATCTACAGTAGGCCTATAACGCGAAATAGAACAAGCCAAATCTTTAAAAAACGAGGAGCTTGACGTCAATAACTCTTCGACTAAACATAGAGTGCTTAAGTATCGAAGATGAGACTCTGTGTTATGCAAATAGTCATTAATAAATATTAAATAATAAATACAACAATAGCCGTAACTGTCAGGTTCACCATAAAATGTCCTTTTGCAGGGAATAAAAGGAATATTTTCACGCAAGACCTCATATGGACTAAAACACAGCAAATTAAGTGAGAGGGGACACTTGGACATTTAACCAGGACATCAAGAGACCAAGACTTCTCTGAGAAATGTCCAACACAACTGGGCGAGGTAAAAATAATAAACTAGTTATTTTGAAATCTATATACCGGCATCTGTAGATCACATGAAATGTCTAAAATTGAAGAACAAGTGCCGCATTTATTCAGGCATCCATGTTCATCATTGTGTTCAAGAAACTATTCAGCGAATATCAGACAAACCTTCCTTTTTTATTTTGCTTGGTTATTTTACAAATACTGTATAATGTTAGAACAATCTGGTAAATCTAAATGTCCATAAATTGACAGTAGTGGTTTGGCATTTTATTATAGGAAGTTATGTGTCAAGAACTAATATTATAGGAAAATGTCTGGTTGTGCGTGTGACGAACTCATGTGAGGAGTAACAAAAAACAAAATGAGGTCTTATAACTCACGTATAACAAATCCTTAAATTCTTAAGTGTAATTCAGCTAAGTCTGATATTTGTTTTTAATAGGCCTAGTTTATCTTTCGATTGCATTGCAGAAGAACCAGCAATCTCGAGAGGAGTTGGACATGAAGTCTTTACTCGCACAGATATTGACTTTTCGTTTAGAGGGTTAATGGCTTAAATCGGTTCAACAATTGAGTAAACCCGTTCCAGAAACCATCGCGTTCAAAAGAGCGTTATAATAGCCTACATTGAGTTTTGTCGATATTCTAGTAATAGACATTTGAACACTAGTGGTTGATATTGACATTCGCAAAAGGCCCATATTTTTCCTGACTTCATTAGTGCGGCGATGGAGAGAGAAATCGTTCGTTTTTTTGTGTTTGGTCGTGAAAACCGCTTTCCCGCTGTTCTCTTTTTTTACATGAAAATATATTTTTCAATAGCGCTAATATTGCGTTTTAAGGGGTTGTTTTCACGTAGCCTACTAGGCTATATAATATGTTTTAAATGACTTTACACAACAGCACGTATAGCACTTTTTTGTAGAAGGTTTTTCGGTCTCATTTTTTAGTTTACCGTTTCTCTTTTTGTACACGTTTCCATTTCTATTTGAAGTAATTTAGGCCTACAATTTAAATGATTTCTGTTCTCATTCGTTCATCGAAATACGATTATTATTGGTTAAATTTGTTGGACTTTTGTCTCGGGATTTTTCTTTTCCTCTTATTGCGTACTGAAATAAATCAGTAGGCTAGCTAATTTTATGAAATTGAAATTGAGAGTCCATAATGTCAGGCCAAAATAGATTATCTAAAGCATAACAAGTAAAAATCGCTTTTGTAAATTTTAAATATTTAGTTAGGCTAACATCATTTTGTAAGAAATGCGCTTAATTTTTTTAAGTTCAGGCCATGATCCAAAATAAGTCTGGTTAAAATCTCTTTTAATAAATTAATAAATACAAAAATATCCCAACCCTATGACATTATCATAAACTATTAAAATCCATGAAACAAAACTAGGTTTTACTGTAACCCTTTGCTGCTGAAAAATGAACGTATAACGAACCACCTTAAATTTGTACAGCATTAGAATCTCTCTCTCTCTCTCTCTCTCTCTCTCTCTGTGTGTGTGTGTGTGTGTCTGTATTCTCCTGGGGTTTCTCTGCTTTAATATCCTGTCGCTTGCTGACTCTTGGCGAGGAGAGTTTGACACACTCCGCTAACACCGTTAATAGCGCCGTTTGATGTGGAAATGAAAGCTGCAAAAGAGCAAAAGGGGAAGAAGAGACTGAATGGGTTAAATTAAAAGTGAGGCTCTTCTGAGAGTCACTGGTGCAGCGCAGCATGAAACACGAGCGCCGACAAATTGTCACAAAAGGGCGCATGACAAAAACAAGAAAAAAGAAGAAGAATTAAAATCTGCTGTTTTTTATTAAATCCATTTTCCAGATACTATAAAACTACAAAAATAGTAATAATGTTGACTTATTACAGAACAAGTTTTCTTATGAACATCATATAATAGGCCTATTTAAATATGTTTACAAGTAATTTTTGCATTTGTTCACGTACAACCCAGTGCAATGAATTTCATTCAAATTATATTTTTTCCCTCTGAGAAACTTTTAAATGTTTTATAGTTTTAATTTTCTTAGTGTAGATTATTTAACAAAAAATGTTCATTGCTAAAATGAATAATAGCAGTAGGTATTATTAGTGCATGTATAATTATGACTACTTTTATATCTGAGCAAAGTTAGAGTTAGTCGGTAAAGCCGAATATTCTTCATCAGGCAGATTGTGCTTCTGTATGTCATGAGATCCGGATCTGGGACCTTTCCCAGAAAACCTGCACAGAGCGGTCTAGACCAGAAGCTGGCAATGTACAGTACCTGTAGGTTCATTTGATGCTTTGAGAGAGGGATGTGTGGAAAAAAACAAACCTGAGAAGCTGAGAAACATTGGAAATGCGGTAGACATTGTAGTGTAGTAGGTGATATGTAATTGCAGAGTGAAAAGGAACCTGGAAAGGTTTTATTCTGGATATTGTTCATGCAAAACTTTCAGAAGAGTGTTAATATGATTTGGCAATTACCAAGAAAAACCTGTAACCTTCTCTCTTTGCTATGAGACAAATGAAATGTAATCTCACAGAGCCAGTGTTCGGTTGGCGTGATGTTTATGTGCGTTCATGTCCTTTCACCCCCAGGTCATGGGGGTCTTAATCAACTAGGTGGCATGTTTGTGAATGGTCGGCCGCTCCCGGAAGTCATCCGGCAGAGGATTGTGGACATGGCGCACCAGGGTGTGCGACCCTGCGACATCTCACGGCAACTGAGGGTCAGTCACGGCTGCGTCAGCAAGATACTGGGCAGGTAAAGAGTCCAGGAACACTTTAAACAAACACTTGACAAAATCAACAATGATGGGATGCATTTTATAAACACATTCACTGACTGTTTTATTCTATTTTTTTCTTTGTTGAGTGTCCTGTGCTCCACTGTCAAACATACTGAATGTGAATGAATCTGCAGCAAATGCTATATTAGTAATTTTTTTTATTTTTAGTTGTTTTTATTTGTTGTCTAGATGCCCTAATGTCATCAGGCACAGGCAGTTTCAGCATATCTGACATTTCATTTTGTAAAGATTACATATATTGGCCAAGTTGCACTTGCAAGAAATTGGTGCTGGTTTGTTCTAAAGTAAATGTGCCATATCAAGTCCTCATGATATAACATTACACACAATATACAATAAAGCCGCTTTTCCACCCGGACCAATTTGTCCCAGGACTTTTTTCCCCCAGACCTGTTGCTGTCTGCGTTTGCATCGCAGTCTAAAGTACTGTGAAGGGTAGTCCGGTCCCGCTGGATTTCATCCTCCGCTTATGAACTTAATAAAGCCTGAACCTCATCGTTGGTCCAATGGTCGTATTTTTTAAACTCCACTGTTGATTCTAATAGCGACATCCACCGCTACAGACTTTTGAAAATAGTGGTTGAAATAAAATGCTGTGTGGAGTCAACCAATCAAAATGCTGCGTGAACTCAACCAATCAGCATGTTCAGTGCCAAAGTCTCACCCCCGAAAGTTCCTGAACTTTGAAAAAGTACTACCTCGTGAGCAGGGACTTTCTGAGGGGTAAATTTTTACCCAGAACTTCATTTAGACACTGGTTCCTGCAGTCAAAACACACCGAGTACCACCTCAAAGTCCCTAGTTCCTGGGAAATTTCCTGCGGTGGACAATATACAACACAGACTGAGTAGATCAAATCTAGCAGAAATAAATGAAGAATAAGCGAGTAGACAGGTGACCGAAGGATGTAGCGAAAGCAGTAAATGAAACTCTCTATCAGCAGGTACATTTGAGTTTTGTTTTAATGGTCATTTTTCTTTCAGGTACTATGAGACGGGTAGCATTAAACCAGGAGTCATTGGAGGCTCAAAGCCGAAAGTCGCGACTCCTAAAGTGGTGGATAAGATAGCCGAGTACAAGCGGCAAAACCCGACCATGTTTGCGTGGGAGATTAGAGACCGACTGCTGGCCGAGGGAGTTTGTGACGGTGACACTGTGCCCAGCGTCAGCTCCATCAACAGGTACCTAAACTCTGACCTCAGGGACAAAAGGTCAACAGTGCTGGAAAATCCTCATATTGAGTCCGTAATTTTCTTTGTGCAAAACTCTGCTAACCCAGTTTCCTTCTCTCACAGGATTATTCGCACAAAAGTTCAACAGCCTTTCAACCTTCCTCTGGACAGTAAAGGCCTCAGCCCTGGACATACACTGAGTACGAATATCCACTAATAATTCCCAATAATCTTGTATTCCAGTTCATTGCAGTCAATGTAATGAAGTAATAATGCTGTCTGATTTTGCACAGTTCCCAGTTCAGCCGTCACTCCTCCGGAATCTCCTCAGTCGGACTCTCTGGGCTCCACCTACTCCATCAGCGGCCTGCTGGGAATCCCACAGACCAGTGCCGAGGGCAAGAGAAGCCACGATGACAGTGAGTGTACAGCATTATTAGTGTACTGTAATGCTCACTGGGCAGAGGAGCAAGAAGGTCCTCAGTTTGAGGCCTTTCTGCTCTCCCGGTGTTTGTGCAAGTTTCCCCCACAATCCAAAGACATACAGAATAGGTGAACTGGAGTCATTAAATGGTGTGTAGGTGTAAATGAAAGTGCAAATGTCTGTGAGCCCTGTGATGGACTGGCCATCCATGAGATATCCAACATCCCCCAACCCAGTTTGGAAAACCTAATGCAGTTTCAGACAATGACAGAATCTCCAGACCAGACACTAAATAAGCATGACATACTGACCCATGCTGCTCTGATGTTCCTTTTATTGCTGTTTACCTGAGGGAGAATTTCGATCTTTTTGATCTTTAAAAATTAAATAAAATTCCAGGTAGGGTTGGATTAGGGAAAATGCATTGAAAGTAAAAACAGTGGGAGTAAAAAAGTCTTTGACCGTCACTAAGTGAATCTGTGGTGAATTGTTTTCAGGATTTGCAGTATATATGCGACTCAAATGTCTTATAAAGGGAGCATTATCAGTAAATAAAGAATGCACTTTGATTGTGAACATGTCAGGCGATCAGGAGAGCTGTCGGCACAGCGTGGACTCTCAGGGCAGCGGCAGTGGACCCCGGAAACAGCTGAGGACCGAGCACTTCCCGTCTCAGCAACTGGACTGCGGCTTTGAGCGGCACCACTACAGCTCCGACGCATTCAGTCAGACCGGGAAAACAGAGCAGGTACTACAATACTGGAGCACAGGGGAAACGCTCATGCAGTGCACACGGATACTCAACTACTAACTCCCTCTCTCCTGCAGTCGCTCTATCCTCTCTCACTCATCAATGGCAGCTTGGATGAGGGTAAAAGTGGCTCAGCTATCAGTCGAAACCTGGCAGCACATCAGGGATACACAGTGGTTGCAGGTAATAACCGTAATACACTTTAATTCCTCTTTGTCATTTGTTCTCTGCTTTAGAACGATATTTCCATTTACTGTATGAAGAGACTTCCAGAGTGTCATGTCCAGCAACACATTACACAGTTCATTTAGCTTAGTCCTGCATAGTACATACTGCATTCCCCAAACTTGTATTTGTAATTTGCATCATCATTTAGCATATGTGCTTACACTGTCTGTGATTACTGTAATCCATTTCATTCAACATCGATTAACATTCATACATGAATTTTTCCACCTGTCTGTCAACCCGTTGCTCCGCCCCAGAAGCTCTACAGCCCCTCCCACTCTGTCTGAAACAGGAAATGTCACCTGAGGTGAACAGCTCAAGCCCCTCCCCCAACATCATCGCTAATTCAGCTTTCCTGGAGCTCTCTTCCATTTCGGCTCCGTCATCAGTGTCCATCGCTAACAGTTGCAGCAATGTCACTCATTTATCTCATGGCTTCAATTCATTTTCCCATCATGGCCCAGTGGACGGGCAGTTCAGCAGCCCGCCCCTCATTGCAGGTAAAACTTCATGCATCCATAGCACATGACCGTCGCAGTTATAGCCCAGCTGTCCGGTATTTTGGTAATCCAAGACAAAGCAATGAGTGGATTTGTTGACCGTTTCAGGGAGAGATGTGGCGAGCTCCATGCTGCCCGGTTATCCTCCGCACATCCCGTCGGCCGCTCAGACGGGCTTCTCCTCGTCCACCATCACCGGGATGGTTGCAGGTGAGGGACCTTTTTGAATTCTCTTGCATATTGTGATGCTTGTGTCACTATTCAGATCGAATTCCCTCTAGTTGTTAAAGACCCCGTCGTGAAAATCAAGTTTTTAATGTTGTTTATATGTCTATGTGGTGTTTTTAATATGCTTTAAGACAAACCATGTGCAAATTCATAAATCAACACCATTGCTGAGTATTTTCTCCTTAAAACTGCAGTGACCTAAAGACGCAGTTTGAAAATTGCTCAAAAGCGCAAAAAATTGACAGTCATGTCAACGTGCCGGCGGGCTTTAGCATATCATTAACAGCGAACTAGCAGTGGAGTCTCGAGAGAAGCCAGGTTATCCCGGTATATTTTTCTGTTGATATGAAAAAACGTGTAGACTTAGCAATATGGCGGATGATGTATGTATGATGTATATTACAATGTTATGATGAACTATATACCTTTCTCCACTGACGTTCGGAGTTGTTCAAAGCATATACTGATTGTTAGAAGGCAGCTGTCTGACTCTGACATGGTGAACGGAAACAACACATTATTAGCTGTTTGATAACGTAGTCAAACAAAAGGCTAATCATATTAATTACCGATATGTGTCCGGCGTTGTAAAAAGGGATACCATTGCGCAGCGTTTACCTTAGTAAGTTGACCGAGTGGATCTCTGAGCCTGCGTGAGGGAGTGAAGGTGGAGCTAATTTGCATATTCATTGATCTACGTATACTAAATGAGGCAAGGGTGTAGAGTTACATTCAAGATATTTTAAGGCATGAAGAAATTTTTTTCACAGGAAAAAAACATTTAAATATGTAATTTTGGTGAACAAAAATGAGTTTTAAGGGATAAAATTATTGACTACAGGGGGACTTTAATTAAACTGAGGGTCATACCCATCACTGGCTGTTCTGAGAAAGTTTTGCTAGTGAATTCTCCTTAATCTTTCTACAGTGGACATATTTGTAGTGTGAAATACAAAAGATCAGACAGCAATAAAGGGTTAGTTTACAACAAAATTATACTTCTGTCATTAATTACTCACCCTCATGTCATTCCACACCCATAAGACTGTTCATCTTCGGAACACAAATTAAGATTTTTTTGATGAAATCCGAGAAGTATATGACTCGTCCATAGGCAGCAATATAATCAACACTTTCAAGGTCCAGAAAGGTACTAAAGACATCGGTAAAGCAGTCGACGTGACTGCAGTGCTTCAACCTTAACTTTTTTAAGCGACGAGAATATTTTTTGTGCGCAAAAACAAAATAAAAATAATGACTTTATTCGACAAAATCTTCTCTTCTGTGTCATTCTCTTATACTGTTTACGTCCAGCGCTTCCAGGTTCTATATCAAAAAGCCGACTCATCATTGGCCGGCTCCTGCGTCAGCATCACACGCATGCGTAATGCTGATCACGTGAACAGTGTCAGCCAATAATGAGTTTTTGTGCACAAAATGTATTCTCGTCACTTCATAAAATTAAGTTTGAACCACTTGGATTTATCCGCAAACACACATTGGATTTGCCACAGGTTTTACGCCGGATGCACTTTCTGACGCAACCCAGCACTATGAGAGTCAACGACACAACTAATCCACAAGCATAAAGGCACTTACTGTGATTTCTATTCTTTAAAAATTCATTTCTGCATTTCACCTCTGCTCTAGCTTGTGCACTAATCTAGCTTTGACTTTAAACTTGTATGCTATGAATCTGGCTCTTATGACAAATGGCTTGTGATGTTCCTCATTTGGATAAAAACATCTGCTAAATGAATACATGTAAATGCTTAGCAACAGCTTTGCACAGGCAAGCGCCACTCGCATTTCCTTTGGGAAATGTAACGATCTAGTTTTGTGATTAAAACAGTGGACTCATAAATGCAGTTTCTCTGAAAACTATCGCTGATAAACATGGTGCGGTATGAATTTGAGGAGCGCGTGAGAATGCCGGGAGGCCGGTTTAGAGATTAACAGAAGGACGGGTGGGTTAATAAGTAGCCGGTTTGCTTTGGAGGGAATGGAGCAGGAGTTCCGCCCTGCTGCCCGCAGCGGCCCCTCTGCTCCCGACCACCCAGGGGCCCCACTGAGGGGAGCATGATTATGAGTCCGAGAGAGACCAGAGAGATGGAGACTGAGGTGGAGACAAACCATGAATGAGTGCACAATCTATATGGAAAGCATATACAGAGAGTATATCCATTAAGGAACAAACGGCAGGAGCGGTACGAGCTCTGCTGAGACTGTGATGCACTTTTCTTTTTTTCATCTGAAGTCTGCCCTGCGAAGCGCGAAATGAGAGGGTCTGATTTATTATTTTTCTGGTGGGCTCGCTGAGAGGAAGCGTTCATACACAATTACTCACTGAAGGGGGGGGATTCAATCCGGCTCCCATAATTACCAATTAGATATTGGAATGTTAAAAAAAAGAATGGCAGAGGGAGGCATGAAAGGCTGAAGGAGGAAGTGAGGGATGGAGAGACGCTGAAGCAGTCTGACTGTATGCACCAGTGAGCAGCCGTCCACCTGCCCGCGGGATTAATGGTTTACAAGCGCCTCTAACCGCCGAGTGAATGATGTGCCAGACCTCAAGCTGCCAAAAGCACAAACGGACTCGCACAACACTTACAGGATCTGTTTCAAACTGAGGATCTGGCTGACATGGCTGTTGTCTTGTTTAATGTGTTTGTAATCAGGTGTGTGTTCACTTGTAGGACCAGAGTACACGGGCCAGACCTACAGCCACCCGCCGTACACGTCCTACAGCGACGCCTGGAGATTCACCAACTCCAGCATATTAGGTGAGTCCAGCAGAGTCAACACTGTGTCTCATGAGGACTACATGGTTGTCTAGTAAAGAAAAAATGCACTAACGACCTGCATACACCCAAATGAGACTGCCGTGCCCTTCAACTATTGCATAAATTGTCCTCTGAAGTAGGTTTACCCTCTGCCAGTAACTTTGTGGCTTCAGGCTATTGAGCTTTTCTGTGGAAATAAATAATGCCACAGTCATAAGACGGCTGTTAGCCCTCAAGCTATAGAATTATAGAGCAGACCATTTCAAAAATACAAAACAAGCAAAGATCTTACCTCCTACCTAAGTCCCTTTCAAGGAAAGTCTGTTTAATCGGCGGCCATATTTGCAACGCCTCCGGGCAGCTCTTTCGGGCATCCAAGACCAAGTCTTATCTATTTGAATGGGGGAATCTGAAATTTCAAAAACTGCTTGGCGAACTCACAATTAAATAACACATTTCAAGTCATCAACAAAATCTGACATGAACTGTCCCATAAATATTGTTTCTTATGCTCAAATAGCATTAAAAAGCTTATTTTTCAGGCTAGACGAGCCAATGCGCATGTGCAGTCAATGACTTTATCAATCAGCGATTGGCTCTTTTACCAAAGAGCTTAGAACCCAAGAGGCGACACTTTGATACTTTTTGGGTAACAGAGCTCAAGTAGCGCAGCCGCCATTATGGGCTGAAAATACTAACTGGACCATTGAATCCTTCACATCTTACGCACCCAAAATCGGCGAATTTCACTGCCAGATCAGAAGCGCAATAGAACAGTTTTTAAATTAAGTCACCAGTAAATTGTATGGCTCCTACAGTAAATGTTGTATTGTCTTATATATGTTTTATTTTACCAGTTGTGGAATCACAACCATTCAACCATCTGAGGTAACGTAGTGAGCCTACTTTATTGAGTATTTCCATTTTATGCAACTTTACACATTTATTAATAGTAAATTAATAATTAATAAATTTAAGATCATCATGTTTGCAGCGAACAATATATTTCAGACCTAGTGGAGTAATAGTAATAATATCTAGATCTGAATTGAAATATATTTATTGTACGTTTTAATGGATCACGCTACAAACATAACGATCTTATAATACATGATGCATTGCTGTGTCCGTTATCCCATAATTCCCACTTTTGGACACTTTTGCACTGCAAAATCAAGCTATTCATATATTTATTGTCCAACATTCCCAATTTGTCTGATGCATGTCCTTAATTTAATTTCATATGTTGTTAATAATTCAGTGTTTATAAGCCTTTTAAAGAATTTTAACCCAAACTGACTGGGTTTCTAGAGAGTGAAAAAAGTGGAAGACTTAAACACAAAGTGTGTAAAATAAACTGTAAAAAGGATTTGATGATCACTACTGATAGTATTTCATTCTGTGTTGTCATCATTCAGGTTGAATTTCAGCTTTAATGTACGTTTTGTTTTAACAAAGCAGCTGATATTGCCATAGAAACTAGCGGACTGACGACTCGCTTTCACCCCAAAATGGCGGAAACGCGGGGCTGCTCCTGGGCGGCGGTGTTGCAATGGAACGTCATATTCTGTATTTTCTATGCTTTTACTTAGAACGCGGGACGTATTCCGCCATATTGCGAGTTGCAGTTTCTCCAATTCATAACTAAAAGGAGTGAACCATCTTTCCACATCTTAGTTTTTGACCGGTCTCAAAAATACAAAGCAAGCAAATATCTTACCTCCTACCTTCACTCTCCACTATACGCTGTAATATATTGATGACATCACTGTCGCCCTCTGCAGGTTCCCCGTATTACTACAGTTCCGCCGCGCGAGCGCCGCCTCCCTCCACCACGGGGTACGACCATCTCTAGTACAGAAGAAGAACGGACACGAGTTTCTCTTTTTTACAGAATCCAGTGAAAGACACGAGGAGTATGAAGAAAACATATTGATGGACGATGCCTATTATTGCCTGTAAAACTATTTATGTCCTTTGTTCACGGCCTGATTAAAGGCCACACGTTTACATCTTTATCCACCAGTCAGAACATCTGTTGCTTGTGTTTTTATTTCTCTGTAGCCAAAGACATTTCATACTGTTTTCATATGGCCAGAAACACTTTTCACGATTACTACCAAACGGACAAATATATCCACACAATTGAACATATTATTAATAATTCTAAAGAACGTGAGAAACATCGCGCCTTTCTTGTTGTGTTTCAATAAGACGAGCAAATCATTTTGACGAGCACGTGACATTTTATCAACGGCGGATTGGAGCTGATGACAAAATCAGATATTCAAACAAAATTGAAATAACACGATACCTTTAAGATGATTTGCCGTATTTCTAATGGATTATCAAAAACATCACATTCAGAAGTAGCATATTCAGTCCAAACCATTAAAGATGTTTAATGTTTTGGGAAAATATGTAAATAATGTAGAGAAGGCAAACGTACCCCTATTAAAATGAAATTAATTTATATTCTACACATGATTATTAGGGCTGAACTGTGTGGGAATTCATTAGTTTTAAAATGTTTATATTCTCGCTTCTATTTTTCCATCTTATCATGCTTATATTTCTGTGATTAAACGAGTTTTGGGTTTCAGAGATTACGTTTTATTGTACTGTTAATTATATTATTCAAATGTAAATTAATAATTTCTACAGAATTATTTTGAATTAAATAAAGCATGACAAAGTCCACTGTTGTCTTTCCCTCATTTATCTGTTTTGTACCATAATAATAAGCGTAGCTGTAAATGAGTAGCCCAATATTGTCAGAATATTACAGCTTGAATGATTCTTCTTCAATAAATCAAACTTATAGGCCTATAATTATATATAGGCTGTTGTTAGACCAGGGTAGTTGTTGGTGATGATGATTATGGTGTTTCTACTGTTTTCCTGTTGAAAACTATAATTTATTATGTTGCGTATTTTTCGCCAGTCAGCGGTTTAAGTGAACACATGAAAGGGACAAAAGCAATGATCCTGAAAACATGCGCATCTGTTTAATTTCCTTTTTTATTTTCTGCATCACGTACTTTTATTTGCAATTATTTCTCGCCTCTTTGTGGCCTCATTATAATGGCTCTTTAACGAGGCCACGGTTCGACGGTGCCGCGGCCCACCTGGATCCGCCGAGCGCGCGCGCGCGTGATGAACGAGCGGCCGTTTCCACGCGGAAACCAGGAGCACGAGCGCCCGGGGCTTCGGTGCACGAGAAGAATCCTGAAACGACAAAAACACCGTCCGCAGAATGAGTAGGTACTGAATGGACATGTCGTGTAACTAAATGTACGGGAATGTTAATATCATTTTAACCATTTAGAAATCACACACGACCATCACCTCCTTGATGACAGCAGTCTTTCACTTCTGGATATTATTATCATCCAGAGTTTTTCCTGCAAAGTACTTGCACCTAATAAACACACACACACCCAGCAATTGGGTTGTTTTAACCCAGCGAATGGGTTAAATATTTGACCAACCTGCTGGGTAGTTTTATTTAGCTCAACTATTGTTTAAATATGATTGTATTTCTTGCTTAAAATGAACATAAAGTATGTTGGAAATTAACATTTATTAATAAGTTTACACTCAAAAAAATCCTGGGTTAAAAACAACCCAAGTGGCTTTCCTGAAGCTCAGTGGTTAGAGCATGGCACTAGCAATGCCAAGGTCATGGGTTCGATCCCAGGGATTGCACATACTCTGATACAAATGTATAGTATAATGCAATGTAAGTCGCTTTGGATAAAAGCGTCTGCCAAATGCGTAAATGTTGAAAATGGACAACCCCAGTGATTAGGTTGTTTTAACCCAGCAGTTGGGTTAAATGTTTGCCCTAAACTATTGTTTAATAATGACTGTATTTCTTGCTTAAAATGAACCCAAAGTATGTTGGAAATTAACATTTATTAATAAGTTTACACTAAAAAATCCTGGGTTAAAAACAACCCAAGTTGGGTTGAAAATGGACAAACCCAGCGATTGGGTTGTTTTAACCCAGCAGTTGGGTTAAATGTTTGCCCTAAATTATTGTTTAATAATGACTGTATTTCTTGCTTAAAATTAACCCAAAGTATTTATTAATAAGTTTACACTAAAAAAATCCTGGGTTAAAAACAACCCAAGTTGGGTTGAAAATGGACAAACCCAGCGATTGGGTTGTTTTAACCCAGCAGTTGGGTTAAATGTTTGCCCTAAACTATTGTTTAATAATGACTGTATTTCTTGCTTAAAATGAACCCAAAGTATGTTGGAAATTAACATTTATTAATAAGTTTACACTAAAAAATCCTGGGTTAAAAACAACCCAAGTTGGGTTGAAAATGGACAAACCCAGCGATTGGGTTGTTTTAACCCAGCAGTTGGGTTAAATGTTTGCCCTAAACTATTGTTTAATAATGACTGTATTTCTTACTTAAAATGAACCCAAAGTATGTTGGAAATTAACATTTATTAACAAGTTTACACTAAAAAAATCCTGGGTTAAAAACAACCCAAGTTGGGTTGAAAATGGACAAACCCAGCAATTGGGTTGTTTTAACCCAGCAGTTGGGTTAAATGTTTGCCCTAAACTATTGTTTAATAATGACTGTATTTCTTGCTTAAAATGAACCCAAAGTATTTATTAATAAGTTTACACTAAAAAAATCCTGGGTTAAAAACAACCCAAGTTGGGTTGAAAATGGACAAACCCAGCAGTTGGGTTGAATGTTTGCCCAACGAGCTGGGTAGTTTTATTTAACTCAACTATTGTTTAATAATGACTGTATTTCTTGCTTAAAATGAACCCAAAGTATGTTGGAAATGAACATTTATTAATAAGTTTAATGAATAATAATTAAACAATAAACATTTATTAAATTGCTTATTAATAAATGTTCACCTTTTGATTATTATTGTTGCCTTTAGTAATTATGTGACTTATTTTAAAAGTAATAAGTCACATAAGTAATCTTTAAACAATATTGGGTTATATAAAATTGCCCAGCAAATTGGGCAAATATTTAACCCAACCGCTGCGTTTGTCCATTTTCAACCCAACTTGGGTTGTTTTTAACACAGCATTTTTTAGAGTGTAACATTTCCCAATATAGAAAATAAAGCATGTTATAATCACTGAAAATTGAGTTTTATTTCTACTTTCTTTTCTTAGTTTCCTGCAGAAATCACTCAACTCATTCACATGTACAATTTTACACCAATTATGCTTAATAACCCAATAACATGTAAGGTCATGTAAACGGTGTTTTTAGTAAGGAAACAGTTTAAGGCAAGTGTAACCCGATTTCGCTCTGCATGCAAACACCTTCACGGCTGTGCGCATGTCCGTTTCAAAACTCTGTCATTTCGAATCTCACGTAAACGCTTTGTCAGGTTTATAAAACGAGCTGATGTTTGATAGTCTGAAGTGTATTGCTGTGCATGTCAGTGCACTCACTGAAAACGTTTAAACTTCGGTTCAAGCATGCAGAAACTAATAACCAGGAACAAAAATTTACAAGTGTGTGTGTGCCTTTCATAGAGGCAAAAATGACACAAAATCCCCTCCTGTCATCAACCTCAAAAAATGTCTGCCAGCGATGCCAACTGGGCTCCTGCCCGCTGCGTAACGACCACAACTATCAAACCTTGATGCTGCTGAAATCCAAAGAGAGTGAGAAAACAAGAATGTGTGGCCATAAAGGCAATGATAATACTTCCTCGCTGTCTCTTTTAACAGCCTCTTTCTGTATTTGTGCCTCACTCACACCGGCGCCCCTCCCGTCCCCTCGTCTGTGGCCCTATTAGCACGGCGCTCGGCTGCCACTCTGCCAGTAATGAGTCCGGCAGCACAATACGGGCACCGGGCTGGAACAGCTGAGAGAGGACAAAGCATCTGAAAATGGGGCTGGCGCAGAGGGCACCGAGAGACGGCCGGGCCAGGAGTGTGTGGGCATGTGTTACTATCATCACAGGAGCCAAATCAGAGGCAGACAGGGGCCCTTTCAAAAAGGCAGCTCGCTGTTGGTGTGCTAATGCTGTGTGTGTGTGTTACAGAGAGAGAGAGAGAGAAAACCTTTACACTCCACTGTCTTCCACAGATCGACAACAACAAACTCAAAGTCCCCTCTAGAACCATCGGTCTGCCAAAATAAATTAAGAGACGGTGTCATTTGACATCATGAGGCGGTTCTTCCTCAATTTGCTGGTTATTTGTGGGTGAAGAAGGTCACTGTCGCTTTGACAGAAGCACTTAACACAGATCGGGTGAATGAACACTCCAGACTCGGTAATTAATTTCAGTAGCATGCAAACTCTATTATTATGACATGAAATCTGCACACATTTTAATGACAATTAATTAGTGATCTTTTCTATTGAGCTTATTGTCCTCAAACAGTGTGTTTGGTTGAACAGCATTCCTCAAGTGTTCAGATCCAACAGATTCATTATGCAAATGTGGCCAAATTGTCTCATTGAAACAGAAATCATGTTGTTTACCTTAACAAAGTTGAGGTTAAAGGTGCTAAAGAGGATTTTTTGTCTTATACATTTTTACAATATTACTTGAAACTGTCTTTACTAACTGATAAAAGACTATTTATTAGGTGCACTGAAAGGAATAATATTAATATACATCATCTGTGCACGAGGTAGAGCCTTAAATACATCAGCCAATCATTAACGCGATCATCGCGTAAACGATTGGTTCCTCTGGCTTGTCAATCACTGCCATGACGTTGCTTGTGAGAGACGCGCAGCTGCGCGCTCCAGTAACTTTCCACACTCCACAGGCGCCGCATGCAATGTTTTTGTCAGGAGACAGGAGTAACAACTGCAGATTATGAGTTACCTGCGGTGAGTCCGACATAATGAATCCACTAACACGACACAGCGAATGCCGGTGGTAAACAAACACTCGTGTTCCAATACTCCTGCACGAGTTTTGGGAGGCGTTCCCTCGAAATGAGCTGTGAAGGAGGGGGGTTGTTCTTACGCATGCGCTCATTTAAAAAACTCACTAACAGTGTTTGGGTTCTCAGTCGACGAAAAGATCCTCTGTATCACCTTTAAATCAACTCAAGTTGAGCAAAACAGAACAATCGCTGATGAACAAATGTATTTTGAAACTCAAAACAATGAAATCCACCAGCAAGTTTGTCACAAATTAACCCTGTACTGTTTGTTTCATTACAGGTGATATTGTTTAAATGTTTGACATTAAAGCTGCAGTCCGTAAGTTTTGCCTCTTTGTCGCCATCTCTGTTTGAAACCTGCAATTGCAGTTATTTGCGGAAGCATCTTCTTTACGTGGGTTGTGCATCGGCACGGCTCTTCCGCACGGATGAATCTAATGTTTTGAGGTGTATTTGTGGCTGTCAGTCAACTCACCGGTGTAGATATTCACTGTACTTCGGAATTACAGATACTACGTCTTGGAAGTATGACAAAAATAAGAAAAATGTCATCTGAACAAGTATGTCTGCCGGGTTTGTTCTGACCAACTGAAAAAAAGAAAAAACGTTTTATAATAAATCGCACTACCAATGGTGATTAAATCTAAGCTCGGATCACGTCAAACCATGCATATTATTATTATTGTTATACTTTGTTCTCAAATTTGTTAATGTAAACAACATCAACATTGCGTGACTATGTGTTTTAGTGTGTATTAGCGTTATCTGTAGATTTCAATTTCTGTACAGTCTAATCTCTAATTTTAATTCTAAAGAAATTGTTTTTTTAACCTAAAAAATAAATTTAATGTTATTTATAAAACGCTCCCTTTCAAAGACCCTGCCGAAATTTATTCAAGTTTATGCACCGGCCCGGTTGCATTCCCTTTTTTACTGTAGCCACTCCGCAGTCCGAGCTTTCCTCATTACAATCCACCATCAAAATGACAAGTTTAATTGTTCCAGCTACTGTGAGAAGACCCGAACCACTCAAATTAGAAAACATTATTACAAGCTACCGTTGTGAATCGGGCTAATGTAAGGAGATTGTTTTGAACACTGGCTGGTTATGTACTTGCTCAAAAATTGATTTTGGATCATTTTAACCAAAAAAGTTATGGAAAGTAGCTTAAGCAAGCATAATGAACTTTTCCTTTTACATATTTAAGACAATAATACAATTTTGTTATTCAGTTGAATATCGAACAAAGAAATTAACATGCTTTATTTTTACTCTAAATGCTTCTATAAAAGATAATCCATTCAAATAATCTGTTTATATCAGTAGTATAATTTCAAATCAGTTTATTAATTATTTAAGATGCCCATTAAAATATATAAGAATAATTATACACTGATCAGGCATAACATTATGACCACCTTCCTAATATTGTGTTGGTCCCCCTTTTGCTGCCAAAACAGCCCTGATCTGTCGAGGCATGGACTCCTCTAGACCCCTGAAGGTGTGCTGTGGTATCTGACACAAGATGTTAGCAGCAGATCCTTTAAGTCCTGCAAGTTGTGAGGTGGAGCCTCCATGGATCGGACTTGTTTGTTCAGCACATCCCACAGATACTCGATTGGATTGAGATCTGGGGAATTTGGAAGCCAAATCAACACCTCAATCTCGTTGTTGTGCTCCTCAAACCATTCCTGAACCATTTTTGCTTTGTGGCAGGAGCATTATCCTGCTGAAAGAGGCCACAGCCACCAGGGAATACCGTTTCCATGAAAGGATGTACATGGTCTCAACAATGCTTAGGTAGGTGGTACGTGTCAGAGTAACATCCATGGATGGCAGGACCCAAGGTTTCCCAGCAGAACATTCCCAAAGCATCACACTGGTTTGCCTTCTTCCCATAGTGCATCCTGGTGCCATGTGTTCCCCAGGTAAGCGACGCACACGCAGCCGGCCATCCACGTGATGTAAAAGAAAATGTGATTCTTCAGACCAGGCCACTTTCTTCCATTGCTCCGTGGTCCAGTTCTGATGATCACTGTTGGCTCTTTCGGCGGTGGACAGGGGTTAGCATGGGCAGCTATGCAGCTCCATACGCAACAAACTGTGATGCACTGTGTGTTCTGACACCTTTCTATCAGAACCAGCATTATCTTCTTGAGCAATTTGAGCTACAGTAGCTCGTCTGTTGGATCGGACCACACGGGCCAGCCTTCGCTCCCCACGTGCATCAATGAGTCTTGGCCGCCCATGGTCGCCGGTTCACCACTGTTCCTTCCTTGGAGCACTTTTGATAGATACTGACCACTGCAGACCGGGAACACCCCACAAGAGCTGCAGTTTTGGAGATGCTCTGACCCAGTCATCTAGCCATCACACTTTGGTCCTTGTCAAACTCGCTCAAATCCTTACACTTGCCCATTTTTCCTGCTTCTAACACATCAACTTTGAGGACAAAATGTTCACTTGCTGCCTAATATATCCACCCACTAACAGGTGCCGTGATGAAGAGATGATCAGTGTTATTCACTTCACCTGGCATAATGTTATGTCTGATCGGTGTATATGGGCTGAGTTCTTTCAAGATGACTCTAAATAAATTTAAATAAAGTTAATAAAAATTATTGATTCAGGTTGTTTAACAAATATATGGTGAAATTCAGTATTGATGTTGAATTTTGTTGTCATAAGTAGACTCTAAATGTATAAAAACGGTGTAATAAACAAAATTACATTATGGTTTGCCAGATCTCTCAGCTTCACTTTAAAACAGTTCAGCTATTATTGATTGTGCTGTTGTTGTTTTAAGATATAATAGTTACAATCATAAGTAATATTTACGTAATATCTGCCATGCCGCCATTCTCCATTTGGAAACAAATGACCTTTCCAAATGAGAAAATTTGACTATTTTGAAATTTTCAGGCACAAATGACCTTATTGTCTGAGAATGAATGCGTACAATGCTAAAAAGGACAAATCATAACCGTCTGTCTGCAGTCACATCAGTGCAGCAGATCAAGATGTGTGGCATTTAACACCACACACACACACACACACACACACACACATACACACACACACACTCTCTCTCACACACAAAGCACACACTTGCCAACATTCAGCTTGCTTCCCTTCTGGGGATCAAGAATGCAGCCTCTCATTGTCCCGGCGAAGCATCTCTTCAGGCCGTGTTGTGAGTGGAGGTGAAGTGGCCCAGCGCTGAGGCCAAACTCAGGTCATCGGCCGAGACGCCCCGGGCCACACGGACCTTCACCGCCTCAGAGACACAAACCAACACAAATAAGTATCTGCTAATAGAGGGACAGGATCAGCATTTTCTCAAGATCTCTGAATGTGTGAAAAAGGAAAGGGAGAAAGAAACACTCACAGACATAAATATGCATTTAAACCAATTCTGATCAACAAAACTAAAGTAAGAGGAGACGGAGTGAAGGATAGAAATGCTACTTGTGAAAAAAAAATGGTATTTGCATTTACTGTCTCTCACATCTCTCCATCTGGGTAAGCGACCTCCAACAAACAACACAAGATGAACACTGGGGAGTGATGAGGAACGCTGCGGGTGGAAACACGAGAATGCCGGGCAGATTGAGAATGAGCGTGGAGAAACCAGACTCGAAAGAGCCGGAGTTAAGGCATCATCCGCAGCGTCTGAGCGCAAGCAACGACACAAAGAGGAATTCAGAGGGATGATGTCAGGAATTTTTGTGACAGACCAAGCGAGAACGAGAGAGATGGAGGTGAGTGCCGGTTAGGACCCTTAATGAAGTAAAGCCTCCGCTTGCCTTTTTAATTACTCAACCAGGCCTGACAAGCGGCCACAAAACCCTTCAGCCAGACGGACATGCAGGAACAAAAACACAGAAGAACTTGAGCTCACTCCAGTACAGGCGTCCTCCATTGGGCCGCGCAGACGTCACGCTCCACGGCTCCGGCGCTGAGCTCTGGTCATGACCTTCTGCCAAACACAAACACAAGAGCTTCAGGGAAAGATGTAAACGCTCAACTATAGCTGTGTGGACGCTACAATAAGTGCTTAATTTCTTCAGCATTTCTGTAACACTGTGTGTAACAAGGCCGTAGCCATGTCTTGAACATTAGCGGGGGCCTTTTTTGGGGGGTGGGTTTATTTTTATTTAAAGAAATTAATAAATTAAAGGGGTGGCTGATTATGATTTCACTTTTTTAACTTTAGTTAGTGTGTAATGTTGCTGTTAGAGCATAAAAATGTCTGCAAAGTTACGACGCTCAAAAGTTCAATGCAAAGGGAGATATTTTCTTTTAAAGAATTTGCTGTTTAAGGACTACAACAAACGGCTGGTAGTGACTACAACGAGCTTCTTCCTGGGTTGGTGACATCACAAACCCTAAAATTTACATAAACCCCGCTCCTGAGAACACACAACAAAGGGTGTGAGGCCATGTTGGGCGGCTTTAGAGAAGAGGAAGAGTTGTTGTAGTAGAGTGTTGTTGTCATGCCGTCATTTTACGCCGGACTGCTTCACAAATGAGGGTCAATTCAACGCTGGATTTGCACAAAAGATTAACATGACGGCACATGCTAGTGGATGAGTTGAATCAACACCACAGCAACTACATAAATGTATCCACTAACCATTCAGAAACGTCCAGTTTCATTCTAAAAGTTGTAACTTCTTCCTGAGTCTCTCCATCAGTGTCGACTCCGGTTTGAACAATGTAAGGCTGAACACTGTTACTGACAATCCTTATTTTGGCTGCGTGAGATTCTCCAGCTTTGTTGTTGTTGAGCAACCGAAGCGCGAGGCAGGGTTGCCAGGATTTCACAACAAAACCAGCCCAATCGCGTTTCAGGAGGGGTCGTACGGTAAAAATCGTGTTTCAGGGGGAGGGGGTAAAATCCGCATTTTTGTCAGGGTTACCCTGGTAAAATTCGCATTGCAGTGGCTATATATCATGTTATTTGGGGTCGCTTCAACCTGCGGACATGAAAAACAACCTGCGGCAAGTGTAAAAGTAGCCCAATTCCACAGGAAAACTGCGGACTTTGCAACACTGGCGTGAAGTGTTAAAGCTCCGCCCTCTTCTGGAAAGGGGCGGGAGCAGCAGCTCATTTGCATTTAAAGGGACACACACAAAAACGGCGTGTTTTTGCTCACACCCAAATAGGGGCAAATTTGATAAGCTATAATAAATGATCTGTGGGGTATTTTGAGCTGAAACTTCACAGACACATTCTGGAGAAACCAGAGACTTATATTACATCTTGTGAAAAGGGCATTATAGGTCCCCTTTAAAGCATTAAAAGGGATTAAAGGGAATAAAAAAAGAAATAAGAACGATAAAAGGTAGTTGTGAAGTAGTCCATTTAAACTCTTTGAAAATAATATTTTATTTAAAAATATGCACATGTTCACTCTTGCTGGTATGTCTAATATGTCAAAAATGTATAAAATGTCTATTGTCTGAAATTATAGCATGTTTTCAATTCAAAATGGAGAAATTCCATAAAAAAAGTTGAGTAGTTTGCATCACTGTATGTTACTGTGGGTCGTTAAACATATCCATCATAAAACAGTTGTCAAATATCCAATGTTTAGCTATATTTTACCACACACGTCACTGTAAAAACTAAAAGTGTTGCATTGGAATTCACACTCGTCATTAGTGAACATTAAGCCCCGACTTCTTTGATCTGATTGGCCGTCATTTTGACATTGAGGAGTGCTGTTAGACCACTGAGGCAGACCAGCTTAAAAATGTAACTTTTTAAACTGTCTGTCATCCAACAAACCGAGCGATGCATAATGGAGAGCAGCATTAAGAAATATCAAATATTGGGGGGGACAATTTGGCCATTTCCAATTATTGGGAGGACTTGTCCCCCACAATGGCTATGGTGGTTACGGCCCTGATGTGTAATGTATGTTCACGTAGGTTTCTTGAACATAATTCTCTTCAACTTATTCTACATAAGTTGCTTAATTACAAAATATTTTGTCTATAGCCATATTCAGGATCACACATCAGTAGTTGCGTTGTGATATAAGAGCACAAATCTGGGTCTATCCAAGTGGCGTTCAGTCATTTTCTGACTCACTGACAGTTTGATTGTTTTTCCTCATAATCTGTTTATGTGTCAACAGGCGGCATTTATCTGATATTGGCTTTTCAGATCTTTATCAAGCCGACACATCCTGAGCATCCAGAGCCTGGAGGCACAATCCATCAAACACATCCTCAGCATCTGCGCTTAATGACGGGTTCTTGTTTAAATGAAAGGATATGAGAAACTCACAAACACTCAATACACAAGAGCCATTCAGCAGTAGCTCTATCAGAGGTCTCTTTATCACCGTGATTTCAAACAGAGGAAATGTGGCTGGAACAAGTGTATTCCTGAGCGACAGCACTGAACACCCTTCTTCACACTGTTTACTATGGTTGTGTTGACGACACATTAAGCTGACCCCTCAAAAACTCTTATTTGACATGATATGGTTAGGAATGAGGTAAAAACTATTGTCCTTCATTTAAACATCTTGAGCAACATCTCCCTCTTGTGGACAGTATGAAGAGGGTCAATTAATAAGAGGTTTGTGCAAATATTCTTTATATTTAAAAAGACTACAGTTGTTGCTTCTTTTCTTTCTTTTTTTTTACCTTGGACAGGACAGACTTTAAAAATATATTAAATGATGTAAAACTTTAAAGGATTCAAGTGCTTCAAGCATGACAGTTTGTGTGTAACAGTTCTTTTTTTTTTTTTCAAATCTCTTTGTTCCGCCGTGGAACTACGATCTTTCGATAGGTGCGTCTCTCTGAGATGTTGCGTCGCACTTTCACTACAGGCTGAGGAGGCGTTTCTAACTCCAGAGACGGACTGGAGTGCGATCGCTTCATCCCTGCATCAGCCTCATCCTGCTCCTCGTCCATCTCTCCTCTCCACAATCCCTCATCGAACATGTTCAGTCTGTCTCCGACTGACGAATCGGACGTCTGCAGCGTCTGCCAGGCCTCCAGAACTTTAAGATAGACCTCATAACGAGACTTCTGTGAAAAGACAACAGACAACAATATGAAACAGACGCATTTACTCACATCTTTTACAGTGGATTTAAACTGAGACACTCAACAAGTGTGGAAAAATTCTCTAAACATCATCTGTACAAAAATTTTATAAAACTTTATAAAAGCTTTCCTGTAGCTCAGTGGTTAGAGCATGGCACTAATGCCAAGGTCATGGGTTCGATCCCAGGGATTGCACATACTTAGATACAAATGTATAGTATAATGAAATGTAAGTCGCTTTGGATAAAAGCGTCTGCCAAATGCATAAATGTAAATGTAAAACTGTACATACGCCAGATCTGGGACAAACATCACAGGTAGCAAAAGATGGCGTGTACACCGATCAGGCATAACATTATAAGCACTGACAGGTGAAGTGAATAACACTGATCATCTCTTCATCACGGCGCCTGTTAGTGGGTGGATATATTAGGCAGCAAGTGAACATTTTGTCCTCAAAGTTGATGTGTTAGAAGCAGGAAAAACGGGCAAGTGTAAGGATTTGAGCGAGTTTGACAAGGACCAAAGTGTGATGGCTAGACGACTGGGTCAGAGCATCTCCAAAACTGCAGCTCTTGTGGGGTGTTCCCGGTGTGCAGTGGTCAGTAACTATCAAAAGTGCTCCAAGGAAGGAACAGTGGTGAACCGGCGACAAGGTCAAGGGCGGCCGAGGCTCATTGAAGGCTGGCCCGTGTGGTCCGATCCAACAGACGAGCTCCTGTAGCTCAAATTGCTCAAGAAGTTAATGCTGGTTCTGATAGAAAGGTGTCAGAATACACAGTGCATCACAGTTTGTTGCGTATGGAGCTGCATCGCTGCAGACCAGTCAGGGTAACCATGCTGACCCCTGTCCACCGCCGAAAGAGCCAACAGTGAGCATCAGAACTGGACCACGGAGCAAAGGAAGAAGGTGGCCTGGTCTGATGAATCACGTTTTCTTTTACATCACGTGGATGGCCGGGTGCGTGTGCGTCACTTAACTAAGCATTGTTGCAGACCAACAATGGCTGTGGCCTCTTTCAGCAGGATAATGCTCCTGCCACAAAGCACAAATGGTTCAGGAATGGTTTGAGGAGCACAACAACGAGTTTGAGGTGTTGACTTGGCCTCCAAATTCCCCAGATCTCAATCCAATCGAGCATCTGTGGGATGTGCTGAACAAACAAGTCCGATCCATGGTGGATCCACCTCACAACTTACAGGACTTAAAGGATCTGCTGCTAACATCTTGTGTCAGATACCACAGCACACCTTCAGGGGTCAAGTGGAGACGGGTCAGGGCTGTTTTGGCAGCAAAAGTTGGACCAACACAATATTATGAAGGTGGTCATAATGTTATGCCTGTATATACGGGACTAAAGCTTTATTCCCCATCCCTGAAATGACCATAAAAGGAACTTACAACACTGTTTTTATTATCTGCACTTCCATTTGCATAGTGTGTCCAGACATGTGATGCTGCTGCTTTCAACAGAATGAACAGCAAAACAAGACTAATACAGACTGTAAATGTCTGCTGTGCCGATGAGATGGTATTTCTCAACCGTATGTTGCAAAACCGTTTCGAGTGTGTAGTCAAAGAAACAACAACAACAAAAAAAGCTAATTGTAAATGTTGACCCTTTAGCAAAGACTTTGCTCTTCCTGTAGTTACATTGTCAATTACCAAGATATGAAATTACCAAAAAGTACCAAAAAATAGTTAGCTGGGAAGGATTTGCATGCATTCTATTCATGATATTTCCAATGGTAACAGTCCATAACCTTAACCCAAAATACCACCAATTCTGTCTTTTTGATGACTGTGGTGGCTCATACCAGCTTACTAACTTTAGTGTATTAACAAAAACTAGTTTGGGACTGCTATTTAATAGCCTTACCTGTTTATTCATCAGTTATAGTGATATTCTTACAATCTATGTGTATGATAAGGAAAGTGGGATGGTACTTGTATGCGTGTTAACTATTCTGAGAAATACATTTGCTTGGTTTAAATTAAAAATTTGGGTAGTGATTTAATGACCACAGGAAAATGTGGGTCCCAGGCCTGTTAAAATTTTCTTTGATCTGTATCTTGTTTTTGAGCAAAATAAGGGAGAGTTCACCCACAAAAGAACAACATTTTTGGATGAACTATCCCTTTAAAAAGAGATAAATTCATTTAAGGTGCAGAATATTTTAAGATGTATTGGATGAGTATCATCCCATATATTCTCACGCAATACATTTAGTTTTTTATCTCACCAAACTTCTCAGCAATTCAAGTTGTTTTGATGCTCATCTTGAGCGTTTGTAAGTTTGTGAGGGTGTTATGAGAGCCTGACAGACGCACCTCGTACTGCAGGTACTCCTCTCTCTGCCGCATCTCCTCCAGCTCCCTGGCTTTGGTCTTCCTCTCTGGCGCCTCCTGCTGGAGCGCAGTCAGATCCTGCTGGAAGCTGTGTAACATGGCCGCATGCGACTGCAGCTGTTTTTCCTGATGAAACATACAGTGTCATGTCACAAATACACTGATCGACATGCTAAACGAGATGCAGATGCTTGAAGTGTTTAATGACTTTCTCACTTTAGTGAAACCAAAGAAATGAATGAACAAGGAAGCTGGTGTCTCACTAGAGAGTTGAAGAGCTTCCTCTGCGGTCAGAAATAAACATTAATGTGAAAGAGACGTGTGGGTGTCACAGCTGAACTTGAGTCCTGCCGGGTCCTGTTTGATTAACCCTCACCCACAGTAATTAACAGAACACCCCACCCGATATCCGACAGAAACACTAATTTTAGTCCGTAGCCCAACCCGACCCATTTGACACAAAAACTAGAGCTGTTTGATTCCTAAATTTTTGGAATTGAGTCCTGGTTCTGGAATCGATTTGAGTGGATTAAAAGAATCGATTCCTCCTTCTGTTTCAATTCTTTTTCAATTCTTGTTTTATTAAATTGAAGGAACCTAATTTCGCTATGATGGTATTAAGGTTGTAGAAAGTAGCATTCTCATAATATGAAGCTTTAATATAAAGGTACAATTCTATAGATTGATTTTAAATTGTAATTTTGGCTGCATTGCACCTGAAATGGGTTATATCGCTTAAAAAAAAAAACGCTTATTCAAGGACGTGCATTTATTGCATGGATGGAACAAGACATGAGGTGTCTAAATGTGCACAATTCAGCTGAATGATGCGGTTTACCTGTATGCTTTGCACAGAATTAATAAAGCAAACTGTACACTGAAATAGCCAGAACATTAACAACAACACTGGTATCAGAGCGTGTGGTTTATCTGTCAATCCGCGGAAGTTGTTTTTACTTTAGCATGTAGGCTCTCAGCCACTGATGTGTGTTCTTGAAGCATTTTCTTTCAGAATTATTGGCTGATAGAAAGAAAATGATAACAAAAACTAGCATTTTATTTTAAATGAAAATAATCAAGACCATGCAGCACTCAAAACTCCAGAACATAAGCCAGTTTCACCATAAAATAACCTCTGAATATTTTTTGAACTGGTTCATTGACAAGAACTATCCAAAAGAACCTTTTAGAGGAAATTAATCGGACTTTCAAACACTATATTAGCAAGCAAGAGGCAAATTAATATGGCTTTGTTGAACTGATACACTATCGTTCAAAAGTTTGGGATCGGCAAGGTTTTTTATGTTTTTAAAAGAAGTTTCGTCTGCTCACCAAGGCTGCATTTATTTAATTAAAAATACAGTAAAAACAGTAATATTGTGAAATATTATTACAATTTAAAATAACTGTTTTCTATTTGAATATATTTTACAAAGTAATTTATTCCTGTGATGCAAAGCTGAATTTTCAGCATCATTACTCCAGTCTTCAGTGTCACATGAACCTTCAGAAATCATTCTAATATGCTGATTTGCTGCTCAATAAACATTTATGATTATTTTCAATGTTGAAAACAGTTGTGTACTTTTTTTCAGGATTCCTTGATTAATAAAAAGTTCAAAAGAACAGCATTTATCTGAAATACAAAGCTTCTGTAGCATTATACACTACCGGTCAAAAGTTTGGGGACAGTAAGAATTTTTATTTTAATTTTTTTGAGAAGAAATTAAATAAATTAATACTTTAATTCAACAGGGATGCATTAAATCATTCAAAAGTGACAGTAAAGACATTTATAATGTTACAAACGATTATATTTCAAATAAATGATGTTCTTTTGAACTTTCTATTCATCAAAGAATCCTGGAAAAAAATATTGTACTCAAATATTTTGTAACATTTTACACAATAAATGTTTCTTGAGCAGCAAATCATATTAGAATGATTTCTGAAGGATCATGTGACACTGAAGACTGGATTAATGATGCTGAAAGTTCAGCTTTGATCACAGGAATAAATTACTTTGTAAAATATATTCAAATAGAAAACTTTAAATTGTAATAATATTTCACAATATTCCTGTTTTTACTGTATTTTTAATTAAATAAATGCAGCCTTGGTGAGCAGACGAAACTTCTTTTAAAAACATTAAAAATCTTACAGATCCCAAACCTTTGATGAGGAGTCGATTCCCCTTGACTCTCGATTCCAAACGCCTCGGAATCGATTCTTTTTAGAATCGATTCCCAGCCCTAATAAAAACCGCGACCCGAACCGCATCAAATTCACATACATTCACATACATAAATTTCGAAAAAATACAACTGTATATGCTTTATAAACACAAATGATCGCCTTGCACGTGCTTCCGCTTACTGTATTCTTCAAAAAGCTTACGCTGTATGTCCCACGCCTGCACTATTCTACTTACGGAACGAACGCGGCGCCAGTTTCGTTTTTTTCCCTAAGTAGAATAGGGAAGGCGTAGGACATACAGCGTAAGCTTTTTGAAGAATACGGAAAGCGGAAGCACGTGCAAGGCGATCATTTGTGTTTATAAAGCATATACAGTTGTATTTTTTTCGAAAATGAACGATCGTTTCTCTAGATAAGACTCTTATTCCTCGTCTGGTATCGTTTAAAGCCCTTTGAAGCTGCACTGAAACTGTAATTTTGACCTTCAACCGTCTGGAGGCCACTGAAGTCCATTATAAGGAGAATAATCCTGGAATGTTTTCATCAAAAATCTTCATTTCTTTTCCACTTTTAAAGGGTTAGTTCACCCAAAAATCATCATTCTGTCATCATTTAGCCTACTCTCCCTCATGTCCAAACCAGGAAGATTTTCCTTCATCTTCAGAACACAAATGAAGATATTTTTAAGTTTTTCATCATATAAAGCGACTGTGTCCACCCACACCTGCTGACTTGATGGGCTTCGTTAGCCTCGGACAGAGAAGCAGATAAACAAGACGGTTACCAGCACGAGGTTTGACTGCGACGCGGGCAGGATGGGCCGACAGAACTTCCTCTGAGAGCCGACAGCAGCAGGGAAGGGTGGCGAGGAGTACAGCGCAGACACCAGGTTTATCCGCCCGATCCAGGAGTTCATCTGCTCCGTGGACCTGAAGGACACAAGATGATCACTCAGATGTAAATGTCACATGATTCTGGTTGAAGGAGAATTTGCACACAAACTCACGCAGCCTCGAAGAGGAAGACCCTCCAGTCGGCCGTCTGCAAGCGAAACACGTGCGGCCGTTTGGTGTAATTCAGAGCTCGCTCTGCCAGAGAGTGATGAACGCTGACCACTTCCTCTGAGCTCTGGCAGTCCTTCACATAATCATCCTGGACAGACAGAGACACTGCTCACCAATGCCCACGTTCACTGTTATTTGTATTGATGTTTGGCAAGGTTATATAAAAAGCAGACATGCACTCTAAAACATGCAGTACATGCATAACATCAGTATCTGGCAACAAACCTTCTGCAAGTAAAGCACCATTCCCTTCAGCATGGCATAGAATGTCTTCCAGCTTCGTTTCCCCCACGGAGCTGCAAATCAGTTCAAATCCGCATGTTAAATGTTGTCTGTCCAGCACTCTAGGGTGGGTCAAGATGGTCAACTCATTGACTTGACATTCAAAACTAGTTAATTTGTGTTTTTGTCTAGCATGTTTAGCGATGGTGCTTTAAAGGGGATGAATTGTTAGACTTCTTGAATAGGGCGACTGTCACAAAGTATACTTCGCCCGTCCATGTCCGTGTCCGCGCACCATCCGAATGACGTAATTTTCGTCATCAGGAGGGTCCGCGGACATCCGCATATCCCGTCCCTGTGCAGCCTTTTAGAGACGGCGCGGACGGTCCGCGTACAACGCCGCATGTGCGAGTGACTTTAGCGCTTAAAAACAGCAGTCCACCAGATACGTCCGCTACGAACGCATCTGTCCGCGCTCACGGCCAAAGTAGTATACTCTGAAAAGGCTCGCGTGCTCAACTGTGCACGAGACAGAGCGGAACGCGGAAAATTAAGTATACCCGGGCCTTTACAAAAATCAGGCGGTGATTCGCTCCACGCGCACTGTACGCTGACCCTCGCGTATGCGTAAAAAGTAAAGTATACTTTGGGCTTAACTATACTGTCAGCAGCTCGGTGAACATGGTGAAACTGTGTCTCCACCACTATAAGTTCATCCTATCGAACAACATGATTTCTGTCTGGCTTCAAATCATCTGTTGTGAGCAGTAACGTAATTTTCGTCATCAGAAGGGTCAGCAGACAGGTGTGCAGCCCAATTTTTTGAGACTGCATGGACCGCCATGTGCAACAGTGCAAGTGCGAGTGACTTGAGCGCTTGAAAACAGCAGTCCACTAAATAGTGCACTTTCCTCGATCACGGCCAAAGGATTATACTTTGAAAGGCTTGCGCGCTCAACTTTGCGCGAGATAGGGCTGGGCGATATGGCCAAAAAATCATATCTTGGTATTTTTTGGCTGAATGACTATATACCGTATATATATATATCTCTCAGTATTTTCTACTTTTTTTTATTTGTATTTAGAAAAAAAAAAATCTGTATTTCTTTTTTAAAAAAATCTTCACATCCTGCCTAATGTTGTCCTACAAACAATGTTCATATTGAAGGCTATTTCTCCTGACTAAGCCTGGTTTCTCCCAAGGTTTTTTTTCTACATTTTAACACCTGTTTGCCACCTGATGTCACCTGTTGGAGTTTGGGTTCCTTGCTGCTGTCGCCTTTGGCTTGCTTAGTTGGGGACACTTGACATTTGATATTCAACAGTGTTTTGATCTGTTGATCTTTTGAGCTGCAGTCACGCTCACTGAGTGGCAAAAAAACTGAGTGGCAGCATTGGTTTTCAGCTTGAATGTCACAAAAACCACACAAAACACCTCTAAAATGGGAAAGAGCTGTGAAAATGACTGTACAAATAGCTTTGACAAGAAACCTGATGTAGCCTATTTTTACAGGCTGCCGAAAACTACAGAAAAGTGAAGCAAATGGATCGGTGCAATTCATAGAAACAACTGGACTTCAGTCAGTGATGCGTGGATTTGCGGTTATCATTTTGGCAATATTTTGGGAACTAATATATATATATATGTTGTAGGCTAATTGTTATATATTGTACTGACAACTCATCAATTAATCATCTTATATTCTGCATCATTTTACAGTTTTGTGTTCAGTGTTTATTAAAAAAACATGCAAGTTTTAGGGATTTGATGATACATTTAACATTGATATAAGTGATCACCCAGATTTAGACCTACCTAAATTGTATTTATATAAAGCGTTCACGGGCAAGTTTGCTTTATGTATTTCCTGGCGTCAAAATCATGCACATATAATTGTCATTAAACACGAATCCTGGCCACATGTCAACATCCACGGATCACTTGTTCTTTGGTAAGTTGTAAGGAACACTATCAAGTCCATCTGCCTTTAACTTAAACTGATAATCATTTGTTTTACTAGCATTTTCGCAGTTTCCCCTATTAAATCCATTCATGCAGCAGTTACTTTTGCCACTCAGTGCGTCCGAGGAGGGCGTGTCAGAGCATTTAACGGGGCAAGCTTTAAACTATACTTGTTAACTAGTTATTTTAAAGCCCTTAATATTATGCATGTCTCATGTTTAGGATAAATTGTATTATGTATTTTTTTTCACCGCTATTTTTCGGATGCACTCGTATTAAACTACTGTATATCAATAAACGGTATTGCCTCATTCCATATCGTATAAAAAAAAATCGATATATTGTACAAAATCAGTATACTGCTCAGCCCTAGCGAGAGNTCCCCTATTAAATCCATTCATGCAGCAGTTACTTTTGCCACTCAGTGCGTCCGAGGAGGGCGTGTCAGAGCATTTAACGGGGCAAGCTTTAAACTATACTTGTTAACTAGTTATTTTAAAGCCCTTAATATTATGCATGTCTCATGTTTAGGATAAATTGTATTATGTATTTTTTTTCACCGCTATTTTTCGGATGCACTTGTATTAAACTACTGTATATCAATAAACGGTATTGCCTCATTCCATATCGTATAAAAAAAAAATCGATATATTGTACAAAATCAATATACTGCTCAGCCCTAGCGAGAGACGGAAAATGAACTATACCCGGGCCTTAATGTTGTTAGTATGCCGAGTCCGTTTTTTTGAGGACTGATAGTTTTGTGGATTAAAAGGTTATAGTTAATTATTCTTTGTATTTGTTGAATATCAATCAGTTAAACTACTGAAGCAAAGAAATTAAGGCATAACATTTAGTAGGGATGCTAGGCACATGTCCTTAACAATATCCGTATGACTACTGAATTGTCCCTAGCAATAATTTTGATCAAACAATTAAAATATACTCATATGTAGCCGTCCTTTTTGTAATTAAATACCACTGACATTACCCGAGAAGTCAAAGTAAATGTCCCCACAAATCAAACTACGCTCTTGAAAGAAATGCATCTAAATGTTGTCTGGTGAACATGGCCTCTTTAAGACAAACTACTGCATATGTAACTTGAGACTTGTCTTTGTCCACACTGCGACTTACTGCGTTTCCCATCAATGTCTGCATGCGCTTTGCGTTTTAAAAAGCCTTTCTGGAACACAGTGGCCTTGGTGTCGTGAGGGAGATCCTGGAAGGGGTTACTCTTTGAGCGTAGATGTCCTTCCTGGTCTAGATCCTGCTCGAGCATCATGGATTTAGCCAGAATCTCATCCTCTCTAGGAACAGGGATAAATCAGATAAATCAGCAGATCAACACTAGAAGTCAGTTCAGCACTGCAGGTTGGTTTACTCACACGGCCCACTGAAGCGGATCGGTCTTGATGGAGCTGTAGAGACTCTGACAGAGACAGAAGAAACAGAATTACTACTGACCACCATGACCACTACTGACCAACTCGGGACAAAGATGATTTGGCTATCACACCTTCAGACAGTCCTTGCTGAAATTCTCGCCTCCATTCATGCCCTCCAGATTTGACACAAATTCAGTCAAGGACATGGGCTTCCCGACATTCTGATGACACAATTAAAGTATTACTCTCACACCTGGACTCCTCGTTCAAACGTTTAGGGTCTTAACTACCCCTTTTTCTATGATTGTAACCATTACATGAGACTCACCTGTCCATGCAGGTCTGAGTTAAGCAGCATTACGGCACATGTGAGCGTGAGCACCGATCCCGCTGAGGAGAAGGTGTCAGGATTACACTGCTGGAAACGAGAGGAGAAGCACTGCAGGACTCTCTCGCGCTCCTGAGTCTCACCGGTCAAAACAACCTCCTTCAGAAATGACCTAAGAATCAGGAAGAGCCCAAAAACACCTGAGCAATCTCTTGATGGAGATGCATCACTTCATTGTGTGCTCAGATATATTGGAAACGAGAAGCCTACCGGAGCGCTTGCTCCAGACTTTGCCTGGTGAAGTCAAAGAATTTGAGGTACTCTTCCCCAACAGCACGACTGAAGTCGTTGCTATCAAAAGAAAAGGCAAATGAGAATATTTGTTGGAAACACAATAGTTGCAATACACATCGTCAATGCCAAGTAAAGACTTACTCTTTGTCCAGATGCCTGACCACATCTGTACGCTGAAAACCGTCCAATCTGTAGAGCCTCTCAGCCAAGCGTTGAGCCTCGGCCCTGTTCACCATCTCAGCACTGCCGTTAACGCAGGGACCCGCGGGGTTTGAGTCCGGAACAGGCACCTCCTCTGTCATACGGTGCACTGATGTCGTATCCTGTTCGTGTTGTGCCTCGTCCGCCACGTGTTTCAGGTCACTGGACGGGTCTGGACACTCTGGTGGCTCCATCTCTGATTGTGGCGTCTGCTCGCAGGGTTTCTGCTCATCTGAACTTTGGATCTGCTCCGAGGATTCGCTCTCGTGTGGCTCTCTCAGCTCAGACTCTTGTGCTTCTTCTGGCAGCCCATTTTCAGGTTCAGCCTTTTGCTCTGAATTTACCATCTGTTCTATATATTTTTCTTGTTCTTGTTTGTTGACTTGCTCTGAGAGGTCTAAGCACTGAATGTCATTATTCTGGCTCATCTCTGTCGCTGTAACGGATGTGCTCATCTTGTCTGGCTCTTGTGTCAGTATTGCTTCCTCGAGTCCCACCGAACTGTTGGTGAGGTCCGACAGCTGCTCTACTGGTTCTGTTCGGCTTGTAATGATGGTGTCCTGTGACTGATCAGACTCGACCTCTGTAGGACTTGACTCTTCTTTTTCCACATCGTCAGATTCTTGAATCTGATCCTGAATGTCGGTTCTTGCATCTGCTGATTCTCCGTTCGCTTCGATCTCAGTCCACTCTCGTGTTTGCTCTTCACTTTCTGAATCTGTGCTTTCCTCATGCGTGAACATTATTTGGGAAAGGACTAACATGCCGGGTTCCTCCTCTTCTTGCGACTGTGATCTCTCTTGAACTGGCTGAATCTCTGAGACTCTTGTGTCCATAAAGATCTGAGAGCCATCAGGTTCAAAATCATCTTCAGTCACATCTGCTCTGGAATCTGATGGAAAACAGCACAGATAAATACTTCCATGACAGATTTCAGAAGAAAATCAGTGTTTTCGGAGGATTGTGGCTTTCTGAGAACAAAAAAAAGACCCTCCAGAACAACACCAAGAACAACAAGTCCAAACCTCTAGGATTGTAAAGGCTGATGGGAAACTGATGTCTATGCGGCCACATTTTAAAGGTTATGCAACTAGACATGTGAAGAGGAAGCCAAATCAGCCGAGTTAGCAAACAGTTCAACATTTACAGCTGACGAACACATGGCCATTTCACAACTCTCACACAATTACAGCCACACCCATTGTAGATCATGACTTAAAGCACTTCTATTATCAAAATCACATCACCTCAATAACACATGATCAAATAATTAAGACGTTACCTTCAATATCTGCAAAAGATTTGGAGGACTCCTCATGTGAAGGTGCCATTTGTGTTTGTGTATCTGATTTCTGTGCATCACATGCCTGTCGGGGGAAAAACATCAGAACAGATTCACTTCACTCAAACATTCAGTGCCTTTTGGTCAAATCTAAACCAGCTCACTCTGAATTCATTCATACAAACTCCACTTTAGGTTTTTCCAGGTCTAAATGGTGAACTAAAAATGTGAATCTTTTTGTTTGTAAACTACATTATATTGTGCACATAAACAGTATTAAAGGGCACCTATTATGCGCCTTTTTACAAGATGTAATATAAGTCTCTGGTGTCCCCAGAATGTGTATGTGAAGTTTCAGCTCAAAATACCCCACAGATCATTTATTATAGCTTGACATATTTGCCCCTATTTGGGTGTGAGCTGTTTTTGTGTGTCCCTTTAAATGCAAAAAAGCTGCTGCTCCCCGCCTCCTTTCCAGAAGAGGGCGGAGCTTTAACAGCTCACAACAACAACAACAAAGCTGGAGAATCTCACGCAGCCAAAATGAGGATTGTCAGTAACGGTGTTCAGCCTTACATTGTTCAAACCGGAGTCGACACTGATGGAGAGACTCAGGAAGAAGTTACAACTTTTAGAATGAAACTGGACGTTTCTGAATGGTTAGTGGATAAATGTGCTGGCCTTTGCAAACAAGCATTTTAATGTCTTGTCTTTACAGAAAATGTACACCATTTTTCAAGACAATCACCTTCTACACTGCTCTTTACAAACGTGTCATTATAAAGTATATAAACAAGTTTTAAAATAGACGACAGACATCTGGTCTCTAAGATAACAATAGCTTTAGCTGCATTCATAAAATATTCATAAAAAATAAACAGTGTGACGTTTACTACTTCTGGAGGATCATGAACAGTTTGTACAGATCCATCCTTGAGTACCAACTTTTTAGCAAAGCCTGCCTTGTATTGCCCCTCGTTCACAAAGCAGTCTGGAGTGAAATGATTTACGCAGACATATACGAATTTAGGTAGATTTTGGTGCGCATTATCTTCAAATATAAAACTAATCCACTGTGTCCTCAGTGGCTCAGATGTGAGAAAATTAAGACTTTTATGTTCAGTCTTGCATTCAAAAACAACACCTAGGACTGTTTACGAGACATTGTTGACGCTACAGCTGCTCAAGCGCGGAGAAACTGGCGGACAGCGTACAACTCACTAAGGGCGGAAACTATGGTAATGCAGGACTGTCAGTCAGCAGCTGTGGGCGGGGCCGGCATGTCTAATGAGACTGCTTTGGTTTAAAGGGGATTTAAAAAAGGAGTGGGTGGATTTTTATCATTGTGGGGTGGTTGTGTTCACACACTGCCAACACACATTTATGTCCAAACACCATGTAAAAGAGCATTTTGCATAATAGGTGCCCTTTATGAAAGCAGGTCACCGGTTACTGATACGAGAACATGTCAACCAGAAAAACCACAAAGCCCTTCCGTTGTTTGGCTTACATACCTGGGAAGACGCAATTCTGACGTCTGCTTGTGACTTGGCTTCAGTTAGCAAATCAACAACGTCGTCTTGATTTGGGATATAATTGAGGTCTTCAGATGGTAGATTTAATGTCCAGTCAAACCCTGGTTCGTCAATGGAGTCTAGTTCATGGTCCGATCCAGGAGCCGGAGGTTCTGCTGGGGTCTCGGGGGCGTCCCACTGCACAGTGGCATAAGATAGAGGAGAACAGGGTACGGTGACGGGGTACACGGTCAGAGAGCCCCCGTGATCTGACACGTCCAGACCGACGCTCTTCATAGGGACGCCCTCGATCCCAAGGCTTATTTCGTTCTCCTGCTTCATCCTCTCGATGTACTGCTTGGCCTCCAGGTAAGGCTCAGATTCCTGATAGTCTACAATATCCTCCATAGTCTTCTCATTTAGATCGGCATCATGAGGAGTTTAGGAAGGGCTTAGGTTCAGTCTTTGTCCTCCTTGATGAGCGGAGCATCCATTTTGAGATCGACACCGTTTCCTCCCACACAGAACAAAACTTTCAACCAACAATCTCCAAGAGCCTGAAAGGGATTTAAGAAAACAAATGACATCTATATCATGACCATTCCATTCAACATGTGATTAAACATTTTGAGTATGCAAATGTTCAGACTCATTTCATTATCCGTCATATACATCCTGCATTGACACCACAAAACCACCACAATTTAGAGCCATGTGCGCGAGACCGCCGAATCTTACATTTCTGCTATTTTAATGGAAGATCTGTAGACCAGCTGCTTGAGTTCAGCATTTACACAAAAACAAAACATAAACGGCACACTGCAACGAGCATATGTGGAGTCGTGCAAGATAAGGACAAGGTTATTTCCTATTTATACATTTCTCATGATATATGTCCAAACGACAGGACCAGAATGAGTGTTTGCAGAGTTGAAAACAGTCTGTCAAAACCACCCACAGAAATGAGCAATGAGTTCATTTTTACGTGTCATTCATGAAGTCCCCCATAAGCCTTATGTCTGGTTTGCATGTTCACATTGTCCTAACAAGCAGCACACGATCAGTGAAGTGATTTATAAAATCTAATGTGATGATGGTTTCAAACAAAAGTAGAGAATGAAGCTCACCTCAGCCGTGTCCCTCAGTAAAGCCCACTCAACTCTTTTAAAAGACACACAGGGCGGATGTGCTCTGCAATGACTTTTGCTCAAGCAGCACTGAGACACATTTGCACTTCCTGACCACAAACAACCTCCTCTGACACAGAGAGAGAGAGAGAGAGTGTGTGTGTGTGTGAGAGAGAGAGAGTTAAGGGTGAAATAAAGACAGACACTGTTAAACAGAGAACAGTATGTTTTCTTGCCATTCAGAATCACTATAATCATCTTTAACACAGATAAACACTCAAAGCCTGACAGACTGATGAAACATGAACTGACCCTCTAACAGTGATAGATAGATCATCAGCACATCACTTCCTGCTGCTCCTCACATCACCTCACACTTCCTGTGCTGTAGAGATCATGAGCATGAAAATGCCAGATTATCATCTTTCTTCCAGTGACATCATGAAACAGTTTAATCTTCATATCTGATCTGTGAAGGTCAGACTGTGTTTAAACAATAACACTTTAAACTCTATTCACTACATTCATACTTAAGTTAGAAAAGCACATTTAGTTTAAAGATAGTTAAAAAGCACAATATTAATGTGTTTTCAGGAACATTTAAATGAACAGTCTAAAGACATTACAGAAACCTGAAGGAAATGGTGCATTAAGTGTTTTCTTTTCACCTTCTCGAAACGCTCACAGATCATTATAAAGAAGATAATTAAATCTATGTGCACGACTTGATGTGCAAAATCCTCCGCAAACGAGTCCAACAGCATTTTTTTTCTTATGTACAGATTCGGGTTAATGACAGACGAGTCACTCTGATTCACCACTGGAGAATTCATTCACTCACCGGCTCAGTTCTGCTCGAAATCTGTTAAAATATTACGAATTAAAAACCGATGCGCGTCTACGGGAAAGCGATCGTATGATTGGCTGACGGCAAAAGCGGAAACACACCTGACACCTGAGCGCCCCGCCCACCTGACGGCGTTCATTCCTCAGTCAGCAGGTAAAGCCGGTTACCTGTCGGACACCTGATGGCCAGTCCGTCACCATTGTCCTTCACCAGCATTTTTTTTTTTATCCCAAAAATATTAGTAGTATGTAATTAAAAATTTAAAACATTTTTATCACAGATGGGCTCTATTCAAGGGCCATTCTACAGAATTGGTTCAAAGTCAGAGTTGGAAACGTCTTGGGAAAAAATGTCTTTTTCCACAAATTGTGTATGTATGCAAATTGTATATTATCCAAGGTACACATTTCTAGTAACTGTGCAGTTAATTCTCATATTGTATTTTCAGAAAATTTTTGATTATTTTTCCTCTCCCCAAATTTGTCACTACCGAAACACAATGATACATAATTTAATAAGAAAGGTTCAAATTGACCTATTAAGATTTTGTTTACATCTACCTTGTAAATATATATTTTTTGCTTTTTTTTAAATTCACAGATAAATAAATAACAATTACAATTTTAGAAATATTTCAAGTGTAGGAAATTTGTTGTATTTTGAATCCAATTTTTCTTTGTAAAAGGCATGAAGTTTACTGATTTCAAAGTGAAGGATTCATTAGTTTGAATATTCATTGAACCAAACACTATAATAACATCTTAGTTGATAATTCAATATACTTTATTTTTGACAAAACATCCCATGTTTCAGTCGTGACTGCACATTTTCGGTAGTGACAGTAATGTGTTGGTAGTGACCACATCATATTACAGGATTTTAACTTGCATACTAAAACATATTAAAATACTAATGATTTGCATAACTGTACTAAAATTTAGTTTATGTCCCCCAAATAAACCATTATTTGTTCCCTTTTGTCACTACCGAAACAGTCATGAGTCATGACCGAAACATGGCGAAGTTTCGGTAGTGACAATTTTAGATACTTTTGAGCCTAACATAATATGCACATGGTTATCTAGCACAGTTCACAGTTGTATACTCACAAAAACAAATTTTTATGGAATAACCACCAAAAAACAATGATGTCGTTTCGGTCGTGTCTGTTTCGGTAGTGACAATTTTAGATACTTTTGAGCCGCTCAAAGATGATAGTCAGCACATGGTTATCTAGCACATTTCTGAACAGTTGTACACACATGCAAACTAAAGTTTATGGAATAACCCCCAAAAAACAATGATTTCTTTTCGGTCGTGACTGTTTCGGTAGTGACAATGTTCGATACTTTTGAGCCGCTCAAAGATGATAGTCAGCACATGGTTATTTAGCACATTTCTGAACAGTTGTACACACATGCAAACTAAAGTTTATGGAATAACCCCCAAAAAACAATGATTTCGTTTCGGTCGTGACTGTTTCGGTAGTGACAATTTTAGTTACTTTTGAGCCGTTCAAAGATGATAGTCAGCACATGGTTATCTAGCACATTTCTGAACAGTTGTACACACATAAAAACTAAAGTTTATGGAATAACCCCCAAAAAACAATGACGTCGTTTCGGTCGTGTCTGTTTCGGTAGTGACAATTTTAGATACTTTTGAGCCGCTCAAAGATGATAGTCAGCACATGGTTATGTAGCACATTTCTGAACAGTTGTACACACATAAAAACTAAAGTTTATGTAATAACCCCCAAAAAACAATGATTTCGTTTCGGTCGTGACTGTTTCAGTAGTGACAATTTTAGATACTTTTGAGCCGCTCAAAGATGCTAATCAGAACATGGTTATCTAGCACAGTTCTGAACAGTTGTACACAGAAAACAAACTAAATTTTATCGAATAACCCCCAAAAAACAATGATGTCACTACCGAAACTTTACCACATGTTTCGGTCGTGACTGTTTCGGTAGTGACAATTTTAGATACTTTTGAGCCGCTCAAAGATGATAGTCAGCACATGGTTATCTAGCACAGTTCTGAACAGTTGTACACACATAAAAACTAAAGTTTATGGAATAACCCCCAAAAAACAACAATGTCGTTTCGGTCGTGACTGTTTCGGTAGTGACAATTTTCGATACTTTTGAGCCGCTCAAAGATGATAGTCAGCACATGGTTATCTAGCACATTTCTGAACAGTTGTACACACATAAAAACTAAAGTTTATGAAATAACTCCCAAAATGTCCTGAAATGTAGGGGTGTGGTTAAAATCAGTCTCAGCCAATGGACTAAAACATACAGTATTCTGGTAGTGACATGAAAATGTGGGACACATTTTTTTTTTTTACATAAAGTTTCATGATTTAAAATTAAATATATAAGAAATATATTTTTTAACTTCACTTTAAAAAAAAAAATCTAAAATATATTTTTAAAAACAATGGGAAAAAAAAGTCAATATCATTTTCAAAAGTTAATATGTAGGGGTTAGGGTTCGGAACAGCCCCCTCCCAATTGAAAGTACCCAATAAATGATGATTTTATTTATTAAGCTTACTGATATTTTAAATATTATTGTGGGATTCAATAGAAAATAGAAGGAGCTTAGTAAACATCTAAAATTTGAATACTTAAAAGCTTTTTTAATGTGTTTTTGGTTGTGGGACAGCATTTTGCACCAATTCTGTAGAATGGCCCAAACTATTTGTGTATTTTGATACTGACCCAGAGAGAAAGACTGAGAAAAGGATATAAAATATTGTCCCAAATTCAGCACCAGAGACAGTGGCTTTCAGAAGAAATTATGTTAAAATGAACATCTTTACGCAAACTTTGAATAGATTAAGGCCCATGTGGGCTTCCGAATGATGTAAAGACGTAAACAACGCATTATTCAATCATCTACAGCTTTAAAAACAAATGTGCTTCTGGAAAAGAAAGTTATAAATTGGAGTGAAACTGTTACTGCTACTGTAACCTTTTCAGAAACATTGTTTGAAAAATTGCAAAGAAGCATCAAAATAAACAGAGGCTGTAGTTTTCTTCCAGTCCTGAGGGGGGCAGCGGTGTGTCCGGCGGCGCTCGCGGCTGTTCTCAGGTCACTGCAGCTCCTTGTATTTGTTGAAATGGCGAAGTTTGGCGATTTGAAAGCTTTTCTTGAATCTTCATTAAATGAAATCTTTCGTGTGACTGTCAGTGACATCCTGGATTCAGTGGAACAAACTGTCAGCGAATATCAGCGTAAAATTCAGAGAATTGAGTCCGAAAACGATGATCTGAGGAAACGACTTTGTGCAAAAGAGAAAAGGACAAATCACATCAAAACAGGTTCGTGAAAATCAGAATATGATATCTGAGGAAATATTATATAGCCTATACTGCGCTGTTGTTTGCATATGAATGCAAATGATTATGCTGTTCATAAAAAAACGTGTTTTTGTTTTATTCCTTCAATGAATATCATTTGATAAGCACATCTGATACATGTAAATAATATAATGTGCATCAAGAGGGTGAAATGTTAGTTTCTAAAATCAAAACCAATTAATTCAGTGACTACATGCACCAATATGCTAAAGTTGTCACTGTTGCAAAACACAACAACCATTTAGTTATCATATCCTCCTGGGACCCAGGAATAGACTTTTGTCCTCTGTAGTGGACATTATATTTTAGTGAATTTCTCTGACAACATTCATTTCACAGTTTTAAGTCTGGATGTCCTGTAAAGAGCACATTCAGGGCTTTTCAGAGATCCCAAATGTTTGGAAGTTGTCTCTGCTTGGTATATAAAAATGACTGACATTAATTTAGTAATCAAATTGAACACTCTTATGGAAATATTATATTTTGTAATGATCATTTAAATCTGACTAATTTTCAAATAGTTTTCTCAGGAAAATGTTATGGGGTTTCAAATCAAAATATGACTTTCTGTTTTGAAACAGGACATTCATTCATGTCCGCTGTGGAGGACGCCAGGACTTAAAGCGTATTTATTAGGCATTTTGGGAGATACAAGTGAATATAGGGAAATATATATTATATTTCAATATTATTATGAAATACTAGATAATATTATGAAAATCTAGCTTTTTTCATGACATGTTGCCCCAATAACACATTAATATGCAAATTAGATACATTGTATTTGATGGAAAAACCCACTTATGGCCATTTCTCACACGTATTGCATAAAGCAAAACTGTATATCATTCTGTTACAACGATCAGACATAACATTATGACGGGTGAAGTAAATAACACTGATCATCTCTTCATCACGGCACCTGTTAGTGGGTGGATATATCAGGCAGCAAGTGAACATTTTGTCCTCAAAGTTGATGTGTTAGAAGCAGGAAAAAGCAAGTGTAAGGATTTGAGCGAGTTTGACAAGGACCAAAGTGTGATGGCTAGATGACTGGATCAGAACATCTCCAAAACTGCAGCTCTTGTGGGGTGTTCCCGGTCTGCAGTGGTCAGTATATATCAAAAGTGCTCCAAGGAAGTCATGGGCGGCCAAGATCATTGATGCACGTGGGGAGCGAAGGCTGGCCCGTGTGGTCCGATCCAACAGACGAGCTACTGTAGCTCAAATTGCTCAAGAAGTTAATGCTGGTTCTGATAGAAAGGTGTCAGAATACACAGTGCATCACAGTTTGTTGTGTATGGAGCTGCATAGCTGCAGACCAGTCAGAGTGCCCATGCTGACCCCTGTCCACCGCCGAAAGAGCCAACAGTGAGCATCAGAACTGGACCACGGAGCAATGAAAGAAGGTGGCCTGGTCTGATGAATCACGTTTTCTTTTACATCACGTGGATGGCCGGGTGTGTGTGCGTCTCTTAACTGGGGAACACATGGCACCAGGATGCACTATGGGAAGAAAGCAAGCCGGCGGAGGCAGTGTGATGCTTTGGGAATGCTCTGCTGGGAAACCTTGGGTCCTGCCATCCATGTGGATGTTACTTTGACACGTACCACCTACCTAAGCATTGTTGCAGACCATGTACACCCTTTCATGGAAACGGTATTCCCTGGTGGCTGTGGCCTCTTTCAGCAGGATAATGCTCCTGCCACAAAGCAAAAATGGTTCAGGAATGGTTTGAGGAGCACAACAGTGAGTTTGAGGTGTTGATTTGGCCTCCAAATTCCCCAGATCTCAATCCAATGGAGCATCTGTGGGATGTGCTGAACAAACAAGTCCGATCCATGGAGGCTCCACCTCACAACTTACAGGACTTAAAGGATCTGCTGCTAACATCTTGGTCCAGATACCACAGCACACCTTCAGGGGTCTAGAGGAGTCCATGCCTTGACGGGTCAGGCCTGTTTTGGCAGTAGAAGGGGGATCAAAACAATATTAGGAAGGTGGTCATAATGTTATGCCTGATCGGTGTACATCTTTCATAAGTTGAGAATCATCTTGGTATAAAAATAAAAAAAAATTATATAAAAATCCTGAAACCTATAAATGGTTTGTGTAGGTGTAGGCAAAGAAATCCCATTGTTTTTGCCTATTCATGGCTTTTTATTAAAAAAAAAAAAAAAAAAAAAAAAATAAAAGTCCTGGTGTCCTCTACAGAGAACATAGCATAACATATGAATAAAATATCATTTTTCAAAAATGTTATTTTTCCATTGTTTTCTTATGCTCCAAACAATGTAATGACATGGAAAAAATGCTAAATTCACAAAACTTTTTTTTTCTGGTTTTCAGGAGGATATAGAGTTAAATATTTCAGCCAGTCATGTTTTATGTAATCTTAAACTGCGAGAGTTTAACTCTTCGGAGATTAGACTGTTTTTTTGTTTGTTCCTCGTGATTTATTTTTAGAAATAACAAGATGTTTTTGTCTGTGTTGCAGAAGATGAAGATTGTGTTTTTCAGCTTGACTTTTCAAGAAAGAATTTCAGCCAAGATCTGTTTTCATCTGCTCATACGAGTGAATATAATGATCAAACTAAGATCGCTGGAGATTTACGGAGCAGCCGTGTGAAACCACAAACCCCAGATGTCAAATCAAACCAGTTAAACAAGGATTGTGCAACAACAACAGATTTATTTGTTAAGGCCGACCCAGACTCTGAGGACGGATGTGCCGTAGACCTCTCAAATCCTCACGCTTCTCCTAAATACACCGATAAAGAAATCAAAACGGAGAATACAGAGGAGAACTGTGGCTCTGAACACCAAAATATATTTAAACGTCCTTTAGAGCCGGAGATCAACTCCAATGACTGTGACGTGAAAGTGACGGTGGTGTCAGACAGACACCTTTATCCTGCTGGTGACGAGGAGGACGTCCGGGAGTCACCGGAGTTTAGTCTCATTTCTGATGAAGAGTCAAATCCAGACGGATTGTCTGACGAGGGATTTTCTGGAGTGTTTCACGTGACGGAGTCTCCCCCGATCCCACAGGAGATGAAACCGGACTATTCCTGCAGTCAGTGTAACAAGAGCTTCAAGCACGAAGCGTCGCTTAACATTCATCTGAAATCTCACAGCTCGGAGAAGACGCATCTCTGCGGTCAGTGCGGGAAGGGCTTTGACCGAGCCGACCTCCTGAAGAACCACCAGCGCACGCACACCGGAGAACGACCCTTCGTCTGTAACCTGTGCGGGAAGAGCTACGGGCACCAAGGCCAGCTGCGCATCCACCGGAGGATCCACACGGGAGAGCGGCCGTACTGCTGTCCGCACTGCGCCAAACGATTCAACGAACACAACCAGCTCAAAGTCCACCTGCGGACGCACACGGGCGAGAGGCCGTACACCTGCACCGTATGCGCCAAGACCTTCACCAACGCCGGCAACCTGCGGAGCCATCAGAGAGTCCACACCGGAGAGAAGCCGTACGCCTGCGGCCAGTGCGGAAAGAGGTTCAACGGCATGGGCGACCTCAAGACTCACTACAGGATCCACACGGGCGAGAAGCCGTACCGCTGCGAGCTGTGCACCAAGACCTTTAGCCAAGCCGGACACCTGACCATCCACAAGCGCATGCACACGGGCGAGCGGCCGTACAGCTGCGGCGAGTGCGGGAAGCGCTTCACGGTGGCCAGCAGCCTCAAACTGCACCAGCTGACGCACACCGGAGAGAAGCTGCACACCTGCGCGCACTGCGACAAGAGCTTCAGCCGGGCCGGACACCTGAAGAGACACGAGCTGGTCCACACCAAAGAGAAGCTGCACTGCTGCTCACACTGCGACAAGAAGTACAGCGATCAGTCGTCTTTGAAGAAGCACCAGAAACTGCACACGCCGGCCGAGAGCGAAGGCGGCCGAGGCGCTGAGTAACGGTGACCAGTCCACGTGAAGAACGAGCCCTGATCATCAGTTCCTACAATAGACATGTTGAATTTGTTGGGCTACATTGATTTTTGACTTATGAGTAGATCCTTTGATGATAATGTTCAGCTCTAATAGCAGGATACTGTAGGATTGTCACTTCTTCCCCTCATCCCTAACTTGTTTGTGATGCAGGAATACCATGGTACTTTGTTGCACATTGCACACATACTGTACTGATGTTTGATATGGTAGATGAGTCTTCTGTCTGTGAGTGTTCATTCATTCATGTTGATTAGAAATCAGTGCTGTTGTCCTGTATATGAACCGGTTTGTTAAATATGAAGTTATAATGTAAACACTTCTTAGATGAAATGCGATTTAATTTAAGAATATTGTGTAATATCTTTTCTATGTACAGCATTGTGTATTTAATGTTAATTTCAACTATTCTTGAATGTTTAAGGATTAGTTCACTCCAGAATTAAAATTGACCTCCATGTCATCCAAGATGTTCATGTCTTTCTTTCTTCAATCGAAAAGAAATTAAGGTTTTTGAGGAAAACATTCCAGGATTTTTCTCCATATAGTGGACTTCACTGGGGTTCAACGGGTTGAAGGTCCAAATGTCAGTTTCAGTGCAGCTTCAAAGAGCTCTACACGATCCCAGACGAGGAATAAGAGTCTTATCTAGAGAAACGATCTGTAATTTTTAAACATATAGATATATATAAATTTATATACTTTTTAACCACAAATGTTCGTCTTGACTTTGGAAAGGTCACACCTGATGTAGGCGGAAGCACCGAAAAACTCCATTGCATTTTCTCCTCCAACTTCAAAATCTTCCAACATCGTTTTACCTTTTTTTTTTCTTTCTTTTTTTTGTAAAGGCCGTTTGACTTTGCACATTTGCTTTGTAAACACTGGATCGGTACTTCCGCCTACATAATGCGTGACTTTCCAACGTATTTACGTAATGCGTGAAGTCGTGGACGCTAGTGCATTTGTGGTTAAAAAGTATATAAATTTTCTTTTTTAATATATAAAATGATTGTTTCTTTAGATAAGACTCTTATTTCTCGTCTGGGATCGTGTAGAGCTCTTTGAAGCTGCACTGAAACTGACATTTGGACCTTCAACCCGTTGAACCCCAGTGAAGTCCACTATATGGAGAAAAATCCTGGGATGTTTTCCTCAAAAACCTTCATTTCTTTTCAATTGAAGAAAGAAAGACATGAACATCTTGGATGACATGGGGGTGAGTAAATTATCAGGAAATTTTAATTCTCAAGTTAACTAATACTTTAACTCAAAGCTTCAGTGATAAAATAAAGCTTTCTAAAATGATCAACTTGTTGTTTGAATATTAGATTTATTGGTTTGAGCTCCAGTGATCATTTCATCAGTCACTGTTCATTTAAGCAGAGTCATGTTTTAAATGGGCATCCAGTGGCCTCTAGTGGTCACTCGTGTAACCGCAGCAGCACAGTTAAAGGATTAGTTAACTTGAGAATTAAAATTTCCTGATAATTTACTCACCCCCATGTCATCCAAGATGTTCATGTCTTTCTTTCTTCAGTCGAAAAGAAATTAAGGTTTTTGATGAAAACATAAAATTTTTCTCCATATAGTGGACTTTTCTCCATATCCCAGACGAGGAATAAGAGTCTTATCTAGAGAAACCATCACTCATTTTCTAAATTTTTTTTTTTACATTTTATACGTTTTAACCATAAATGCTCATCTTAAACTAGCTCTCTTCTTCTTCTTCTTGTGGAGGGCAGTAATACACTTAGAAGTGTCTACACTGCTGGAATTCAAATAGAGAAGAAGAAGAGAGCTAGTTCAAGACGAGCATTTATGGTTAAAACGTATAAAGTAAAAAAAAATAAAAAAAATTGAAAATGAGCGATGGTTTCTCTAGATAAGACCCTTATTTCTCATCTGGGATCGCTGTAAACTGTAATTTTGATCTTCAACCATTTGGGCTCCATTGAAGTCCACTATAAGGAGAAAAATCCTGGAATATTTTCATCAAAAACCTTAATTTATTTTCGACTGAAGAAAGAAAGACATGAACATCTTGGATGACATGGGGGTGAGTAAATTATCAAGAAATTTTAAATAGAAAGTGAACTAATCCTTTAATCACCACAAACGACCTCAATAAAGCTATAGTTTTTCTTGCTCCAAATCAAAGGTAACTACATAGTAAAAAAAAAAAAAAGTATGATTGATATAAATTATAACTATAAACTACCTTCACAACTCTCACTTGCACTGATATAGTATGGACTTAATATTGTGCCATAATTAAACAAACAAATCCAGCAATTTGCAAACAAACACAATCTGCTTTGCAAAGGAAAACTCGACTCGCAAACAAACAGAAAGTGATGTGCAAATACAAAGGTCAGTTTGAGCGAAAACGCAGAGAAAGAAATTTATTNCTGGCCACAAAAGTGAGTACACCCCTAAGTAAAAATGTCCAAATTGGGCCCAATTAGCCATTTTCTCTCCCCGGTGTCATGTGACTCGTTAGTGTTACAAGGTCTCAGGTGTGAATGGGGAGCAGGTGTGTTAAATTTGGTTTTATCGCTCTCACTCTCTCATACTGGTGACTGGAAGTTCAACATGGCACCTCATGGCAAAGAACTCTCTGAGGATCTGAAAAAAAGAATTGTTGCTCTACATAAAGATGGCATAGGCTATAAGAAGATTGCCAAAACCCTGAAACTGAGCTGCAGCACGGTGGCCAAGACCATACAGCAGTTTAACCGGACAGGTTCCACTCAGAACAGGCCTCGCCATGGTCGACCAAAGAAGTTGAGTGCACATGCTCAGCGTCATATCCAGAGGTTGTGTTTGGGAAATAGACGTATGAGTGCTTCCAGCATTGCTGCAGAGGTTGAAGGGGTGGGGGGGTCAGCCTGTCAGTGCTCAGACCATACGCCACACACTGCATCAAATTGGTCTGCATGGCTGTCGTCCCAGAAGGAAGCCTCTTCTAAAGATGATGCACAACAAAGCCCGCAAACAGTTTGCTGAAGACAAGCAGACTAAGGACATGGATTACTCGAACCATGTCCTGTGGTCTGATGAGACCAAGATAAACTTATTTGGTTCAGATGGTGTCAAGCGTGTGTGGTGGCAACCAGATGAGGAGTACAAAGACAAGTGTGTCTTGCCTACAGTCAAGCATGGTGGTGGGAGTGCATGAGTGCTGCCGGCACTGGGGAGCTACAATTCATTGAGGGAACCATGAATGAGCAGAGTATGATCCCCTCCCTTCGGAGACTGGCCCGCAGGGCAGTATTCCAACATCATAACGACCCCAAACACACCTCCAAGACGACCACTGCCTTGCTAAAAAAGCTGAGGGTAAAGGTGATGGACTGGCCAAGCATGTCTCCAGACCTAAACCCTATTGAGCATCTGTGGGGCATCCTCAAACGGAAGGTGGAGGAGCGCAAGGTCTCTAACATCTACCAGCTCCGTGATGTCGTCATGGAGGAGTGGAAGAGGACACATTTTCACTTAGGGGGGTACTCACTTTTGTGGCCAGTGGTTTAGTCATTAATGGCTGTGTGTTGAGTTATTTTGAGGGGACAGCAAATTTACACTGTTATACAAGCTGTACACTCACTACTTTACATTGTAGCAAAATGTCATTTCTTCAGTGTTGTCACATGAAAAGATATAATAAATTATTTACAAAAATGTGAGGGGTGCACTCACTTCTGTGAGATACTGTATATTTGTTACTCTGCGTTTTTGCTCAAACTGACCTTTGTATTTGCACATCACTTTCTGTTTGTTTGTGAGTCGAGTTTTGCTTTGCGAAGCAGATCGTGTTTGTTTGCAAAATGCTGGATTTGTTTGTTTAATTATGGCACAATATTAACTCCATAATATAGCAAGTATTTTCTTGCTGTGTAAATACACTCAGATTCTTCATATTTTTCAATCGCTTAATCTTTGGTAGAAGAGAGAAGTAAATCACACAGACTCTCTCACACAGTTTTACAACCTGTGATCGCTACTGATGTCACTTTCATGTGCACACGCTCCATAGTTATCCAAGAGTTGACAGAGAAAGTCGATGATCAGCGTCATGGTAAAAAACAAAGCCTGAATGGATTGATTTGATTTTGTCATCTCTAATCTAATCCCATAATCCTCTGAGTTTGTTCAGCTACCATCATGGTACCTGTTCTGACCAACTAGCAAAAGGGCAAATTAGTCTTATTTTTGGCTTTAAATTAGAACAATCCACTGACTTAAAAGTAATGAATTTTACATATTAACTTTTTTTTTATAAGAGCATTAAAGTTGTCATGAAAGGGAAGCTGCACTGGTCTTTTCTTCCTTATTGTGCCGTATATCTAAGTGAAAGGACTTCTGAAACAAGAATAAATGTAGGGTGGGGCTTGATTTTTCTGTTGGGAATTGATTGGATGGTTGGATAGTTGTGGTTTGCTATTGGTGGATCTCATGTGAGTGACAGGTTGCCCCGCCCTCATCATAAGAGAAGAGAAGAGAAGAGAAGAGATGCCGCTGCAAGAGGGAGGGGAAGTTATTCTGATTCAAGATTATGAGGAGCTTGAATTTAAAGGGAACCTATTATGCCCCTTTTCACAAGATGTAATATAAGTCTCTGGTGTCCCCAGAATGTGTTTGTGAATGTTCAGCTGAAAATAACCCTCAGATCATTTATTATAGCTTGTCAAATTTGACCCTATTTGGGTGTGAGCAAAAACACAGTTTTTGTGTGTGTCCCTTTAAATGCAAATGAGCTGCTGCTCCCACCCCCTTTCCAGAAGCTCCATTTCAGGAGCTTTAACAGCGCATGCTTCGGTTGCTCAACAACAACAAAGCTGACATTAAACATTTCCAGCTACTAAACAGAAATGGCGGACTGCTGCAGCTCACTCAGGGCGGTATCTATGCTAATAGGGCAGATCGTCACCAGTCATGGGCGGGGCTTAAGAGTAGGGGGAAATCTGGAACTGCGCCCTTGGAGAGACTGATTATGATTCATGGGGATTATTAAAAAAAAGGCGTGGGTGGATTTTTACCATTATAGCCTGTTTGTTTACACACACTGTGGACACATCTGTGTTCAAAAACCTTGTAAAAGAGAATTTTGCATAATAGGTCCCCTTTAAAACAATAGTGATGTGCACAGAGAAAACATTTAAAAACTGCAGTATTCTTAAAAAAAACAAAAAAAACAAGAGTTGTCAATGTTGTTTATGGTGACTTTAATCTGTTGTAACAAACATGGAAACATTAAAATGTTCTTGTATTTATTCACAAATAAATGTTTAAGAACTGGAATAACAGCTACTGCCTAGTAGAGGCACATGTGTGTGCAGTGTTTGTATTCAGAACTGTGTGTGCTTATTTATATATGGTGCAATAATGTGAAATATACATTTAAAAAAAAAACAAGCATCTTACAGTGTATGCTAGCAGCTGTCTTGAACAGACAGCAAATTAATCTAGAATTTGCAGACATAAATAAATAAAGAGATGTGACACACCATTAATGGATTAGTTCACTTTCAAATGAAAATTAGCCTAAGCTTTACTCACCCTCAAGCCTATAAGTGTATATGACTTTCTTCTTTCTGATGAACACAATCGAAGTTATATTAATAAATATCCTGACGCATCCGAGCTTTATAATGGCAGTGAACAGGGGTCACAAATATGAGCTGAAGAAAGCGCTTCAATCCACATCCATCCATTATAAACGCACTCCACACGGCTCCGGGGGGTTAATAAAGGTATTCAAGTATTCAATGTACGAAGAAAGTGTAAAACTCTTGCAGTTCAAAAAGCTTACGGAAGGTGGTCTGGAGGAAGCTAGATATTTTACTTCATAACTTGTTAAATATGGATAGATATTCTTACACAGACGCATTGCTTCACTTCAGAAGGCCTTTATTAACCCCCCGGAGCCGTGTGGAGTACGTTTATGATGGATGGAGACACTTTCTTCGGCTTCATACTTGTTGGTATTGCTCACTGCCATTATAAAGCTCGGATGCATCAGGATATTTATTATTTATCAGAAAGAAGAAAGTCATATACACCTAGGATGGCTTGATGGTGAGTAAAGCTTGGGCTAATTTTCATTTGAAAGTGAACTAATCCTTTAATGTGCTTTAGTAACAAACTGAAATCCACTACAAGCAAATATGCTCATAACAAGATGTTTCTATGCACAAAATATTCACACTTCAGTAGTTTGTTCTCATGTAAAATCAACGCATACATATATTTTCCAAGTATTTTTCCACCTCACAACCAACAAGCTGCAGAATGAGTCTAATGGCTCTAAAATTATAATATTAAACATTGTTTACCCAACAGATAATGCACCGCCCTACATTATAACAGTAGTTCTGTCTGATCAATGAAATACTCCAATAACAGCAGCTCACTGGTTGATGGTGAACACAGGATCATCTGCACATTCTGTGTTTTTCGAGCAGCACAGCGGGACTTTGGGCAGCTTATCTCGTGACAGATACAGAACCGGCTGGATGCTGCTGCTGATGTCCATGAAGCCAAAGGCGATGTAGTGGATATAACAGCGGAAGACCACCGGAGAGAAATAATCTTGAAAAGGAAATAGAGCCACCGGCGGGAAGTAGTTAAACACAATGATGGCCAAGATGATGACAACCATTTTGAAGGCCTTTTTCTTGACGGGATGCCTCTCATCTCGACCTGGAGCAGATTGTCTTAGGGCCCAGAGAATAGAGATGTTACAGAACAGCATAAACACAAACGCTGCCAGAATCATGACGGTGAAGACCTTCTCAAAGTTAGGGATGCTTCCTACACACTTTGCTGCGGCGTAGACCAAGGTGATGAACCACACGACGCCAGCACACACAGAGCGATGGCGCTTGTCTTTGAGTTCGGTGAAGGTGATGGGATGACAGACGGCCATGTATCTGTCCAGACAGATGCAGGACAGGAACAGTGGCGACGAGTCTTTCACGCCGTAGAAGAAGCGCAGGACGTACCAGGTGCTGCTGGTGGTCAGATAGACGAGGTTGGCCAGTTCCAGTGGAGGAATGAGGCAGAAGAAAGTGTCCAGCACAGCCAGATGGACGATGAAGATGTCTGAGGTGGAGGAGTCGCCTTTATTCTTATGGATGAGCCACAGAACCATGATGTTGGCCGGGATGCCCAGGAACATGTTGATGAACTGCAGCACCAGGTAGAAGATGAGGACGGCAGGCATGTGTGCGCAGCCGCTGTAGACCGTCTGCTCGGCTGGCGAGGCGTTCAGCGATCGGTGGCTGATGAGCAGAGAGGAGTTGATGTATCTGAACAGCTCTGTGATTGCCATTGTCCTCTCCGTGGGCTCAGACTAACCGCTGAAACACACAAACAGTGATCAAATGCAACCAAACCGTACAATCAAACTCTTGCTTTGTGCTTTTCTGGTCCTTATACAAAATGCCACATGAAGCCAAATGGCACTTAAAAAACGTTCACTTGATAAGTCAACCACATCCAAAGTTATATGCATGTAATTTTTTTCACCACTAGGTGGCACTGATCTGAAACTTCTCAGACTCCTTCAGGGCATCATTCTGATGACCCATACCGAGTTTCGTAATGATACGTTCATGCTCTTGTATAATACAGCATTATACTACAAAATTTCAAATGGCCGACACCCAAAATGGCCGATATGGGAAAATCTACAAACCATTCAGAAGTTATAAGCAAAAAGAGCCATTTATCAAATCTCAGGACCAGTAGGTGGTGCTGCTCCAAAATGCAGCATGTAGCCTCAGGTCATGCTAGTGATGATATGGACCAAGTTTGGTCTGAATACAATAAAGCTTTGAGGAGATCGAGCCTTACGTGTATTTCCACAAGTTCTACGTAAAATTCGTCCACACATTTTTCGAAAACGGTTTGACAAATCAACTTGAATTCCACCAGCATGGTCTGAAGATGATCTGCTTAACTTTTTGTGAAAATCAGAGTAACGGCTTAGAAGGAGTTAAAAAAATAAGTTTTTCTGAAAATTCAAAATGGAGGTAAAAATTTTCATTGGGAATCTTGAAATCCTGAAGTGCACGTTTGGACAGTTGGTGGCTAGAGGGATTGAGTTATAGACTCCAAATTTGCTATGGTGATAGTTCTGCCTGGCCTCTATCAGTGTGCCAAATTTCATAAATCTCCCGAAAGTGGTTCTATGGGCTGCCATAGACATCCAGAGCTGAAGAAGAAGAAGAAGAAGAAGAAGAACACCAACGGACACAATAGTTGTCTACGTACCTTTGGTGCTTGGCCCCTAATTAAAGCGCTTGTATACTTGTATACCTGCAGCTGCATTAACATCACATGTGACGATCTCTCAAAATGCAACAAAAGGCTTTATGAATCTTCTTTTGTTAAAAAATATATTTGAGTTAAAACATTAAAACATGATTGTAACAGTTCATTTAACAAACTTTGACATCTACAATGGGGCATGTTGTCACATTATGTGGTGTTGCTTTGAAATATAAGAAAATATTTAAAGTACAAAAATCTTCTATACAATGACTGTTTATCAATATTTGAACAGTACAATTATGATGCACAAAATATAAAAACAAGATAAAGCCTTATGACAACTGACACACCGTAAAAAATCATTTTCATGATTTGATATCATAACATTTTTTCTTTTGTTAAACCAACTTAGATAATTAATGCAGTTCAGATAACATAATATTTTGAGATTCTGTTGATTAAACCAATCACCTTCATTGCATTAACTCAAATTTTTTATTTCAATGAACTCAACATTTTTAAGCAACCAGGTAACAAGATCTGTATATATAGAGAGTTTGTGAAATAACTACTGAGATTTGTCAAGTCATGTTCATAATACTTTATACAAAACAGCTTCTGAAGATAATGAAGAGGAAAACAGCATGAGAGTCAAAAGCTTCTTCAGTTTCAGCAATCTCTCATTTCAGATATCATTATGATTTCAATTTCAACCATAAAGCAGCTCTACAAAAGATTGTACAGTTTCATTAAGTTGAATTATTCAGTGACCTTGATATTTTCAATACAGCTTAACCAATAAGTGTCACTGAATATGAATCGTCTCAAACCACCAGTTGTTACAGGCATAGAGAAACCGTTCAGCAGTGTCATTATAAGCAGCATCTCTTACCTCTCATAAGTTTCTGTGGTCTGCAGATGGTCTTCAGCCGCAGTGTGAAGTTGGTTGTGGGACTGACAGCTCATTTTAAGCTGAAGACACTGATGACATCTTCACTCCCATGATTCAACACCACCGGGAGCTTCAGGAGCCAATTGAAGCCAAGCGTTCTGGAGATTAAACCAATATGCAAATATGTTCTCCGAACAGTTCACCTACAGAACAACTATTTGCATATTGTTGAGTTTATTGACCAGATAACATGCTAACTTATTAACTTATTTACTGGCTTTGTGAAGGACAAGTTTTATGGATGGTGGGATTGGTTCAGAAGACGTGTAGCAGCAAGTCCTCATCATTAACACCGATTGGCAATGATGCAACTCGCCATTGGCTCCTGACGGAAATTTGGTGGTAAACAACTGATGCAACCGTACATTAGTATACTTCTGAAATTCAGTGTAACAAAGTGTCATTTGTTACGTGAAGATGACATGGAGGTTCATCTGGATGGAAGAACAAGACAAAGAAGCGGCTGTGTGATTGTCAGACAGCTGCTTTTTTTTTCTTTTTCTTTTACCTTTGTGCAACAGAAGCATTGTCATAACAGAAGCACTTTTGTCATCTTTAGCTTCTCAGTTTTGAGATAAAATGTAAAAATATTAAGGAAAAACATGCATCAAAAACAGAGATATGAACTCCACATGAAGAAAGAGAGAAACCCGATTTTATCCACTTCATTATATTGGCAATTATCAATCCCACAATCAAATGCAGAATATATTCAGTACTGTGTTGTGTTATACATGTTATATTTTCACCAAAAAGACATTTTCTTTTGATTTAGTGTGCCAGTAGGACATAAATATCAGTTTACAGTTTACCAAACGTTCACTTTGTATGAACAACAGAGATCTGATCTCACCATCATCAAGTCTGTCTGGAATTACATGAATAAACTGAAAAAAACATTGAGAAAACTACTGTAAAAGTTAGACTTAACAATGAACCTGTATTGCCAAAATCAATATTTTGTGGACCACCTTCTGCCTTTAAAACAGCTTTTGTCCTTGGACACGTTAAACTATTTTTATGTAACTTAAAACCAAAAACTGCACAATACACTAACCCACAAGTCTTCTGCTTTACAAAAGCAAAAAGATAACTCTAATCGGTGACCAGAAGCGAAATCCCTCTGATGTTGACTGACAGAAGAGAGTGTCACTAATGAACGACTTGTTTTAATAATGGAAAAGCATCAAGATTGGTGTGGATTACATATACAAAACAAATAAGAGTCGAGATCAACAGTATGATATCATTACATCACATGTGTAAAACACACAGTTGAGGCAGATATATAAAGCCTCTAATGACATTAATGTTCTTCAGCTTCATTGAATGGTCTCTTAACGATCACTTAAATCATTTAACAATAATTTTTCCAAAGCAAAACCATGGTGCTTTGTTGCTTGTGGATGAGACATTGCACAAATACTGTACTGATGTTTCATATGCTAGACGAGTTTTCATTTTTTTAGGCAGTGCGTCTTCTGTCTGCGAGTGTTTGAGTCATGTTCATTAGAAATTAATTCTGTCATCCTTTATGACCCGGTTTGTTAAATATCAAGAAGTTATGATGTAAGCATGTCATGGATGAAATGCAATTTAAGAATATTGTATAATATCCACTCTATGTACAGTATTGTGCGTTTAATGTTAATTTCAACTATTCTTGAATGTTAACTCAAAGCTTCAGTGATAAAATAAAGCTTTCTAAATAGGTCAGTGTGTTGTTTGAATCTTAGATTTATTAGAGTTGAGCTCCAGTGATCATTACTGAAACCCGTAACATCCCTAACTGTACATTTAAAGTGAACTGAAAAATGAAATTTCTGTCATTAATTACTCACCCTCTTGTCGTTCCACACCCGTAAGACCTTCGTTCATCTTCGGAACACAAATGAAGATATTTTTGATGAAATCCGAGGGTATCTGATCCACACATTCACCATTCAATAATATGAACCGTTGTCGTACATAGTGAACTCAGTGCAGGCCAACTCAGTATTGGCCGAAGCTGAACACCTTTGACTACATATGACAACGGTTCAAATTGTTGAATAAAGTGTTTTTTTTTGTTTGTTTTTTCGCACACAAAAAGTATTCCCATCGCTTCATAACAACCACTGTAGTCCCGTTGACTATTTTAACCATGTTTTTAACTACCTTTCTGGACGTCAAAAGGTGCAATGACATTGCTGCCTATGTGTGGATCAGATACCCTCGGATTTCATCAAAAATATCTTAATTTGTGTTCTGAAGATGAACAAATGTCCTTCGGGTGAGGAACAACATGAGGGTGAGTACTTAACGACAGAAATTTCATTTTTAGGTGAACTAACCCTTTAAAGGCACAATATGTAGTTTTCACCTCTAGAGGTCCCTTATTCAAAACAAAGGTGTAGCTTGATGACGCATGAATGAGCTTGGAATCATGGGAGTTGATGTCTTCACGTTCACAGGAAGGCAATCCGATGGACTCGGGCAAATCACATGTCCAGGACACGTGAAATCAGAATCAGAAAGAGCTTTACTGCCAAGTGTGTTTGCACACACAAGGAATTTGCTTTGGGAACAGAGGAAACAACAGTACTCAGATAGTAAAAATGGTTTAAAAAATAGATTAAAATATCCAAAAACCTCTAGAGCAGTCGACTTGTGTACTTACATCATTCCAAACATTTCCAACAATGTTTAAATCCAGAGAAATGGATTTAAAATGAGTGATGTTTTTTAAATGGGCATCAAGTGGCCTCTAGTGGTTACTCGTGTAACAGCAGCACCAACGACCAATAATAATGAGACGCATGAATTTAGAACAATAATGATGTGCAACTATAAATCATTTAGTATAAACACTGCAATATTCCATAAAAACATAAATAAATAAGAATGGTCTATTTTGATTTCATGGTGACTTTAATCTGCTGTATCAAACATGGAAACATTCAAATGTTCTTGTATTTATTCACAAATAAATGTTTAAAAACTAGAATAATGACTGGCTTGTGGGGGGTTCTAGATATGGTTTGCCTTAAGTGTGCATGTTTCTATACAGGAACTGTGTGAGCTTATTTTAGGTGATGTATATATATAAAATATGGTGCAATATTGTGAAATTTACACTTTTTTTTTTTTTTAAACAAGGCATCTTGTTTCATACAATGCATGCAAGCAGCTGTCTTTAAAAGACAGCGAGTTAATCCAGAATTTACAGACATAAATAAATGACGAGCTTATGAGGCTGTTATGACACAACATTAATGAACTTTAGTAACAAACTGAAATCCACTGCAAGTAAATATGCTCATAACATGTTTGTATGCACAAAATATGCACACCTCAGCAGTTGGTTTTCATGTAAATTCAATGCATACCTACATTTTCCAATTTTACATATTTTTCCACCTCACAACCAACAAGCCTAAGATCAGTCAAGTCACCTTTATTTATATAGTGCTTTTTTACAATACAGATTGTTTCAATGCAGCTTTACAGTGAGAATAGGAAAACTATGCAACAAAGTTTGTTTCGGCTGTACAGCAGCTCTAGAAGAAAATAATTTCATTGTTCAGCTTGAGTCAGTTCAGTGTGGATTTAGTTCCATTGTAAAAATCATCAGTTATTAATTTAGTGCATTTCATTTAATATATATATATATNAGTGTCAGTGCAGTCAAGTATATAATAATGTTGAATATTAAGTGTCCCCAAGTAAGCAAGCCAGAGGTGACAGTGGCAAGGAACCCAAACTCCATCAGGTGACAGAATGGAGAAAAAAACCTTGGGAGAAACCAGGCTCAGTCAGGGGGCCAAATTCGCAAACAAACGAATGCTGTAAGATTATGATTCTGGCGGCGTCACAAATCAGAAGTCAGATTTGGATCGGAGCCAATCTTGGAGCATTCAAAATATTTAGTTCCATCTGGTTAAAGATCAGATTCTTCACGCTGGTATGGAGATGGGTTTGTTGAGCATCTGTGCCACTGGCTGTCGTGTCGATGAGGCCTTCACAGGGGATAGTCCAGTTGACACAATCTCTGCTGACATTCAGGGATGCATTGTGCTCGTGTTTAGGTGCAGGTCCTCCGTCTGATCTAGATATGGCCTGGATACAGCTGACCTCGTTAACCTCAGGATAAACAGAGAGACCAATATTAGCGTAGATACCATGCTTCTTATGATGTAACAAGGTTACCAGGTTAAAGAGATGTGTTTTTAGTCTAAATTTAAACTGACAGAGTGTGTTTGCTTCCCGAAAAATGCTATGAAGGCTGTTCCAAAGTTTAGGTGCTAAACAGGAGAAGGATCTACCACATGCTATTCTAGGTATTATCAACTGGCCAGAATCTTTTGATCGCAATAGACATGAAGGACTATAATGCGTTAAGAACTTGCTCAAGTACCGGGGAGCTAAACCATTTAGTGCTTTGAAAGTAATTAGCAAGATTTAAAAATGTATATGATGTTTAATAGGGAGGCAATGCAGAGTTGACAGAACCAGGCTATATGGTCATACTTCCTGGTTTTATTAAGAACTCTAGCTGCGTTTTGGACCAGCTGGAGTTTGTTTATTAAGCGTGCAGGGCAACCACCCAGTAGAGAATTACAGTAATCTAGCCTTGAGGTCATGAACGCATGAACTAACTGTTCCACATTTGTCATGGAGAGCATATGTCATAGTTTAGATATTTTTTTAAGATGGAAGAATGCAGTTTTACAGATGCTAGAAATGTGGCCTTCATATGATGACGAAGACTTAACAGAGCAGCCATCAAGTGTTAGACATTATTCTAGGTTATTACGTGCAAAGGTTTTTGGTCCAATAATTAGAATCTAGTTTTTTTTTCAGAATTTAGTTGTAAGAAATTACTAGTCATCCAATTTTTTATATCAGCTATGCATTCTGTTAGTTTTGTGAATTGATAAGTTTCGTCAGGGCGCGAAGAAATATATCTGAGTATCATCAGTGTAACAGTGAAAACTAATGTCATGCTTCCTAATGATATCTTCCAAGGGTAGCATGTACAGAGTGAAAAGCAATGGTCCTAAAACTGATCCTTGTGGTACTCCATATTGAACTTGTGATCAGTATGACATCTTTTCGTTTACTGCTACAAACTGATAACGGTCAGAACACATTTCACACAGCAGGATTTTGAATCGTAGACAGGTCCAGATATTTAGCATGCCAAAAATCTCACGGGTGTCGGTGACACATTGTCGATTCTCTCAGATTGTGTCTTTGATAATTCACTCTGCATGACTGTCACTTGCGTGAACGAGTACCGATTTGCCTCCGATTTCTGGCATTTGTGGGCGATTTCGCAAAATCTGTCGGTGAGTGAAAATCAGGCCTAAAACTGTGCAGTGTGAACTCTGCATTAATCGGTATAGGGTCTAACATACATGTTGTTGATTTTAATGATTTAACAAATTTAGACAATTCTTCCTCTCCTATAGCAACGAATGAATGGAATTTTTCCTCAGGGACACTACAATGCACTGTCTGATGCGATACTGTAGTAGAGGGTTGCATGGTTATAATCTAATATTATCAATCTTGCAAGTAAAGTAGTTCATAAAGTCATTGCTGCTGTGCTGTTTGGAAACGTCTGAAGTTTAAGCTTCATTTCTCATTAGTTTAGCCACTGTATCAAATAAATACCAAGGGTTGTGTTTGTTTTCTTCTAAAAGAGTTGAAAAATAAGCATATCTAGCTTTTTCTAAGGCTTTTCTGTACGCAGTGATGCTGTCTTTCCACACAATGCAGGGTTCTGCAGCACCCCATGTTTTCACAGGATTGTAAACACAATGCAAATTTTTGTTCATTTAAATTTTGTTCATTTTTAGCAAATTCTTTGATAAAGTCTGTATGGTGCCCTGGTGGCCTGTAAACAGTAACCAGCATTTTTTCACTTGCATTAGATAGTGTTACATAAAGCACCATCACATTGAAGGAATTATATTTGAAACTAGACTTCTGAGTAATACTGAAGATATTGCTATAAATTACAGTAACACCACCNCTCCCCCTTTGCCTTTCAGATGAGGCTCATGTTTATAACAGTAATCTTGGGGGGTGGGCTCATTTAAAGTAATGTAATCGTCTGGTTTTAGTCAGCTTTCTGTCAAACACAGGACATCTAGGTTATAATCTGTGATCATATAATTTACAATAAGTGCTTTTGAAGAAAGGGATCTCATATTTAACAACCCAAGCTTTATCATTGATTCATCTGTATAATGTCTGTTTTTTATTTGTTGAACATCAATTACATTTTTACACTAAATGGGTTTGGGATATTTTTGTTGTTACTAAATCAGGGAATAGACACAGTCTCTATGTGATGATATCTATGTGAAAGAGTTTCTATGTGTTGGGATTTATCTGACTTCTGTGACGTGAGACAGCTAGCAGATGGTTGGTTTAGCCAGTCTGTCTGCTTCCTGACCTGGGCTTCAGTTAGTCAAGGTTCAACTCTAAGAATATGTGCCATATTGCTAGAGAGAATAGTGTCGCCAACCCAGGAGGGATGAATACCATTTTCAACAGGTCAGGCCTGCCCCAAAAACTTTCCCAATTGTCTATGAACCCTATATTATTCTGCAGACACCACTTAGACTGCCAGCCGTTGAGTGATGACAGTCTGCTAAGTATCTTGTCACTCCGGCAAACAGGGAGGGGGCCAGAGCAAATTACAGTGTCTGGCATCAGAATTGCGAGTTCACACACCTCTTTAATGTTTTTTTTAGTGATCTCCAACTGGTGAATTCGAACATTATTAGTGACAACGTAATAACAATCTTAGAGTATTTATGATTAGCATTAGCCAGCACTTTTAGATTTGCTTTGATGTCAGGTGCTCTGGCTCCCGGCAAACATGTGACTATGGTGGCTGGTGTCTCTATTTTCACGTTTCGTACAATCGAATCATCAACTAGGGCACTTTCAACAGAATTTTCAGTGGGTGTGTCACCGAGTGGAGAGAACCTGTTTGATGTTCTTATTGGAATGGAAATGCGTTCCGTTGTCCCACAACTATGCCATCTCACAGTCACCCAGTTGCCCTGCAGCACAGGCTTTACATTGTATGGGGTTCGCTAAGCTAGTCGCATCCAAAGCAGTATCTAAAGGCCTTGCATTCTTACTATCCTCGAATAAAGTTTGGATGCTTAAGCATAAAACAGCTGCAGAATGAGTCTAATGGCTCTAATATTATAACATTACACATTGTTTACCATACACATAATGCACCGCCCTACATTATTATGTACATACAGTAGTTCAGTGCATCTGTCTGATCAATGAAATACTCCAATAACAGCAGCTCACTGGTTGATGGTGAACACAGGATCATCTGCACATTCTGTGTTTTTCGAGCAGCACAGCGGGACTTTGAAAAGCTTCTCTCGCGACAGATACAGAACCGGCTGGATGCTGCTGCTGATGTCCATGAAGCCAAAGCCGATGTAGTGGATATAACAGCGGAAGACCACCGGAGAGAAATACTCTTGAAAAGGAAATAGAGCAACCGGCAGGAAGTAGTTAAACACAATGATGGCCAAGATGATGACAACCATTTTGAAGGCCTTTTTCTTGATGGGATGCCTCTCATCTCGACCTGGAGCAGATTGTCTTAGGGCCCAGAGAATAGAGATGTTACAGAACAGCATAAACACAAACGCTGCCACAATCATAACGGTGAAAACTTTCTCAAAGTTAGGGATGCTTCCTTCACACTTTGCTGCGGCGTAGACCAAGGTGATAAACCACATGACGCCAGCACACACAGAGCGATGGCGCTTGTCTTTGAGTTTGGTGAAGGTAATGGGATGGCGGACGGCCATGTATCTGTCCAGACAGATGCAGGACAGGAACAGTGGCGATGAGTCTTTCACGCCATAGAAGAAGCGCAGGACGTACCAGGTGCTGCTGGTGGTCAGATAGACGAGGTTGGCCAGTTCCAGTGCGAGGAATGAGGCAGAAGAAAGTGTCCAGCACAGCCAGATGGACGATGAAGATGTCTGAGGTGGTGGAGTCGCCTTTATTCTTATGGATGAGCCACAGAACCATGATGTTGGCCGGGATGCCCAGGAACATGTTGATGAACTGCAGCACCAGGTAGAAGATGAGGACGGCAGGCATGTGTGCGCAGCCACCGTATACCGTCTGCTCGGCTGGCGAGGCGTTCAGCGATCGGTGGCTGATGAGCAGAGAGGAGTTGATGTATCTGAACAGCTCTGTGATTGCCATTGTCCTCTCCGTGGGCTCAGACTAACCGCTGAAACACACAAACAGTGATCAAATGCAACCAAACCGTACAATCAAACTCTTGCTTTGTGCTTTTCTGGTCCTCATACAAAATGCCATGTAAACGGCACTCAAACAGCTTTCATTTTATGTCATGATAATAACATTCATGAGGGTATTTGTCACAGTTTCTACTCATAAAACTGTGTTCAAATGGGGACTTGCAGACACAATAACTAAAGTTCACAAGCACAAATACATGTTGAATTAAAGCATTTACCCAAATTCCAACAGGTGACAGAATGGAGAAAAAAAAAGCTTGGGAGAAACCAGGCTCAGTCAGGGGGCCAGTTCTCCTCTGGCCAACAAACGAACAGTGCATGATTATGATTCAGGCAGCATTACAGTTCAGAAGTCAGATTGGGATCGGAACATTCAAAACATTTATTCCAGTTCCATCTGGTTTGATTTGATTCATCACACTGGTATGGAGATGGGTTTGTTGAGAATCTGTGCCACTGGCTGTCGTGTCGATGAGGCCTTCACAGGGGATAGTCTAGTTGACACAATCTCTGCTGACATTCAGGGATGTGTTGTGCTTGTGTTTAGGCACAGGTCCTCCATCTGATCTGGATACGGCCCGGATCTGGCTGACTACGGTAAACCTCGGGATTAACAGAGAGACTAATATTAGTGTAGATGCCTTCTAATACTTGCATAGATTCTTCTTATGATGTAACAAGTACATCAGGTGTTATAGGAAGTGTTCCTGATTCCGTCTGACCTAATTTATGCAGCCTAACAACCATTTAACTGATTTGAAAATACAAATTGATAATGTGTTATGTGTATGCCAGGTTAAAGAGATGTGTTTTTAGTCTAGATTTAAACTGACAGAGTGTGTCTGCTTCCCAAACAATGCTAGGAAGGCTGTTAGCACCAAAGTTTAGGTGCCAAATAGAAAACTGATCTACCACCTGCAGTTGATTTTGATATTCTAGGTATTATTAACTGGTCAAAATTTTGAGATCACAATAGATGTGAAGGACTATAACGCGTTAAGAGCTTGCTCAAGTACTGGGGACCTAAACCATTTAGTGCTTTGTAAGTAATTAGCAAGATTTTAAAATCTATACAATGCATTGGCTCCCTGTTCGTGTACAGTGTTGACAGAACCAGGTTTATATGGTCATACTTCCTGGTTCTAGTAAGAACTCTAGCTGCTGCATTTTGGACCAGCTGGAGTTTGTTTATTAATTGTGCATGGCAACCACCCACTAGAGCATTACAATAATCTAGCCTTAAGGTCATGAACACATGAACTAACTGTTAATAAAGATAACTCTCTCTAGCTCGCAGTAGCCAAGGAGGCTCACAGAGAGCCTAACAACTTAGCAAATAATAGCGAAGCTCTAGGAGGGGATGCCTCAGCATAACGACTCTCTAATTGAGAGGAGGCCTAACAACGCCCCACACTCAGGATGTCTTGCAAGGAGACTCACAGAGAACATTCAACTCATAACGGTTATCCTGGTGGAGCCCTGGAGAGCGGAGACCTAACTTATCCTGCAAGGATGCTCACAGAGAGCCTTCAACTCGCACTTGATATCCTAGCGGAGCTCCGGGGAGCAGAGACCTCTAGCATATATTTCTCTAGCAAGAGAAGGCCTAGCACAAAGGTTTGGTAAGCAGAGATGGAGCCTTCAACGCGAATGCCTCAACCATCGTGAGATAGCTGGCCAGCGTCTCTTTGATCGGAGGCATCGATGCATACCCATATTCTTGCTTCCCCTCAACATCAGCATAATTCATCTGAGTGCGATGGATACGGGCAGAATATGGCTTTCCCCAAGATCTCCGCACCTCAGTGTGAAGATCTGGGAGAAATGGAAGGCTTGTACGAGCTGGACAGTTATGTCCCAACAGGAAACGTTCATCGAGGCGGCCGTGAGGGGGCTTGTGCTAATCTCGCTGTGGCACTGGACATAACATCCAATAACTCCTCATATGAGACAAGCGAAGAGGAAGTTTCTTGATAGGAAAGCGCTCACAATGCATGCAAACAGCCCTCTTAAGGACTAAACGTGCATGCTCCTCACCCATGCACATAACGCACATATTGTGTGTGTCATCTGGAACACACTGTCTGAAAGATTTAGTGCTAGTGCTACTCATAATAATTAGATTGCCTTGTATAGACACACGTTCAAACAAACAGGTATCCTGAAGAAAAGAAAGAGGATGATGTAATTCACAGGTGGACTTTTATACTCACGGTCGCAGCAGTGGTGACGTCATAGGCTGCCGCCTGCCAATGTCAAGATCATTGTCATGTTTAGACTCACGCTTCAGACATCTGGCATGCTGGAGACATTTCCCTGTAGTGACCCCTAGGGGACGCAGTGAGAGTTCCCTTTCAAAAAGGAACCCTCATTCCCTGATGGACGGAACAAAGACGTGTGTCAAAACCGACACCATAAAAGCCCCAATCATCTCTGCGAGTATCAGAAAAAGCCAATAAAATTGTCATGCAGAATTTGCATGCCAGGCCATGCCCGTTCATACGGGTATATATGGCCGTCAGAATGCAAGCTGCACTTCAGTTTTGTTCTGAGGAGCCAAGGTAGCGTCTCAGCCACTTCAGTGGTCAGTACAGAGATGTGGCCAGAGGGACATACGTCTCTGTTCCCTCCATCAGGGAATGAGGGTTACCATACATAACCGAGACTATCCCTTTCTGGCGGTCACTTCGCCGTTTGTCGAAACCGACATATGGGGTCCCTATACTAAACACCACAACAACTGCACCGTATCACAAAATGCGGTGCAAATGTGGGCAAGCCTATGCGTGCCAACGACAAGTGCAGCAACACTCACTCCAGGGTTCCCCTGTAGCACTACGGAGTACGGAGCACTAGCCAGATTACAAGGTCTCACATGAAAAGGGGCAGCTCATGAGTAATGGGCCTGGAAGTGAGTTCCTCCACCAAACTCATCTACCGGGAAAGTGCTAAAATGATGGCGAGAGGTGGTCTAAAGTTTACCATTCCAGGGGAAATGAACTAGACCTAAGAGCTCACGCTATCACCTCGGAGATGGGAAAGACGCTGATGCAAGCACTACACCCAGCCAGTTTGCCAGAGATTTACCTGATATCACCGAAAACTCAAGACGAAACTGGCTCTGTTTTGAGGATGTAGAACCTCACGAAGGTGTTGGGTGTTGCACAGCCCGCAGCTCTACATGTGTGTGTGTGTGTGTGTGTGTGTGTAATATGATTCTCAACAAAAAAGACATGCAAACTTGTATATTTGCATGTGTTTTTTGTTGAGTATCATATTTCATACAGTGCCCTCCACTAATATTGGCACCCTTGGTAAATATGAGCAAAGGCATCTGTGAAACTAAATCTGCATTGTTTATCCTTTTGATCTTTTATTCAAAATTCTAACCTTTCATTTAAGCAAAACAATTGAAAATGGGGGAAAAAAGCTTATTATGAAATTCCAAGCTCGGAGCCCTCGATCCCCTCGGACAGCATGCCAAATATACTCATTTTACTCTTTTAGACTATTCGATAATTTTAAGTGTGAACTCGTGAAAACAACTGCCACAGGTAATAGGACATTATTTTCTTATTTATTTTTATTTGTAAAAATTTATTTTTGGTGTTTTTGTTTTTTTGTTACGATAGGACAGTGAGTAGACAGGAACCGAAGTGGAAGAGAGAAAGGTGGAACGGGATTGGGAAAGGTCTATGAGCCGGAACTTGAACACAGGTCACACGAGCTGCTCACAAATCTGCACAGACGATAGGATATTATTTTCAACTGGACTGCAATGTTTTTTTCTCTATCACTCAATACATTTTGCATAAGTAAACCTTTATGTTACGTCATCGCAGATTAAAATCTATAAATCATAATATTTATTGCATTTATAAGGGGAGGCTCAGCACCCAAGGCTCTATTGCCTCAATGGTTTACAGTGTCTTTGGGCAGATTGTTGAGGCAGAAAAACATTTATTTCATAATGAGATTTCCCCCCACTTTACATTGTTTTACTTCAATGATATGTTTGTACATTTTTGAATGAAAGATCCAAAGGAGAAACAATGTAGATTTAAGCCCCCTTTGATCATATTTAACAAGGGTGCCAATAAGTCTGGAGTTTACGGTGTTTTACAAAATATGTTCAACTCTAAATCTTCAAGAAAATCAAAGCTAAATATCTGAACAAGTTATGTTCCAAATTTTAGGATGATCTCAAAAAAAGTAAGATTTCTTTTGTGCGCAGTACCAAACTTTTCCACTACATGACATCCAGACTCCACCGATGACCATATAAGGACTCTTCGATTTCCATATATGGTTTGAGTGATCTGAACCAAATGTTTCCAAAATTTGCCAAATAATTATGAAGTAGTCATCCTATTTAGAATTAGTTTGGGCAGTAATGTTAAAATTTGTTTTGAATTCGACCCAAGGCTGTAACCATGTCTTGAACATGGGGGGGTCGGGGGGGAAGGGCATAAAAACATGCACACATTCACTTTGTAAGTCTAACATGTCAATAATGTAAGAAACATCTCGTCCCGTCACATTCAGTTATGAATGACATCATGATAGCATATTTTCAATTAAAAAAATTTGAGAAATTCCATAAATAAAATAGTTGAGAAGTTTGCATCACTGTATATTACTGTGGGTTGTTAAACATATAAATCGTANACAGGAACCGAAGTGGAAGAGAGAAAGGTGGAACGGGATTGGGAAAGGTCTATGAGCCGGAACTTGAACACAGGTCACACGAGCTGCTCACAAATCTGCACAGACGATAGGATATTATTTTCAACTTGACTGCAATGTTTTTTTCTCTATCACTCAATACATTTTGCATAAGTAAACCTTTATGTTACGTCATCGCAGATTAAAATCTATAAATCATAATATTTATTGCATTTATAAGGGGAGGCTCAGCACCCAAGGCTCTATTGCCTCAATGGTTTACAGTGTCTTTGGGCAGATTGTTGAGGCAGAAAAACATTTATTTCATAATGAGATTTCCCCCCACTTTACATTGTTTTACTTCAATGATATGTTTGTACATTTTTGAATGAAAGATCCAAAGGAGAAACAATGTAGATTTAAGCCCCCTTTGATCATATTTAACAAGGGTGCCAATAAGTCTGGAGTTTACGGTGTTTTACAAAATATGTTCAACTCTAAATCTTCAAGAAATTCAAAGCTAAATATCTGAACAAGTTATGTTCCAAATTTTAGGATGATCTCAAAAAAAGTAAGATTTCTTTTGTGCGCAGTAAGGGCATAAAAACATGCACACATTCACTTTGTAAGTCTAACATGTCAATAATGTAAGAAACATCTCGTCCCGTCACATTCAGTTATGAATGACATCATGATAGCATATTTTCAATTAAAAAAATGAGAAATTCCATAAATAAAATAGTTGAGAAGTTTGCATCACTGTATATTACTGTGGGTTGTTAAACATATAAATCGTAAAACCGTTGTCAAATATTAAATGTTTAGCTATATTTTACAACACACGCACTCTTTTACTGTAAAACTAAAAGTGCCACATTGGAATTCACACTCGTCAACAGTGAATTGATTGGCCGTCATTTTGACATTGACGAGCACTGTTAGACTGCTGAGGCAGACCAGCCTAAAAAAATTTAAATATTTAAACTGTCAGTCATCCCAACAACAACAGAGTGGTGCGTAATGGAGAGCAGCATTAAGAAATATCAAATATTGGGGGGGGGACAGCTCGGCTATTTCCAATTATTGCCTATGGTGGTTATGGCCCTGATTCAACCTCTAAAACGCACATAAAAAACATACAGAAAGAATCAGAGTGTGTTACTAGTTTGGCACCGTATCACAAATGGAGAATCTATCGCTATTGCTCTGTAATTTCTTTTGAAAATCAGTCACCAAATATTAAAACTAGAGTCTGAAAGCTTTCAAACAATATATAGTTTGTCAAGATTACTTTAGGTTTAGACTAAGATATTATAGTCATAAATGTGTAATCGCAAATGTCCCACAGGTGTGGGGGAGGGGCCGTCTTAAAAATAGTGGTTAAAAACATTTTTATAAATCATAAATTCAGAAATGTATTCTTTGTAATGTGTGAAAAGTACTGATATTAAAAGTTAACTATTTGAACGTGATTGTATGATTTTTAGGGAATTGTATCGAATCCAGTTCACATATAGATTAGCGTGCGGTCCGGGGAGAGGGCTCCGAGCTCGGAATTTTGGCCTGAACCCAGAGTACTCCCCCCGGATGTGGCAATAATACATAGAACTAGAAGTGAGGAGATGGGGTGGTGGAGGGATGCTGATAAACTGTCAACGAACAGAGGTAAGTCTTGCAGTATATATACCTCTTGTTGTTGGTTGATTAGCTGAATGCTTTCCACTTGTGCTTAGGTTAATTATCTGCACCTGCTCCACCCTAATTTTGTTAATAAAACATCATTTAGGGTCAATCTGACCTACACCAGCAAGGCTGTGCCCAGAAATTGAAGTGCATGAGGGTTAACCAATAAGTGTCACTGAATATGAATTGTCTTAAACCACCAGTTGTTACATTTATGAAGTTGCCGTAAAGCTGAACCCATACAGAACTCTTTCAGCAGTGTCATTAAGAGCACCATCTCTTACCTGTCCTATGTTTCTGTGTCTGTAGATGGTCCTCAGGAGTCTTCAGCTGTAATGTGAAGTTGGTTGTGGGACTGACAGCTCATTTTAAGCTGAAGACACTGACAACACCTTCACTCTCACGATACAACACCACTGGGAGCTTCAGGAGCCAATCGAAGCCAAGCGTTCTGGAGACTAAATTAATATGGAAATGTGTCCTCGGAACGGTTCACTTACAGAAATATTTGAATATTGTTGAGTTTTATGGACCAGATAACATTCTAACATATTAACATAGTTACTGGCTATGTGAAAAACAAGTTTATGGATGGTGGGGTTGGTTCAGTAGCAAATCCTCATCATTAACACTGATTGGCAATGATGCAACTCGCCATTGGCTCCTGATGGAAATTTGGTGATAAACAACTATATATTAAATAATAAATTATAATTATAAATTAATTAAAATGATAATAATAATAAATTATAAATGTGAAACTATGGAAACTATGACTCCATTTCTCAAAACTCTACACACAAAACACGCACACAGCATGCAAAACGTCACACATCACATATCAAACAAAAGCAAACACTTCATTCAAAACTATCTAAAAATGCTATTTTTGTGTAGTAACTCAAATGATTAGCCACATACATGCCAAAAACACAGATGTGAATAATGTAAAACACTGCTTTCTTGTGTCTTTTGCTTGTTCACTGTGCAGTGGAGTGTACAGGAGTTGGTCATATGCACAAATACACTGTATATATGTATGCACTGATGAATTTTACACAGATATGGAACTGAACTGAATCAATACTGAACTGACTTGAGCTAAATAAAAACACTATTGGCGTTTTAGAGCTGCTTTACAGCAGAATTAGAATTTGTTACAATTGTGAAGCTGCTGTGTGAAACACTCTATATAGTATAAAGCGCTGTAGAAATAAAGTTGACTTTCTGACTTGGCTTGTATGCATATTCAGTGTGTGTGTGTGTGCGTTTTTGTGATTTATGAGGACACAAATTTGTAAAAGTTGTAAAATTTGTAAGTTTTCACATATGATCGTTGGGTGTAGGTAATCGGGAAATGATTGTGGTATTTAAATGACAATTGTTTTGCAATTGCAAATGTACTCGGTTACTAACGTAACCTTTGTTCTCTGAGATATGGGAACGAGCACTGCGTCGCTAGACGCGGTGGGGAAAACTCTTTTTCTCCGATTACAGAAGCCTTTTTCACAATGCAGTGAAACTGCACGGCCATTGGTTCATGCAGTTGAGATAAAAACTAACCAATGACGAGGCAGCTGAGCTGCACAAGCCTATTAATTCGACTGGAGTGTGCAGCGACATAGCACAGCTAGCAACGGAGTACTTGTTCCCGTATCTCAGGGAACTGAGGTTACCTTAGTAACCAAATGTGTTCCCTTTTGATACTTCACTCGTACTGCGTCGCAAGACGTGGTGGGGAACCAGTTCAATCGCGCTGTGCTATGATAGAGGAATGACTGATATGTGAATTCGCCTTAAGCACCTAAAAGGGCCCAAAGGGACCAAGTATAACAGGGCAAAGCCATATAATTTGTGGCTCAGACCTGAGCCCTACAGGGGGTAAAGCGGGCTAAACTCACAGAGATCAAGACCGGCCCTTAATAATTGTTCCAAGGAAACTCCGTACATTCTGGGCACTAAATAAAACCAAGAGCATACAAGTAGTAAGGCAAATGCCTGAAGCTAATGACCCGGATCTAATCAGGGGAATTTAGCAAGCTTGAATGCATCAAGGTCAAGCTCTGCTCAGAACTGGTTCTGCCTCAGGGCAGGTGCATGGGGGTCAGTCTCCGAGAGGCCAACCTCACTATGCAGAAAGGACTCGAGCCTGAAAAGCAAGGACGCCCATATTGTAAAACCTGGCAAAGGTGGATGGCAAGGCCCAACCGACTGCCGCACAGATTTCTGCAATGGACACACCCCTGGACCATGCCCGGGATGAGGCCATGCCTCTGGTGGAGTGGGCTCGTACTCCAATGGGGCATTGTAGGCCCAAAGAGGAGTATGCTAGCTCAATCGCATCTACTATCCATCGGGATAGTCTCTGCTTCGTGACCGGATGCCCCTTGGTGCGACCCCCGAAGCATACAAAGAGTTGTTCCAACTACCTGAATGGGGTGGAACACTCAATGTAAATTCTCAAAGCCCTGACAGGGCAGAGTAAATTTAATTCCTGATCATCCTCCAAGGGAGGAAGCGAGTGAGAGTGTGATAACCTGTGCTCTGAATGGAGTAGAGACCACTTTAGGTACATAACCATGCCTTGGCTTCAGGACGACTTGAGTCTTTTGGCCCAAACAGGTAGGGCTCACAGAGAACACCTGAAAGTCCCCTACTTGCTTGACCGATACTAAAGCTAATAGTAGGGCGACCTTTAGCAACAGGGGCCGGAGGTCGGCCGACTGTAACAGCTCAAAAGGGGGACACCTAAGAGCCCTCAAAACTGTACAGGTCCCATGTAGGGACAGAAAAGGGGTGGGGCAGATTCAGCCTCCTAGACCCCTTCAAAAAGCAAACAACCAGGTTGTTCCTGCCTACAGACTGGCCGGCTATGGGAACATGAGAAGCTGCTATAGCCGCCACATAGACCTTGAGAGTGGAGAGGATGCGACCCTTATCCAACAACTCTTGGAGGAAGGACAATATCAATGATATGTCGCAAGAGGTTGGGTCTTTGTCGCAGCTGCAAGCTGAAGGGCTTGAAAAAACTGCCAGCATTTCTAGGCAGCTGATATGTAGCAGACTTTCCTCCTCCTACCAGGAGCCAAAGGTTGGTCTGCCCTCGCACACAGCTACCCAACCTGTGTTGGATGCATCTGTCGAGACAACCTTTCTTCTGAAGACCATTCCCAGAGCCACGCCCCGCCTGAACCAATGAGGGTACTTCCAATTGGCCAGAGCTGCTACGCAGGCCTGGTTGACCTTGATACGCAAGGTCAACCATCCTAAGCATTGGATGGAACCCGCCAGTACTGTAGGGGCCGCATGCGTAGCAGGCCCAACTGTAGCACCGGAGATGCAGAGGCCATGAGACCCAGCATTCTCTGAAACTTTCTAAGAGGGAGAGAGGCTCCAACTTTGAAGGAGGCCAAGAGGGGAAAGGGCCACATCCAAGCACTTCGTGAAAGTGAGGGGAGCTAGAGACAGTCCAAACGTAAGGATCGTATATTGACACGCCACTCCCTCGAAGGTGAATCTCAAGAACCGCCTGTGATGGGGGGCTATCTGGTTGTGAAAGTAAGCATCTTTCAGGTCCAAAGAAAAGAACCAGTCCCCTGGGCATATTTGCGAGAGGATCTGTTACATAGTCATCCTGAACGACCATTTCATAAGGGCGTGATTCAGGTGCCTGGGCTCAAGGACGGGCCTGAGGCCGCCATCCTTCTTGGGGAAGAGGAAGTAATGGCTGTAGAAGCCTGACTCGCTCTGAGCTGGTGGAACGGTCTCTACGGCTCCTTTTGCCAGTAAATTCATCACCTCAAGAGGAGGACATGAGTGTCCCTGCTCCCTACTGTGGTGGGAACCACATTGCTGAAACGTGGGGGTCTTCAAGCGAATTGAAGTGAGTAACCGTTTTATTATACCCTAAACCCATTTTGATTCTCTGGGGATAGCCTGCCAGGCCTCAGCACGCCTGGCAAGGGGTTATTTTGTCAGCTATCACAGCGGTTAGTTGCATCATCGTCGTAGGGTCATGCAACTCCGCTGCCTCATCTTTGGTTCATTTGATCTCAACTGCACGAACCAATGACCATGCAGTTTCACTGCATTATGAAAAAGGCTTCAGTAATCGGAGAAAAGGGGTTTTCCCCACTGCATCTGGCGATGCAGTACGAGTGAAGTATTGAAAGGGGAACTGAATTTAAAGCACGTAATGTGCTTATAGTTTTGCAGACTTGGTCTGAAGATTCAGTACATGAGTGAATGATTTCGCTGCGTGGGCCTCAATTACCAGTTTTAGTGTGCAAGCAATTTAAAAAAAACTGTAATGAAGAAAAATGAAGTGCATGGATTCAGCATCATCAGGCATGTATTATGATACGGTCTCGGAGCCCTCCCTAGCTCTACAGCGCCCCACAAATTACCAATGTAAATCTGTGCTGAAAAATGGAACTGCAGCGCATTTTCGACGGAAAATCTTGAATCGATTCTGAACTTAGTTTTTAACAGCAGATGGCACTGCATGCTTTAGAAACAGCCGTACTCTGCTCTCTTCCAATTCCTTACACACACACCACTTGAACCTTCTATAAAATAATCATTCATAAATTTCAAAAAGTTTGAAGCGAATTACAAGGGTGTTTGCAGTGGGCTGTTTACATTAACCTTGTGTCATAAACGCATTCTGAGGTGCATGTACATAGCCGGATGCACGAGCGTTCTTCTTCGTGAGCATTTGAGTGAGCCATCTCCTGTTAAAAACTAAGCTAAGAATCGATTTAAGAGAGAATCGCGATCCATCCCAAAAATCTCAGAACAGTGTTAAGCACGTTATATTTTTCACCGAACAAACAGAAGAGAGTGTCACTACTGAAAGGCTTGTTTAATAATAATGGAAAAGCATCAAGACTGGTGTGGATTACATATGCAAACAAATGAGAGTTGAGATAAACAGAATGATATTCCTTACATCAAATCTGTTTCACACAGGTATAAATGCTTCAACACCGGCCTGCAACAAGGAAAGACGAAAGTGGACAGACTGAGGTTTCAAGTTTGAATAATTCACTTGATTGAAATGAACTTCACAGTGTCCAGTTTTTCAGTGCCTGAACCCCACAAACATCCTCCATATCCGTCATGAACCATCTTTAGATGATCGCAATAACATATTCAATAGTCCAGAACACATCCACAAACATCCTTCCTTTCTCATTTCGACCTTCTTGCCATCAGGGCTGAAACTGAATCAGGCAGTTCTTGAAGTTTTTTTAGTAACATTCACATCATTCAGGTCCGAAATGCACTTTCACGCCACGTTGTGCTTATATATGGCTATAGTAAATATATATTGGAAGCATTTAGCCCTCTGATGTAAGTGATTCGAATAAGTCACTGCTGTAGTCATTCATAAAATCACAAAATATCCAACAGATTCAATTAATCTTTACTCCTGCTTAACTGGAAAAAAAGCTGAAATCAATTGAAAGAAACCATCAGTCACAGAAGCAAACAGATACACATGGAGTGAAAATGAGCATTCAATGAATCAAACTAGACCATTCACAGTTCCAGCAGAAGGGAGTAAAAGTGAGAATAAGAGTATTCCAGGTTATTTTTGAACAGTATCTGTAGAGGGTGCCTGTGAGCTGGTGTCATTTACCACAGCCAATCTTTTTTTTGACTCATTAGTCCTGCATCAAAAAACTATTTAAACATTGTAAATATCACTCATGTTTTACTAAAGAATTAATATAAGTGCTTAAACAAACACAAGCTTCACACTTCTGCTTTTAATCCTTCTAGAATGACTTCCATTATTATAAACTGGGGTGCACATAACTATTTTGGTCTGGTTCTCAAGGGAGCACCTGGAGATGCTGCTAAGACTATAGATATAGAAAGACGGTTCACTCTTTTTAGTTATGAATGGGAGAAACTGCAACACGCAATATGACAGAATACATCCCACCTTCTAAGTAAAAGAGCCAATCGCTGATTGGTAAAGTCATCGCGTCACTGCAGCTGCCGTTAGAAGCTCTGGTTCCCATATAAACCAGAGACTTGCGTTTAGGACTGCACTTGTGCACTGGCTTGTCAAGCCTGAAAAATAAGCTTTTTTAATGCTATTTGAGCATAAGAAACAATATTTATGGGATGGTTCATGTCAGATTTCGTTGCTAATTTGAAATATGTTATTTAATTGTGAGTTCGCCAAGCAGTTTTTGAGACTTCAGGATTCCCCCATTCAAATAGACTGGACTTGGTCTTGGATACTCGAAATAGCTGCCCGGAGGCTTTGCAAATATGGCGGCAGAGTGAACATACTTTCCTTGAAAGGGACTTTGTTGGTACTCACACTTTACGTGGCACACTTATCCTACAAGCTGCCTAAATGTAAAATAACGCTATTTGTTCACTGCAGAAATTAAAGCTGTATGTTAAAGCTATATTTTTTTAATTAACATTAAATGACACAGACAACAGCAGGAATATTATGCTGCTGTCACTTTATGACTGAATATCTGACACACATCCTGTTTCTTTCTCAACTGTTCACTTATGACATAACCAAGAGAATACTTGCCAAGACAGGTATTTTGACATAATTTTGTGTGTATGTGTCAGTTCAAATGTAAGTAAACACGAAAGAGGAATCAATTTGGTGTTCGAGCGCTGTCTGAAACATGCCTCTCTCTCTGCGTGCGCGCTTTGGGTGTGTGCGGCTGTGTGCAAAGATAACAGCGCACAAGTCGATTATTGCCTCTTCTTCCATGTTTAAAACAGTTTGTATGTGTAAATTGGCAAAAAAAAACACGTCCTTTAACTCTATGATGGCTAAACTTAGCAGTTAATCTGCGAATCACATGCATGCCGAAACGTGGGGCCTGTTCCGTACAGATCACGGATCAAATGCGATCCGTTGCACCCCTAATAATTAATGATGAACACACTTATCATCGTGATTTCTGTCCTACCAGAGATGGAGAAAAATCCTACTCCAGTAAGTAAAAGTGTCCCTGCCCCAAAAAAATTTTGGTATTGAAAAGCACGTCCCTCCAAAGAATACCACACAAGTCCTGAAAAGTGAAGCCAAAGCGTCTCTATCGCCCCCAGGTGACTGGATGCAATATAAGTCATAAGCTCCACCCTCTCCATGTAATATAATGGGACATGAGACAAACTAAACAAATTACACGTCAAATATTTATTTTCCAAAGATGGCTTCTGTCATTCTAGGCAGTTTTTATCACGCTGATGTTAGTTAAAGTGTTCTTTAAATACATTTGTTTTTAGTTAGTTATTTGATGCTATAAAAACAGGGGTTTTGACGTCATGATTGACAGCTGAGATTGACAGCTTCTCTGAGCGAAGTAGTCACTGAAGCACCAATGTACTTTTTTCTAGATCTTCGGGAGGAGATTAAAGCTTTAACTTTAATTTCTACATTTCCAGAACTGTTTATTTCACACCGACATAATGAGTTGTTCTGCAGTATTAACCGATTCTGCGGGAGTGTGGGCGGGACCTTGATAGCGCGGCTCCACTTCACGCTCACTACTGTGCAGATGTCAGCGCCAAATTGGAAGAGAGTGAAGGTGCTTCGTCCATCTTTTTTTAACAGTCTATGGTCCCTTCACGTTTTCTGCAGCACATCATTTATTTTTTGCACCAGTTACATGCACCCCTGATTATAATTTTGTGTTTTTCCTGAACAAACTGATGGAAGAATCAACAACTTTCTGTGGCATTTGACAGCGAGTCACGGATGCATTCAAAGAAGTTACTTTGAGATAAAAGTCTTAAGGAAACCTAATCATATGGTTTCTTATTCAAAGCTAGATGGAGTTCACTGGACAGGAACATGTCCTGAGCTGTTTTTTCCTCCATTTTGACCTCATTATTTTTAATGTCCGGTGAAACGACAGACTTCTCCAATCATTTAGTGCGCGTAAACCCCGCCCCTTACAAACAAATGTTCACTTTCAAATCCACCTCTATCCAATCAACAACCACTGGACAGAACCAAGCCCCTCCCGAGTCCCTACATTTTTTCTTTTCCCATAATCAGTTTCACTCAGATGCATTACAACATAAAAGAAAGGTCTGCTGCTGCTACTTTTACATTGCGACTTTTAAGAAGTCTTTTTAACTCCACAAGACACCTTTAATAGCAATGCAGGAGATGCTCAAAAAACAGCAAAAGACGTCTGCATGTGTATGGATGTAGAGCTGGTGCTTTGAAGGAGATAAACTTTTCCAGAGAGAACACAGCACGCTAATTGAAGCACCACAACTAAAATATCAAACCAAAAGAAAGATCTACACCAAACTGTTGACCTTACTAATCGACTGCTCAGATAAAAGTTCCATTCACATGACTATCCAGAAGAAATGTTTAGGTAACTTTAAATGCAGCGTCTGCACCGATGCGTTTATTCATGCCGTCTGATCTTACTGTGCTGGAATCCAGTTTATTGCTTATTTAATGTATTTTGCGCATGTAGTCTCAGCTGAGTGAGATCCGAATGTAAACATGGACGAGCTACAGCTCCTCCGTCAATCATAGATTGTGCTGTTGTTTCTCTTACATTATTGTTCAAATTGCACTGAAAAACATGTAAACTCTGCCTCAGATGAAAGCGTGATTGGGCACAAAGTGAACATTGGTGGAGTGATGATGCTGGTCAGATGAAGGTGGAGTCGAGCGCACTGCTGTCGTGAGCGCTGCGAGCGCGAGCTTCAAACAGCTGCTTGATCAGGGCAGATTTCTCCTGCTCCAGCTGAGTGATGCGCTCGCTCTTCTCCGTCACTTCCTGTAAGTGAGAAAGGAAAAGACATCAGGGACATTCAGAATTTTATTTAATTCCCTGAGAAAACTAAATTAATTGAAGACAAACTATAGGAGATAGTTAACATGGTGACCAAAGCAAAGTACTATTCTGTCATTACAGAGACGTCAGTCATATTGAACAACTTTCTGTTGTGCTGAGGATCCTGAATTGTGAATCTTTAAAGTCTGTATGATATCAGAATGAATGTGAATGCGAGTTTGCAGTGGATTGTGGGGGATCTACTCCTTTAAGAGGCGTTTGTCATTTTATTTCCACTGTCAAATAAACACAAAAACATTGATTAAAGCTGCAAGCAGCGTTGAAAGTGCCCTCTCACCCGAGGAAGTGAAGTTTAAGGTTGTGAAATTTGGGGCAGATCGGACATTGTATGCCCAAGTTACAACAACTTCTTGTTTCATAGTGAAACACCGAATTTTGTCAGGCCGCCATAGGCACGCCCTTCAGCGAAAACTCAAGTTCTTTGCAATTTAACGTCGCAAAGGCTTTTAGATTAGACTGACCAAATATGATGTTGATCTGATTAAAGCTCTAGGAGGAGTTCGTTAAAGTACAATGTCTGGAAATGACAAAAGCTGCACAAATTTAGCAGAGAAAATTAAAAATATCTCACTTCCTGTTGGGTTTTAGATTTTGCTCCAAGAGACATTTTTATAGGTATTGGGCTGTTGCATGTGTCTACTGAATTTCATACTTGTCCGTGAAACGTAGCGCGAAGGGTGCTTAATTGAAATTTTGTAGGTGGCGCTATCGAGCCATTTTGCCACACGTAATTCTGAAACCCATATCAGACGTAAATTTTCACCACTTCTGACGCGTGTGCAAAGTTTCTTGATTTTGAGCATGTTTAGGCCCTCAAAAATGCTTTTCATTTCAGAGAAGAAGAAGAATTGACTGAGCAATTACAATAGGGCCTTTTTCAAAGCTTTACACCATTATAGCAAGTCCAAGCCAGCGGTTTCAGTCCAAGTTCACGGATCTGGGGTGTTATGAGTGGCAGGTGTGGGTTTGTTTCGGCAGTGTGTGACCTGTGTGAGGAGGCGGTTGTGCTCCTTCAGTGTGTGAATGGCTTGAGGAGGAGCAGTGCTGGACGATGCACCAGCAGACAGCGAGCCAGAGGACGGGAAGGTCTGGAGAACAGCAGAGAACATGATGAACATTCAGACACACGTCAGCTACTGATTCTCAACAACTTTCAGCTGTAAACTGATCTCTTAAAATAATTATCTGGAAACCAAAGTAACATAACTTGATTACTGTCAATCACCTTGATTTTCCACTCAGCTCAGTAACCACAATGATATATCAGAGTGAAAGGATGTTTATACGAACCTTCCCAGAAAAGGAAATTAAATCACTGAGGCAGAGTGTGACTTCCTGTAGTTTTGGCAGAAGAACATCCAACCGACTTTGACAAGATTCAGCCAAAAACTCCTGAAGAAACACAATACGGTGTCAGAAAAGAGCTCCTTGATTAAGGGGGTCAGTATTTGACCCCTGGAACTGGCTTTCTGGGATATTTGTATTAACCATAGAAATACACATTCACTGTTCATTTACATCAAATATCGCAATCAAATTCGCATTTAATTTTTCCTTTATGTGCAAATTCAGTTTAGTTCCAGTCTTCTCCTATAGTTCTCATTGGACTGAAGTTAAACTCGGGAGAGTTTGACACCGTTGATCTAAATGAAACGCTCAGTTTTGCTTTAAAACTTCAATGTTACAGCGTCTCTCGTTGCACTCCACTCTCTGAAATATGATCAATTCTGAAAGAGTTATTGGAAGAGTTTTTGAAACCCATGAACTAAAATACACTGAAATATCATGATAAAAAAAAAATTCTAGAGTTTTTTGCTGATTTCTGGCAGTAAAAAGCCTCAAAAGTGTTCTTAATTTCAGTCAGGAAGACTCAGTTTGATGTGACACCTTCCCACTGGAAGACTTTCTGGACTGTAGTTTTAAATGAGACGTGTCGATCTCTCACAGGCTTGAGCACAGTAATAACGTGAGGCTCGACTGAGGGTCATGTTAAATCAGTGATGGGAAACATCAGAACGTACGGTCGAGTGACGGCTCTGGCCGACGTGTCTCTGCGTATCAGTGATGTTATGGATCTGGGTCTGGTACCATTCTCTGGCTCGCTCCAACACATCCAGCCCGGCCAGCAGTGAGTCTTTCTCCTGCTCCAGCTCCTTCATCTGTTTCAGCTGAAAGACACACAAACTCAGTCTGACCTCCTCCTGTAAACCAGGGTTGCTGCACATCTTTAAAAATCTAATTAAAAGGCTTTTTAAGACCTGAAGAAATGAAAATTAATACCGTGCCATCATGTTCAGCTGATTAGAAGAGCTGCTGCTAGTGGAAACATACATCACGATAATTGCTGAAGCTTTTATCATGGTATTGAATCAAGTTACAAAACTTAAGTGTTGTAACTTAAGGTAAGATTTTAAAATCTTCCCAGTCATTAACTCTGCAACAATTAAATACACTTCACCAGCTAGTTACTCTTCGACAGCATTGCCATAGAAATATACAGAGCTACCACAAAAACAGAAGTTTGAACACAAAATCTACGTGCTTGTTTCTCTGGCGCAGGAGGTCTATAGGAGCGCACAGCTGAAACAGCGCTGGAAGATCATTTTTCTCACTCGCATAAATTTCATCCATAATGCTTCCTTCTTTTTTTAAACCTTTATTTAACCAGGATAGCCTTTCTGAGATTAAATATCTCTTTCACATGAGTGTCCTGGCCAAGATTGACAGCAGTACGATCAGTTTCAATCACAGGTTTACAAATCAACAAACTAAATCAATTGCAAATCGTTGCATTATATAAAAACTTTGCGCTGGTATTGTAAAACACACACACACACTCAGACTCTCACACAAAGGCTGGACGATATGACCTAAAATCAAAATCTCGATTAATTGAACATTTTACCTCGATTCCGATTATTGAACTCTTATTTTGTTTTTTGCTTTGTATTTTTAACCTCATAGTTCAGTGACAATGTTTGTACTATAAATATGCTTGACTATAAAAGGTGGGATATTTTTTCCTATTTTTTCTACATGACAGCTCACTTTCAGCAGTTATTTTATCTATGGTTCCTAACATTTCTTACAGATTTCTGTAAATCAGATACAGATAAATTAACGCAGTACCAGTACATTTATTTGAATGCATTAATGAGAGTGATTGCGTGTGAATTAGTCATACCGTCTCTCTGTTAATTGTGAAGCTGTGGGTTGTAATTAGTTTCTTCAAAAGTAGAAAAACATATGCTATAACTTTTAAATTTCTAAGCTAGTGTTAGTAAAGTTTAGTGAAGTGATCTCTCTTCAGGGCTCGTGCGCTGTCTGTGTGTGTTGACTCGCCGTTTGAGTTTGCTTCCGTGTTGTTTCCATGCGGCTGACTGGACGGGGCGGAGACACGTGACTACACACGCACTAGTATGTTTTTAAGGGGAAAGTATTAACAGAATTAAAAATACAAAATAACCGACAGGGGAAAATTACATTGGTTAGAGGTTCTGAATTTCGGTTTCGATTATTTTTCTATTAATCGTCCAGCCCTATCTCACACACTCACTCACTCACTCATTTTTTTTTAAATTTTTTTTTTACTGTTACTGAATGTTTTTTCTGTTACTGAACTTAAGTACATTTTTCAAGTATGCATTTTTCTATGAAAATTAAGTAATGATGCACAACTTCTGAAAGAATGATTCTTTTAAAGGATTTGACTGATGAAGCAAGAAATGACAAAAAGAGTCGAATGAGTGTATCTTTATAGAAAAACAAGAACTAAAATCAGTGCCTAGTACATCTCAAAACTCATTTCTACTTCTGTATATTCAAACTTGTAAAGTTGTGACACAACTAATGAGGTTTGCCATGCCTGACGCCCAACCTGGCACAGCACATCTTCATCTTTGAACAGACTATAAGTCAAGTCACCTTATTTTCTATTGTGGTTTATACAATACTGATTGTTTCAAAGCAGCTTTACAGTAATAATCAATGATGCAAACAGAAATCGATTCTGCTGTAAAGCAGCTCTAAAAAAACAAGTGTCACTATTCAGCTGAAGTCAGTACAGTGTTGATTCAGTTCTGTTCAACGAGTGTCGATGTTGCAAAATTTGTCAATTAAGAAATTAAGTCAAAACAGCTGTAAAAAAGCTCTTTAGAAGGCAATAGTGTCATTATTAGCTATATAAATATCGACTTTTAGTCTGTTACATACTTCAGCTTTAAGATGTTTTACTTCAGTACATTCAAAAGTAAATACTTTTGTACAAGTAGAAATTTTTAAACTTTTGAACACGTTTAATATAGAGCATTTCAATTAATGAAATATCGATCAATAAAGCAGCTCACATCAAGATGTGGTTTTAGCTCCGTCCTCTGCAGAACGACGAACTGCCGTCTCAACTCTTTTTAAAGTGTGTGAGTGAAACAGAGGGAAATAAAGGGAGGGGTGAGGCTTTGTGCCGTGTGTTTGTGTGGTGGGCCATCGACAGGGAAAATCCTCTTTGTATAGAGAGACGGGGGAGCAGACAGACACTGACACACAACTGCTGTTACAAGAGAAACGATGTAAACGCCACATGAGGGACAAGAGCGAACACGTCGCATTAACACTGTTTGTCCTGCTCCAATACTACAATATTTGGAAAGTTTTGCAGAACAGACGATTCAAGACAAAGTACTGAATGAGTGAACCGTCAGGAAGAAAGTACAGCACAGTAAATACCATCACTAACATGATCATCATACTACACGATCCATCAGGACGTGACCATCGACACAATCTTCCTGTCTGTCTGTGTGTCCGTCTGTCTCACTCACCCAGAGGTAGAAGTGCAGGGCTCTGCTGGAGAAAAGGCTGCTGCTCAGAGGGATGAAGACGGTGGTGTAAGCGGCCCACACGGCAGCGTCGAGGCCCCGGGGCCCGAGCCGACTGACCACCATGAGGGGGAGGGACAGAGCGGCTGGAGACCAGCAGAGAGACGCAGAGAAATCAGAACGACAGAGAGAGAGAAAGAGAGAGAGCGAATGTGAACGCAGGGAGGAGCAACAGGCAGCGAGAGAAAGACAGCTGAGAGGAGGGGCTTCAGACGACACCGAACACATCAGTCATAAACATCTGTTGAGTCAACGCTTTCACAGACTTTATAGCAGTGTGCAGACGTTTCTCATGATGGACAGAAACAGGACAGAAACTAGGGCTGCACGATTATGACAAAAATCATAATTGTCGATTATTCCTTTGAAACTGTAATTCTTAATTACAATTATCACAATTTATATTGAATGATGTTTTGAATAGCTTTATACCATTGTTTGAAGCAACTGCATGCCATATTTTTCTATAAAAATACATTTTTAAAAACTCTTCCTGAATTTTTTTAATTGCTTTTCTATAGCATTAAGTCTTAAATGTCACTATTCATTGGTTTGGTTTCTTCTTTAAATAATAAAAAAAAGTAAACATATGCATGGTACAATAATAGGGGCTTTAGCACCGGGTTGTTCTTGGACCTTAGTTATAGGAACTAGCCACCAGGGTGGTTCCCCGAAAACTAATGTTCACCTAGGGCCATTTTCCTGGTTGCATTCGCACTGCCAGTAGGAACTCTGAAGTGAAGTTGTTGTGATTTTTATTTTGACGGCGCTAAGATGCCCAATGTCGCTAGCAGAGCAGAAATACATAATCATGTTTCGCTTGGTCCGCTCAAAGTCGCACTGGATTTTCTCAATAGTCAGGGTTTTTCCTACATTGAAAATTTTTTGGCGGCTGCCAAAACTAATTTTTGTTCCGCCAAAGCCTTATTTGATCAGTTATTGAGAGTTGATGGACAGAACGAGCAGAGAGCTCCTCCCTGGTGCACACAAACTCTCTCTGTCTTCAAAGTAAGCACTGTCTTTGCACTCTCTCTACCTCGCACATAATAATCTAAATCAACTGACACGATGCCATTCTGAGAATGTTTTTCCTGAATAACCGCTGGGTGTGAATAGTGCTCAAAAGAACGTCACCATCTTCTCTGACATGCGGCCCGCACATGCAGCTGACATAAACCACACTTTCAGTCAACAAAAAGAAAATCCTATCCAGTGATGAAGTGTTTTCTGTGTTGACAAATTGTTTGCAATGTCCTAATAACAGTCGCGATTCGCACGTCAACGTCCACTAATGTCCGATTCGCGACCTAACGACTCATTTGAACAGATTTATTTTAATGAATCATGAAAACTACTGATCTGCCTACACGGTCTATAACGAATCATTTACTCAAACAACTCTGAAATAAGAACATAAGTGTGCTTACCCCATTTAGCAAGAGTGGTTAGTAAAATTAGCCTTAATAATACACCGTATTTTCAGGTTATTTAAATGACAATGTGTAGTAATTAGGCCTACCTATAAAATCAGTTAGTTTAGACTGGAGTGAGGTGAAACCAGAACTTTTTAATACCTATTATTAATTATTAATATTATACATACCAAAATAATTTACAGGTCTAGCAAAGAAGCATCTTCTCTTAACAAAGCTATGAATTCACAGATTTTTGGCAAAGAGGGCAAGAAAGAATTACAGCGAGAGTGACGGGTACTTTATTGTCAGTATTGGGCTCGCAGATCATGTGGGTTGGGCACTTTTTACTGTTTATGTGGATGACCATGTCTGTCACCACCGAAGGCCATTTTTGACCCAGGAAAAACCCTGATAGTGTAAAGTTGACAGGGTCCATCTATCACTGTTTTCTACATTTGCAGAGTTAGTTCATGGAGTAAATAAATAGGCTATGTACACAGCTTTGAAGTAGTTGTAATTCGCCTTTCACAACATAACATGCTCTAAACACACCTCTTAAGCACACAGAATAATATAGTGGATATAGTTTTTGTAATCGTGCCTTTGAACAATTACGAAATCACGTATATCAAATCAAATATCGTGGCATCCGTAATCGTAATCACGATTAGAAATTCAATTAATTGTGCAGCCCTAACAGAAACATTAATGACAACTAGGGTTGAGCCGATAGATGATGCCATCGTCCATCGCCGATGCTGAAAGACATCACGATGTTGAGCTGGCATTGTGCATATATTTAGCAAAATGCTCCTCTCTAAGTTCATTTTTGTAGCCGAATAATGAGTTTTTGGACATTGAATGGCTTTTCTGAGGTAAAAGTGAAGGTAAATGTGACATTTTTACAAGCTGTTTTATTGATGCCTTTCCATGGTTGAAACACTGATTGATCAATTACATGTGACATGATACGGATTTCGGTAAGTTGTACTCTATCTTTCAACATACCTTCAGATGTTCATTCATGTTTATTTTGTGTTGTAACTAGTAAAGCAGAAGAGATGATCGGTTCACCTGCGCTCTGCTTGAACTGAAGCACTACAGCGATCTGTCAAGCCACAAAGCGCCAAGAAAGATCGCGATACCTGGAGAGACGTCTATGGTCTCACTCCAGTCTAAGGGAAAGTAGCCAATTTTCGATTCTTGTGAGGTTAATTGTGCTTGCAATTTCATGTCAACAAATGTTCATTATGTTTTGGTCATTTGTGAATCTGACGGCTCGAGGCGCACCACGCGTGATTGTGCTCACGGCTACAGATGATGACAATGTCACTAACGACATTAAAACTCCCCCAGTAACAAGAGACGGATATCTGAAAAAGCAAGTATGAGCTTATATGACCACAAACACAGTTTTAGGGTGAACGGAGGGGAAAACTGAAAGAAACTACCATTCCGTCAGTCAATTAGGAAGAAATGGAATAGGGAGTAGGAAGCTCACGGCAAGGACATTTTCACACCGATATATAAGCTTGCAAAAACACAGGTATCAAATCTGTCAAAAGTCTTTTGCAGACAAATAAAGGAAATTTCTTTGTCCAGGTAACACAGAGATAGAGTAAGCATTGTTCTAAACATTGCTGTATTTACATATACTACCGACATTATAACAATACAAAGCAGGTTAAAAACCAGCAAAGTTACACTTTAAGATATATAGTTATCATGAAATAAGATTTTGGTCATATCGTCCACCCCTAAATGACAGGTTACTTAATCTAATTGATAACATAATTAACCTACATCAGTGGTTCCCAACCTGTGGGCCGCAAGATAAATTAAAATTTATTTAAAATATATTAATATAATTCCTTAATTTAATTATTAATACGTTACATTTAAAAATTAAATTAAAATTAAAAAATACATTCAAAACAAGGCACCACCTCTCTCGTACGTATTCTGTGATTGTTTCGGTTCAGCCCAGACTGTTTCTCATCGTGCTGCTGTGAAATACAGACTGAACGGTGGCTCAAAACGCAAACTCTCTCAATTGGAAAAAGAAAACCTGTGTCGCCAAAAAGGTTTTGATGGATGACGATAGTAATGAAGGTAAAGACGATTACAGTGACATACAGGAGTCTTACATTGCGTAATTGCGCGAGTCCGCAATTATTGATGCGCAAACAAACCGTGCATGTGCGCTCTCGACTCACTGCTCGCTATAACATCGTATTTCTGCATGAACACAGTTCAATATAGTCACGTAGTTGTCAACATTAATGTACTGTGAGTGTTTTATAACGGATGCGTGTTTCGGAGAAGTTTGAGAGGATCAGTGGTGTTATACGTGTTATATGTCAATAATTTTGAATGGATCTGGATAGTTTTTAAATTCAATCCTTTGGTATCTCCCTGTAGTCTTGTTTGGTATGGCAGGTTGACTTGTGCTTATTTAAGTTACTGTATTACTGAGCAAAGTAAGTACTTTTAAGTTGTAAAGAATGTCTGCAAAGTATGTTTGCAAAAATAACTAAAGGTTTAAATCTATCTTGAGTTTCTTCTTTAAAGAAATAATAACATGGGGTTGAAAAGTAATAACACTAAAATACAAATGTTTTTGTGAATTTAAAAAAATGGGGGGCTGGCCGTGCCGTGTTGATTCAGAGAGGAGGTGGGCCTTGGCGTAAAAAAGGTTGGGAACCACTGACCTACATTATGCTTATGCCCTCAAATTAAAGTGTGATATGTTTTTACTTTTACTGTCCCCCTCAAGGGACTAGTTTTGCAGGGAGTAACAGACAATGCATAATACACATTGCACAAAAGACCATAGTTCATAATCAAAGTAATCTACCTATGAAGAGTTCATTAAACCAACAGCCACAGTACAAAAGGAACACAAAATCATTTTGTTTTTCCATTGGAGCCCAGAGGGCAACATCTGAAATTCTATATATAATGGGTGACCATTGAATGTGCCTTAATTAAAACCTGTAAATAGGCTGAATTTGATTTACCCCTATGACTTTTCCTTTTCTGCATTTTATTATTACATTCAGAAATAATGCAAAATATTAGTAAAAAAAGCAAAATGTTTACAAACATTATAAACAGATCTTCTTTACCATTCCATAATCCACTCCGTTTGTGACGGTGTGGCGCCGCTGCTCGTCTCGGCTCCTCGTGTGTCGTCGCGACCTCGTGAAGCCAGTCATCGTTTCACTGCATGACCGAGGCAGACCCAGGCTCTCAACTTAACGAAGAAGAGAAAAACAATTACAAACAGAGAAAAACACAGCACTAAACAAAGAACTAAATGAAGAAAATACAGTCTTAGAATGACTTATTTCATTACCGTTTAGGGCTGCTACAACTAACAGATAAAATTAGTTATTATCGATAATGAAAATAATCAACAACGAATTTGATAATCGTTTGATCGCCAATTGTTTGCTAATCAGTGTTTATTTGTGAATAAGCCTAAATTAAATCTGTTCATCATTTAAAGTGATCGTGTCTCTGCAGAAGACTTGGATTAAACTGCTCGATTAATTCTTAAAGAACGTTTTGAAGCTTCAGAGTTATGAGTGAATAGACTTTTAATGGAGGCACAGAAATATCCCAGATTTCATTAAAGTAGGCTATCTTCACATTTGTGTCCCGAAGATGCACGAAAGTCATATGGGTTTGGAACGACATGGGGTTGAGTAAGTGATGACATTTTCAACTTTGGGTGAACTAACACTAACCAAATTGGCATTTGTGCTTTGGCTGGCGCTGAGACAATTTTTGCTCCGATTTACTAAATTCCCGTGGGTCATTCTTTTCAGGTTGGAAATTACAGAAATCCATGTCAATAAATAAAATAATAGTCAATAGTCAAAGGGGCTGTTTACACGACACCGTTTTCAACTAAAAATGTAAAACTTTTAATGCGTTTTGTCCATTCATTTACATGACAACTGCGTTTTGGGTGCCTGAAAATGCAAACTTTTGAAAACGGTCTCTGTCTAAACAACAAAAACACGAATCTTTGAAAACTAGTGGTTAAACGGACAGTTGTTGATCCGTGATCCGTACGGACCAAGCCCCACGGTTCGGGACGCATGTGATTCGCGGATCTATTGCAAGTTTAACCGCAATAGAGTAAAAGGTTATCATTTGCATGTGTTTTGTGTTGCTAGTTTACACATTAAATAGACATAAAACCATTCCAGCGCTAGAAGAGGCAAAAGAGGATTATGTCAGTCAAAATACCCCTCTCGGCAAGTATTCTCATAAACACATTCGGTTATGTCTTAATTGAACGAGGTGAGAATTCGGATGTGTATCCATCAGATGCGTGCATGCATGGGGTCTTATTCTTAAAGTGACAGCAACCTATAAATACCTGCTGTTGTCTGTCATATAAATTTAACAACAAAACACAGCTTTAACAAAACTGAATCTATATTAAATTTATACAGTGAACAGTGTCATTTTACATTATATACTTACATGAAAATGAATACTACAGTTAGACCTTATACTTTATTTGTAACTTTATGTTGTATTTATCTATGCTTGTTGTACAGTATTTGTTCTTTTTACAGTCTGTTCTCTTGCCTTTAATGATGTAATAGTTAGGCTAGTAGTTTCTGCTGTGTTATCGGAGTAGTTAAAGTGGGCTAAGTAATAAATGCAAAGTTACCCCCAAATTTATTTATTTTTGATCCGAAAAATGATCCGATCTGTGACTTGATAACCTTGATATGATCCGAACCATGAGTTTTGTGATCCGTTGAACCAGTAGTCGTTTTCGCAGATCTATATGATCTGTATTTCAGGAAACCGAAAAGGAAAACTTCTCAGTTTTAAGCATATCGTTGTCGTGTAAATGTAGCCTAAGCCATGGGTGCCCAATCCTGATCCTGGAGATCTACCTACGTAATCCACCTGTCTGTAATTATCAAGTGCTCCTGAAGATCTTAAATAGCTGGTTCATTTGTGTTTGATCAGGTCTGGAGCTGAACTTTGCATGAAGGTGGATCTCCAGGAACAGGATTGGGCACCTCTGGCCTAAGTTGAGTTTGATTGAATGGGACAGCTCTATAGAAACACTGTCAGGTTTGTCTGGTGAGTTCATAATAGAGACATGCACCAACAAGCTCTTTCATGCATTGTGGGTCTATCATCTCTATGACATCATTGAGTGATAAGATTAACACATCTCATTGCAACACCAGTTAACTAAGATATTAGGTACAGAAACTCTAATAAAACTTGATCAGTGAATCAAACGAAAATAAGGCTGCAACTAACAGTTATTTTGATAAATAATAAGATCCAATTAATCAGATAAAAAGCCCAATTGTCTTTTTTTATTTTATTGACAAAACGCACTATTCCACATCCTGCCCAATGCTGTCCTTCAAACAAACATGCCAACTTAATGCTATAAAAACACATAGTGAATATATCTATGCTATATGCAAAAGGAAGTCCGCATCCAAGCTTTATAAATGGCAGTGAACAGGACCAATGAGTTTGAAGCTGAAGAAAGTGCATCCATCTAGAGGGCTGCATTGGGTTTGGGCTCCCGCGGGAGCCAACGCAAATCTCGCGGGAGCGGGCGGTTTTACCTTTGCTGCGGGCGGGAATGGGCGGTCAGAAAACTATGCGGGATTTTTTATTTATTTATTAGTATTATTTATTTTCTTTTTTGCAATAGCCAGTTAAGCAAGGCATTCTATTTATTTTATTTATTTCGTTTTGTATTTAATTTGTTTAAAGTATATCTAGTCTACTTTGTAAGTCCTATGTACATAGGTGTTTATTTAATAACTTAAAGTTATTTCGTATTGTGCTTTGGCTTATTTACTTAAACTGTTATTTAAACTGTTTGTTTAGTTAATCGTTCGGTGAGTGTGTATGCAGTAGCGTTTAAAAACTGAGGTGCCGCTAGTTGTGGTTTTGTTTTAACGGTTAATGTTTTATAATGCTTATAAAAAAAATACCCAATGTGTTTTGGTTTTGCGGCTACTTCATCTTATTTAAACGCAATCATGTTTAAAGTCTGTTATTCTGGATGTTAACTTGAACGAATTTAGTCTGAGAGTATTTGTTTAGGCCTATTTTCACAAGCTCTGAGAGAAAGTCCGCATGCGCGGGCGGGAGTGGAACGCGCGGGTTGCGGGAGCGGGCGTTCCTAGTCAGAAATTCAGCGGGACCGGGCGGGTGTGGGTTAAGGAAATCAGTCCTGCGCAGGGCTCTACATCCATCCACATCCTTCCATCATAAATGTACTCCACACGGGTCCGGGGGTTAATAAAGGCCTTCTGAAGTGAAACGATGCGCTTGTGTAAAAAAAATATCCATATTTAACAAGTTATGAAGTAAAATATCTAGCTTCCACCAGACCCCCTTCCGTATTCAACTTTCGAAGAAAGTGTAAAGCCGCCTTTCCACTGCACACGACAAACGAAAGCCGTTGGACCGGAAGTCATTCATTTCCAATGGAGAGTAGTATGGGGGCTGCGTAGAGTTCCGATCATAAGCGAATAAGCAAATTTCGGATCCGATTTGAGCTTCGGATGATTTGAAATATTTGAACTTCTGCTGCTAGACCGTATGCGACCGGCCGACCAGATATGATGTAATTTAATCAAAACTATGAGCGCGAAGTTAGAATTACCAATATTTTAACACTTTAACGTTATTCGTTACACTATTTCTGTTAAATGGCGGTTATTAATAATTATGTCAGAAAACATATATAATTATTAAATACATTTTTATGTTGATAGCTCTATAAAATCTACTATGTATTTATTTTAGATGTATTGAGGGTCATTTGCTTTTGTGTGGATATATTCATACATGCATTAATGTTACATTCATTAAAATCGTTCAGTTTTCCATGGTGAATAAGCCATGGGTTGCTTCACGACCAATTTCGAAGTTCTGTGCGACTGCCACTAGGGGTGAAACGCGACAGTCGGATGCAAATGTCGTTTGCAGTGGAAAGGCGGCTTAAAACGCTCGCAGTTCAAAAAGATTACGCTACATCCTACGCTTTCCCTATTCAACTTACGAAAAATTCCATTTTCATTTTTTTCATAAGTTGAATATGGAAGGCGTTCTTGGTGGAAGCTAGTTATTTTACTTCATAACTTGTTAAACATGTTTTTTTTTTTTTTTTACAAAAATACATTGATTCGCTTCAGAAGGCCTTCAATAACCCCCCGGAGCCGTGTGGAGTACGTTTATGATGGATGGATGCACTTTCATCAGCCACATACTCATTGATCCCGTTCACTGCCATTATAAAGCTTGGATGCGTCAGGATATTTATTAATATATCTCCGATTGTGTTCATCAGAAAGATGAAAGCCATATACACCTAGGATGGCTTGAGGGTGAGTAAATCTTAGGCTAATTTTCATTTGAAAGTGAACGAATCCTTTAAATAAAGAGCGATGACTTTTTTTAGACACAAAAATGACCTGATGTGCAAAATTGAGAAAGACAAGGTAACATGTTGGGTATTTGGGTCGTTTTACAGGCTTGATCGTGCACAATGTGAGATCTGTTGGCTAATTTATTCTGCTCATCCTGTGTTTCGACAGTTAAACTAAGGGTTTGGCACTAAACGGTCTCATGCCAAACATTCCTGTCATTATGAAGGATTGAGAGCAGCAGAGATTTGAAAGGACAGCTTTCACACCTTAAAAAACATCATGAACCCATTATCGAAAGCCTGATTTTCTCCAGTACTTCAGCTCCTGTACGGGAATTAATGTGCTGTAGAAATCTCACATAACACCTTTATGTGTCATGACATCTTTAAAAAGTAATCTGCTCCAAAATCTAAGCTTTACAGTGATGATCCTTCAGCACAGGGAGTGAAAGTGAACGGATGTGAATTGATCACTCACCTGTTTTTTGGCCATCAGGAGATTCCAGAGGGACTGATTCAACGGATCGGACGTTTTGCTCGATGTGGATCTGATACGGACACTCGGATCTCGATGCGACCGAAACCCCCGAGTAATGAGAAGAACTGCTGTGTTTGTCTGAATACGCGGAGCTCTCGTGCGGTCTGTTCCGACTGTGGACGGTGTTTAATCCGTTACTCGGTCCAAGCGGCCGAACTTTACATTCAAGCGGCCGTCCGGTACCGGCTCTCTGCTGTGATTTCAGCTGCTGACGGTGGTTTGAAGCGAGCGGTTTGCTGCCGTTTTCGGGATTGAACATCGAGTATCGAAGTCCCGCAACGAACCGCTCGAAAGTCAGGCAGCCGTGATGCGGCGCGACCCGCCTCAAACTCTCCAGAACTCCCGGGGGTAAATCGCGAGCCTCCGCGCCGCGCCACCGACTCTCAATCTCAGACAGGTGAACGTAACCTCGTCTTCCATCGTCAAGAATATCGAATAAAGTTCGTAAACTATGAAGGAAAGCTTTTGGGAGACCGTGTGTGCTGAACTCCGTGTCCTTCGGCTGCATGTTCGCTGTTTTATAAAACGGACAGTCTTTTCTGACGCCACTTTGAGTGATTAGTCCGTTGGGATCTGTTTGTATCAAAGCCATTCAGTTTTCTTCACCCGCACAGCGACTATCCTAATATCTCCTCACTCACTTCTTCTTCTGAACCGAATCTCTGTCGCTCCGCCCTGCGCGCGCTCGCGCTTCTCAAGCGATCCACACGCTCATTGGCCCAAGGGAGAGTTGCTTCAACGTTATTGGCTGAAACAACAGCAACAATAAGTTTGAGTTTTGCTGGAGAAGTATTTGAATATCAGTAAAGCCAGGCAAATTTTTATGTTTATGATCCAATAACAAAATGTCACTATCTCTGATATCTGTTTTCTCATCCATTCAGCTTTCCTTTTTAAGGAAATTAGGTGAGGATGTGATTTCTTCTTCAGTGGTTTTAACACTAAATAGAACAAATTCTTATTTTATTGAAGTTTGTTCTTAAAGGTGCCGTAGAACGTGTTTTCAAAAGATGTAATATAAGTCTAAGGTGTCCCCTGAATGTGTCTGTGAAGTTTCAGCTCAAAATACCCCATAGATTTTTTTTTTATTCATTTTTTTAACTGCCTATTTTGGGGCATCATTAAATATGCACCGATTCAGGCTGCGGCCCCTTTAAATTCTCGTGCTCTCCGCCCCCGGAGCTCGCGCTTGCCTTAAACAGCATAAACAAAGTTCACACAGCTAATATAACCCTCAAAATGGATCTTTACAAAGTGTTCGTCATGCAGCATGTCTAATCGCATAAGTATGTATTTATTTGGATGTTTACATTTGATTCTAAATTAGATTGATTGTGCTCCGTGGCTAAAGCTAACATTACACACTGTTGGAGAGATTTATAAAGAATGAAGTTGTGTTTATGAATTATACAGATGGCAAGTGTTTAAAAAATGAAAAATAACGACAGTCTTGTCTCCGTGAATACAGTAATAAACTATGGTAACTTTAACCACATTTAACAGTACATTAGCAACATGCTAACGAAACATTTAGAAAGACAATTTACAAATATCACTACAAATATCATGTTATCATGGATCATGTCAGTTATTATTGCTCCATCTGCCATTTTTCGCTATTGTCCTTGCTTGCTTACCTAGTCTGATGATTCAGCTGTGCACAGATCCAGACGTTAATACTGGCTTGTGTAATGCCTTGAACATGAGCTGGCATATGCAAATATTGGGGCCGAACATATTAATGATCCTGTTACGTAACAGTCGGTGTTATGTTGAGATTCGCCTGTTCTTCGGAGGTCTTTTAAACAAATGAGATTTACATAAGAAGGAGGAAACAATGGTGTTTGAGACTCACTGTATGTAATTTCCATGTACTGAACTCATGTTATTCAACTATGCCAAGGTAAATTCCATTTTTGATTCTAGGGCACCTTTAATATTGTGTTGTTACAATACCTGGATGATACATGACTGTTTTTGTTTTTCTGTCTTGAAAAGTGTAGACAGAGAAAGGTGGGCACAAGTACATGTGTTTATATGAATTTAAAGTGACCATACAAACAATTGACAATTCTTGTTTTTTATGGAATATTCCAGTATTTTTTCTAAATGATTTATAGGTGCACATCATTGTTTTAAATTCATGTTCCTCGTAATCTTGACATCGTTAAAACAGTTCACGTCACTGCAGTGGTTCAACCTTAATGTTATGAAGCGACGAGAATACTTTTTGTGCGCAAAAACAAAACAAAAATAACGACTTTATTCAACAATATCTTCTCTTCTGTGTCATTCTCATACATTGTTTACGTCCAGCGCTTCCAGGGTCTACGTCAGAACGCCAACTCATTATTGGCCGGCACCTGCGTCACGTGATCAGAGCCGGCCAATACTGAGCCGGCATTCGGACATAAACACAGAAGCCTTCATTGTGCTTACTGCGTCAATTACGTAAGGATAATGACAGGGAAAAGAAGAGATTGTTGAATAAAGTGGTTATTTTTGTTTTGTTTTTGCACACAAAAGTATTCTCGTCACTTCATAACATTAAGGTTGAACCGCTGCAGTCACGTCGACTGTTTTAACAATGTCTTTAGTACCTTTCTGGACCTTGAAAGTGTTGATTGTATTGCTGTCTATGGATGAGTCATATACCTCTCGGATTTCATCAAAAATATCTTAATTAATGACAGAATTTTCATTTTTGAAAAGACCATGAAGGCCAGTATCACTGATACTAATAATGGTACTGATGTCTCTATGAAACTGATTTTATTTTAACATTTATTATAGACTTTTAACATTACAGTATAACTAAAAGCTATCAATTTCAACATTTATCAGGCTTTATTGCCCTAATTTGTCCGTTAACCAAGAACATTATTATTCACTAGTCCATTATCCACTCTATAGCTGAAAGTGCCAATATCGAATTACTTTCAAATCACAATTGATAACATTACAATAAACTTTTGACGTGCAAATTCATCTCAGAAGCCCGTTTTGCAGTGTTTGACACCCATTGGCATTTTGCTCCTCCCCTGTGCAGTGCATGAGCAGCTATAAATGCATGAGTGAGACATTCACTGAAGCAGAGGAATAGGCAGCTTGAAAGATTTAGCTTCACATAGAACTGAAGAATGTTTTACAAAGAATCTTTTCTTTCTAATAAGAGCAAAGGTTTTTAAAAGAGGTAAGCTAATATTGCATGTTATTGCATACATTTTCTTCTTCATATTTTGGAAAATACTGTAAAAAGAGCACAATGTTTTAAGAAATTGTAGACTTTTCTGTATGATGCATTTAGGTCTATTTAGTAATTTGACTGTTTAATGTGCAAAAATTACACAAATAAGTACTACATGTATAATATAGGATTAGGGTATCGTTTAGGGGTAACACTGTATTTTAAAGTGTCTTTGTTTATGTTACATGTAATTACTGTAGTAATAACAGTAAATTATGCATAATTACAAGCAACTAACCCTAATCCTATCCTTGTAAGTACATGTTGTTAATATTAATCAGTATGTGTACTTAACTATAGCTGTACACTTTAATAAGGACACCTTAGCATAAACTGTAAGCGGTTAGGGTTAGTTGTTTGTAATTATGCATAATTTACTGTTATTACTATAGTAAATTCATGTGATGTCACATTAAAATACTAACAAAATGACTTCTTAATAAGGTTTGATCAGTCTTTTTTAAATTGTTATCCAATAAATATATCTAAAAACCCTTGAATTTACTTGAAATATGAAGATATTAAGATATAATGTTTTTATATAATGTAACTTTAATATAAGTATATTATTTCTTATTATACTGGCAGATATTTTGTCACTTGTTTTAAGTATAAACCAGTTAAAAACAAGTGAAAAAAGATTGAACAAATCTTCTCTCTTTTTTTGCTGTGTATTATCTTTGTTTAACTTGTAAATAATAGTATACGATATTTTTGATTATACTCAGTTATGATGATATGGGGGTGTAGAAAGATTGTAAAAGGTGTTATGCCATTGAAATGTACACTAGTACACTATATGAACACCAAATGAAGTAAATGTAATTCTTTAAGTAGAGTCTCCATGAGCACCAAGCTAAGTGAACTTAAATAGAGTCTACATGTTATCATTTCAATGCATGCCATTTAATGCAATGCAAATGAACTAAAAAACATGTTAGAACAAAAACCTGTGAGATAACCTCTGTAATTGTAATACTTTTTACATTATATGCAAATAGCATAATGAAGATGAACATAATTATTCAGAAAATGAACCGGGATATGTTTTTGTGTTTCAGGTTATTACTAGCATGGTGACAAATCTATATCTAATGGCGGAAAGTAACAGTTCCGGTGAGGTTGCAGAACTCATCTTGTGCAATAATGAAGCAAAGATTTATGATTGCAATCAATCCGATCCCATGAGATCTCAAAGCCCAATGCCGCTGACGGACGCCTGGCTGGTCCCAGTGTTTTTCACCCTAATTATGTTAGTAGGTTTGGTGGGTAACTTATTGGTCATCTATGTTGTTGTCAAAAACCAGCAGATGAAAACGGTTACAAACCTCTACATAGGTATAAAATATTTGTTTCTCAGAATATCATGTACATTACTTATCATATAACTGGACATTGTTTTAGTGAATAATCTTTGTTTCTCTTCAGTTAATCTTGCCACCACAGATATACTGTTCCTGGTTTGTTGTGTTCCTTTCACTGCCACTTTATACACTCTTCCTAGCTGGATATTTGGGGACTTCATGTGTCGGCTGGTCAATTATCTGCAACAGGTGAGGGCATTTTTACTCTGTATAATTTTTCTATGTAGGAGAAAGGAAACAATGTGTTCTAAAATTGGTCATGTAATCCAACCTTAAGTCAAAATGGAACTTAGTTTTTAAAAAGGTAATTATAACTGAATGGGATGAACGGCTACAAATGTGTCTAAAGGTTCCAAAAAAAGGGTTTTTTGTTTCCCAAAAAAACCTTTCAGTGATCAATTCCTAAAAAAGGAAAAAAAAATTCCTACTGTGAAGAAAATCTAAAGAACCATTTTCAATTATAAAGAATGTTTTGTAGAATGGAAATGTTCTATGGATGTTAAAGGTTCTTCATGGAACCATTGATGCCAATAAAGAACCTTTATTTTTAAGAGTGATTCTATGTACAGTATGCTGAATATGGTTGTGTAGTTTCGTCCTTTAAGCAGTGTCTTTGAATGAACTCACAGGTAACTGCACAGGCAACCTGCATCACTTTGTCTGCAATGAGTGTCGATCGATTTTATGTGACCGTCTACCCACTCCAATCTCTCCATCATCGAACACCACAGATGGCTCTGACTGTATGCACCACTATTTGGATATGTATGAAAATCATTCCAATCAGTTTAAGTACAATCCCATTGTTACATTTCTGATCTGTGTTTCCCTCCTGCATTGTGTTTTTGGTTCAGCCCTGTGATCTAGTTTTCCTAGTGTGTCTAATTAGTAATTATGTTCACCTGTGTCTTGTTCATTGTCTTATTAAGTTCCCTTTGTTTGCTCATTTGTATATATACCCTCTGTTCTCCCTCAGTCACGGTCGGTTCTTGTTCGTTTGATTGTAATGTGGTTTTCTCCTGGTTCCTGAGTATTTTGTTATTAAAGTCTGCCTTCTAGTATTATTACTCATCGTGAGAGTTTCTTCACGCCACGTTACGTAACAGAAGAACCGATCTTACCTAAAAATGGATCTCACGTCACTGCCAATTACAAAATTACAATGGTCACAGTGATCCCAGATCCTATGATGGCAGCGGTAAATATGGACTTGGCTGGCTGTGACCTGACTGACTACCTCTTGAAGATCCTATTTGAGAGAGGCTTCAACATCACCATCGGAGTGGTGAGAGAAATTCCCACTCCAATTAATATAGCATTGCTAATGCCAGTGGTCATAATGCTTCCCGCGAGTGATGTTTCCTATGTGGGAATTCTCCGATCCAGAGTCTGACCCNCCTAAAAATGGATCTCACGTCACTGCCAATTACAAAATTACAATGGTCACAGTGATCCCAGATCCTATGATGGCAGCGGTAAATATGGACTTGGCTGGCTGTGACCTGACTGACTACCTCTTGAAGATCCTATTTGAGAGAGGCTTCAACATCACCATCGGAGTGGTGAGAGAAATTCCCACTCCAATTAATATAGCATTGCTAATGCCAGTGGTCATAATGCTTCCTGCGAGTGATGTTTCCTATGTGGGAATTCTCCGATCCAGAGTCTTATCCCGTCATGGCCGCCATTCCAGAGTCTTGTCCTGTCATGGCCGCTGCATCTGAGCCCTCAGCCAAAATAGCTGCCGTGCATGTACTCCTAGGAGTAGTTGAGTATGAGCGGATGTCTTGGTACCCAGAAATGGGTCCAGCCCCTGAATCCACTCCAGTGTCGGCTCCAGCCCCTGAGTCCGCGTCGGTGTCGGCTCCAGCCCCTGAGTCTGCCCCAGAAAGTTCTCCAAAGTCCTCTCCAGAAAGTTCTCCAAAGTCCTCTCCAGAAAGTTCTCCAGAGTCCACTCCAAAAAGCTCCCCAGAGTTCGCTCCAGAATCTCTATTGGCCTACAAACGCCTAGCTCCCTCCAAGAAAATAGAAAAAGGCCTCCTGAACTGAACCCCTGAACTGTCGGATCCTCCCCGGCCTCCTGAACCAGTGTCTGTGTTCAGTGGCATCCTGTCCTGCCAAAGACTCTCCTAGTCACCCTCCAGGGCTCCC
>RJVU01046259.1:4830686-4867304 GCA_003731715.1 Anabarilius grahami | reverse complement strand
GGCACGAGGACGCGCCTTTCGGGGAGGAGGGAGTAATGTCACATGTCTGATCTGTGTTTCCCTCCTGCATTGTGTTTTTGGTTCAGTCTTGTGACCTAGTTTTCCTAGTGTGTCTAATTAGTAATTATGTTCACCTGTGTCTTGTTCATTATCTTGTTAAGTTCCCTTTGTTTGCTCATGTGTATATATATAGCCTGTGTTTTTTTTTTTCAGTCTCAGACGGTTCTTGTTCGTTTGATTGTAATGTGGTTTTCTCCTGTGTTTCTCCTGGTTCTTAAGTATTTTGTTGTTAAAGTCTGCCTTCTAGTATTATTCCTTGTCGTAAAAGTTTCTACACACCACGTTATGTAACACCCATTTTAATCTCTTTTGAAATTTCTTTTGACAGCTCTTCATCTTATTGTAGTTATACACTCTGAAAAATAAAGGTTCCAAAAGGAGGTTTTCACAGAGATCCCATAAAGAACTATTTTTGGTTTCCAAAAAAACTTCCAGTGATAGTCTCTTGAAAGAACCATTTTTGTTCTTAGTGTGAAGAGCATTTTTATAATCTAAAGAACCTTTTTCCACTTTAAAGAACCAGAACGGAGGTTCTGTGAATGTTAAAGGTTTTTCATGGAACTATCGATTTCAATAAAGAACCTTTATTTTTAGGAATCTAAAGTGAGTACCAGGAATATTACATTATTGTAATTTCTTGTAGTTACTTTTGTACTGCACCCATTTGGGTTATTTTGGGTTTATTGGCTGTGGTAAAATAAATGATTATATTCATATCTTTTAACGCAGGTTCTCTACTGCTTTCAGTGCCGATAGCGTTGTATCAGCATACAGAGTCTTCGTTCTGGTTTGGTCCACAGACGTACTGCACTGAGGCCTTTCCCTCTCTCATTCATAAGAGGGCTTACATTCTTTACTCCTTCTTGGCTGTTTACCTGCTGCCTCTGGTCACCATCTGCATGTGTTATACTTTCATGCTAAAACGCATGGGTCAAGCCACGGTGGAGCCTGTTCATGGCTGTAACCAGGTAGGTGTTATTACATTTCTGCATCATGGAAGACATAAAGTCAACTTTTCAAATGTAAGTACTTAATTTAATAAATAAGCATCAGTGTTATTTATTATCATTATTAAACTATAATAGTTTTTGTTAATATTTTGAATAAGATATTAAGTGAACAAAGTACACTATGTGAACACCAAGTTATAAGTGAACTTAGCAATTTAAGTAAAGTCTACATGAGCACAAAGTTAAGAGAACCTAATTCTGTAAGTACACAATATGAACACCATGTTAAGTGAACTTAAGTAGAGTCTACATGAGCACCAAGTTAAGTGGACTTATCAATTTAAGTAGAGTTTCCATGAGCACCAAGTGAACTTAAGTCTTGAAGTGCACTATATGTACACCAAGTTAAGTAAACTTAGCAATTTAAGTAGAGATTACATGAACACCAAGTTAGTTGAACTTAATTCTTTAAGAACACTATATGAACACCAAGTTAAAGGACTAGTCCACTTTCAAATAAAATTTTCCTGATAATTTACTCACCCCCATGTCATCCAAGATGTTAAATATTCGAAAAGAATTTAAGGTTTTTGATGAAAACATTCCAGGATTATTGTCCTTATAATGGACTTCACTGGCCTCCAAACAGTTGAAGGTCAAAATTACAGTTTCAGTGCAGCTTCAAAGGGCTTTAAACGATACCAGATGAGAAATAAGTGTCTTATCTAGCGAAACGATCGGTCATTTTTCTTCTGTATATGCTTTATAAACACAAATGATCACCTTGCACGTGCTTCCGCTTTCCGTATTCTTCAAAAAGCTTACGCTGTGTGTCCTACGCCTTCCCTATTCAACTTACAGAAAAAAACGGAACTGGTGCCGCGTTCGTTCCGTAAGTTGAATAGGGAAGGCGTAGGACATACAGCATGAGCTTTTTGAAGAATACGGAAAGTGGAAGCACGTGCAAGGTGATCATTTGTGTTTATAAAGCATATACAGTTGTATTTTTGTAGAAAATGACCGATCTTTTCGCTAGATAAGACCCTTATTCCTCGTCTGGTATCGTTTAAAGCCCTTTGAAGCTGCACTGAAACTGTCATTTTGACCTTCAACCGTTTGGAGGCCATTGAAGTCCACTATAAGGACAATAATCCTGGAATGTTTTCATCAAAAACCTTAATTTCTTTTCGAATATTTAACATTTCGGGGGTGAGTAAATTATCAGGAAAATTTTATTTGAAAGTGAACTATTCCTTTAAGTGAACTTGGCAATTTAAGCACACTATATGAACAACAAGTTAACTTAGCAATTAAAGTAGAGTCTACATGAGCACCAAGTGAACTTAGTTCTTAAAGTACTCTGTGTGCACCAAGTTAAGTCAACTTAAATATACAAGTTTTGAGAGACCCGATTACTAAATTAGGAAATGAGTTTACTCAATCATTTGAGTGCAGTCAACTTTTTAGGGTTTTCAGTATAGAGGAAAATGTAATATATTATAAACCATAATGAACCCCTAATTAGTCTAAGAGTGTTCTTTGTTTTCCAGCTGCAGAGACCAGCAGAACGGGTTGAAGCGGTGCGAACACGAGTCTCCAGAATGGTGGTTGTGATGGTGCTGCTGTTTATAGTCTGCTGGGGTCCAATTCAGATCCTGATTCTGTTACAAGCGTTCTGTTCTGAAGATGTCAGTCACAGTTATACACTCTACAAACTAAAGATCTGGGCTCATTGCATGTCCTATTCCAATTCCTCCATAAATCCCGTGATCTATGCCTTCATGGGAGCCAACTTTAGAAAGGCCTTCAGAAGTGTGTTTCCTCTGATCTTCAAAAGGAATGCAAGAACAACCGAGCCTCTGCCCACCTATAACAGGGAGATGAACTTTCTTTCATCCTGACCTCAAAGGATTTTTTTGGACAGGTTGTGCATAATTATACCTTTTAAAGATAAAATCAATTCACTTCATGGAGATGTCCTCTGACCAATCTTATGGGACTGAAAGGTAAAAGGTAAAGAACCAAATATGATGTGATTAGTAGCACTTGCAAAAAATACAAAATAAAATACAATAGACAGAAATACAAAAGATAACCATTCAGCTGGAACATTCAGTGATTAGTTTATTAAATTCTTAAAACAATTTCTGAATACACTATAAAACTATATGTGACTGAATGCATACACTTGTGAAAAAGAGCATACTTTTAAAAAGAAATAATAAAGCCTACTACTTAGAATATACTTATGTGTGAACTGAATGTTTTCAGACACTTAATTGCATGTTAATTGCAATTAAATTAAAATGCATATGTTACATTTTATATTAAATGCTGTAATTTTTGTTGTGTGTTTTGTGTGTATTGAGAAGAAAGCACACAATATTTACATATTCTTTTAAACGTGAATATATCACGTTCAGTCTCTTGTTCGTTTTGTGTGCATGATTGTGAAACATCAAAACAAGCCCTGAAAATTGATAAAATAATACATACAGACACTTAATATTTAATGGTATTAGATGATTAGGTAATTGCATCTGATACATTATACTTTCAAGAAAAAATTTGCAAAAAAGCAGTTTTTATGCGTGTTTGGCATGAGTTTTTGTTGCATTTACAGTGTTCTGACCAGCAGGCGTGTGGAGTTTCGAACGCTTCGAAACAGTGAATCATTTTGTGAATCAATTGGTTTAATTGATTCGAAGCTTTGAAAAGCTTTATTTCTCCCAGCTTTAAAACTACTGATTTTTATCATTTTTTATAATTAATTTATATAAATTATATTTATTATATAATATTTATAATTTTATATTTTTTTATTATTATTAAGACACCATTTTAAATAGTTTTCTCATCTGTCTCATCTGTTCATTTGTTCGGACAGTTGCACCACCTGACATTTTGGGGGTTTAACAAAAAAGAACAAAACATAAAATAATATGTATTATTTAAATGTACAAAAATTTAATTAAACTAAATAGGTTTTATAGAATAAAGTGATATATGTCATGAATTTAAAAGAAAAATGCACATCAGGTCATTGACCCAAAATACTTTAATGTTTAATGGGATATGTTCAATAGTTTTTTTCTAGTGATAAACTGTTTATAAACTGCTTAGTTCATAAAAGTTAGTTCAAATTAAAAATGAATTAGCTAAAACTAAATCCATAAAATGATCCACTGATTTGAACCACTTGAAGATTCTATAGATGAAGCGCCTGATGGAATCCTTTGAGGTTCTAAATAGAACCTTTGATTGGAATATTTAAGCAGTCATTTTCCATTAAACTCGACTTGATCAAGCACTCTAAGAAAAGTCTGTAAGAAAAGCAAGGCCCAATGTACAGTGTTATTTTTACATACAGATTTTCACAGGTGTTTTACCCACATTTTGAAGTATTGTGTTGTGTTTTAAGGTGGAAGGACTGTAATAATGTTTTTAATGCTAAGGTAAAGGTATTTTGTTTGGTTTTCTTTCTGGTTACAAATCATTGCTAGTGTGCTCGAGCTCAATATAGACAGATTTCTTTTCTTCAGATAGGTTTTGTTTTGCAGTCTCAAGGCACCGGTAGGTGGCGGTGTGCGCGTTCGCTGCCCGAGCCGCAGTGAGCAGAAGAAGAAGAGTTCTTCAGCTGACAGCAGCCGCGCGCAGGTGAGTGATGGTAAAATAACTCATATTTTAGCATCCTTTCTGCAGAAAGCCCACTGATAAGCGCGTTACACACCATCAGAGAGAACTGTTTTATAATGCAGCGTAAACTGTCGATAACTGCACTGACATGTCGCACATCAATGTATCGTGTATGAAAGCATCCGTAATAAAAGCATATCAGAATTCCTCTGAGCGTATGTCTATCTATCTATCTATCTATCTATCTATCTATCTATCTATCTATCTATCTATCTATCTATCTATCTATCTATCTATCTATATCTGTCTGTCTGTATCTGTCTGTCTATCTATCTCTTTATCTGTCTGTCTGTCTATCTGTATCTGTCTGTCTATTTATCTGTCTGTCTATCTATCTGTCTGTCTATCTATCTGTATCTGTCTATCTATCTGTCTGTCTGTCTGTCTATCTATTTATCTGTCTGTCTGTCTGTCTGTCTGTATCTGTCTATCTGTCTGTCTGTCTATCTGTCTATCTATTTATCTGTCTGTCTATCTATCTGTATGTCTGTCTGTATCTGTCTATCTGTCTGTCTGTCTGTCTGTATCTGTCTATCTATCTGTCTGTCTGTCTATCTGTATCTGTCTATCTATCTATCTATCTATCTATCTATCTATTTATCTGTCTGTCTATTTATTTGTCTGTCTATCTGTATCTGTCTATCTATCTGTCTGTCTGTCTATCTGTATCTGTCTATCTATTTATCTGTCTGTCTATCTATTTATCTGTCTGTCTATCTATCTATCTGTCTGTCTGTCTGTCTGTATCTGTCTGTCTATCTATTTATCTGTCTGTCTGTCTATTTATCTGTCTGTCTATCTGTCTGTCTGTCTGTATCTGTCTATCTATCTGTCTGTCTGTCTGTCTGTCTGTCTGTATCTGTCTATCTATCTGTCTGTCTGTCTGTCTGTCTATCTGTCTATCTATTTATCTGTCTGTCTATCTATCTGTCTGTCTGTCTGTCTATCTGTCTGTCTATTTATTTGTCTATCTGTATCTGTCTATCTATCTGTCTATTTGTCTATCTATTTATGTCTGTCTGTCCTATCTATCTATCTGTATCTGTCTATCTATCTATCTATCTATTTATTTATGTCTATCTATCTATCTATCTATCTATCTATCTATCTATCTATCTATCTATCTATCTATCTATTTATGTCTGTCTGTCTGTCTCAATCTATATGTCTGTCTGTCTATTTATTTATGTCTATCTCTCTCTCTATCTATCTATGCTTTGTTGTAGAGATGTTTGCACTATTAATACTTTTTATATTTTTCCTAGTGTGCAGATCATGCCAGGGAGAGCAGGGGGACTCGGCGGGTTTGCTCAGATAACGGACGGTTTGTACATCGGCAACGGCAAAACGGCAAACGACTCTTCGGTTATAAGCTCTCTCAACATTACATGTATTATTAATGCAACTCAGGACATAACCTCAAACATTCCCGCTGTTGATTATATGCACGTGTCTGTGTCTGATGATCCTGAATCCAGACTCACGGATCATTTCGACACTGTTGCTGATAAGATACATCAGGTTACTGAAGAACATGGACGCGTCCTGGTTCACTGTAACGCAGGCGTCAGTCGCTCCGCCACGCTGTGTCTGGCATACCTGATGAAACACCGCCGTATGACGCTAGTGGAGGCGCACGCGTTGCTCAAAGCTCAGAGACCCATAGTCAGACCGAACAGCGGCTTCTGGAGTCAGCTGATAGAGTATGAGCGGAAATTACATGGGAAAAATACAGTCACTATGATTAACTCTCCTGTTGGACACATTCCAGATTTATATGAGCGAGAAACAAGGGGCTTGATTCCACTTTAGGAAACGATATTCTTGATATTTCATTCATATTTGATTTTGAACAAGTGTTGTTCTTTATGATGAAGTGTTTGTGATGTAATGCAATAAACAACCAGAAGATGGCAGAAGAATTCTTAGTTTGGCAAAATAGATTGAAGTACAGCGACCCCACAAAATATTTGTATACTTAGAGAACAAAATATTAAACCTAATAGCATTTATTTTAAAGTCACCATTAAATAAAAATTGACCATTTTTATTTTTTATGGTATGTTGCAGTATTTATTATAAATGATTTATCCGTGCACATGTTTTCTTTTCATTTTTATTCATGTCCCTTGTAATCTTGAATCAGAATATCTTCCCCTTCCTCTCTCAGCGACATCTCTTCTCTGATGACTTGGGCGGGGCAACCTGTCACTCAAATGAGATCCACCAATAGCAAACCACATCCATCTAATCAATTCCCCATGAACAAAATCAAGCCTTGCCCTACATTTGTTTTTGATTGAGAATCTGTTTCACTCGGATATACGTCACAATAGCAAAGAAAAGACTATCGCAACTTCTGTTTAATGCCGGCATGGTTACACATCTGTGTGAACTGACTTCATTCATCCACTAAAAATCATCGTGGACCAGATTATTAAAATCAATGCAAAAATGGCTCAGAAAAATGACGTTAGGTCAGAGGAAGCTCTAGCATCATTTGTTTGCAGATGCCATCTGGTTCAGTATATTTGTTGGCCAGTGCAATAACATTCAGACATTGCAATGTGGATTAAGTTTAAAAAAAAATTTGATTTACCAAGAATATTTTTGTGCCAACAATATCCCTCAACAATAAAGTTCTCTTGGAAGTCCTGAAAGGCAAATTCCTCCCATGAAAAAATAAACAATAAACAATGTGGCCTGTCTACTTCAAGTATAATATTGCATTGAAAGTGAAAATTGTGAAAATATTAAAGTGTTTCTTTCCAAAAATGTTCAGTCAGTAAAGTGTGTGTAACTTTAAAGGGGTCAATTTTATTATTTTAATATTTTCATTGAGGTTCACTGGTAATGTTAATAAAGTTTTTGCACACATAAAAAACAAATATATATATATGTTTGGCTATAGATTGGCTAATGTCACTGCATAGGAAACGGTATCAACACCCACTCGCTATTGTGTTTTGAAAACAGTATCCATATAAAACCGTCAATGCAAGCCTTCTCAAATTGTTTACTTATGGTTTAATCCAATACAGTTGGCTTCTTCATCTTTCAACAAGCATCCTTAATGGATAAATATTATTTTTCTTCAAAAAACTTTTATTTGAACGATAGCATACATCAAACATTACCTTGGTTTTAGACAAGACAAATAAATATTCCTTGTTAAAAACAAAAAACATGAGCCTGGGTTAATAATGTTATGCATTTGATTTTTGTTATTGCTTAAAGGTGACCTATTTTGCCCCTTTCACAAGATGTAATATAAGTCTCTGGTGTCTCCAGAATGTGTCTGTGAAGTTTCAACTCAAAATCCCCCACAGATCATTTAGTGAAGTTCCTAAACGTAATTTAGGGTGGAGCGAGCCCATCTAATCTTCCAATCAACAGCCAGATTATATAAGCAGCTGCTTGCCTCTCTTCAGTCTCAGCTGTTCCAGCATCCCTCCACCTCCCCAAACTCCACCTTCATCTCACGTATCTTGCCCTATGTAATCACATCCTATATTTATTCACTGGGAGGGTATATCAGAGCTCGAGTTAAAACTGCTTCATCGAGCCCCTCATCAGTGGACAGCAAGCCAAACTAGCTAACCTAATACCCTAAAGATTATATGGGCAAATTAATTTGTTAATTATAGCTTGTCAAATTTGCCCCTATTTGGGTGTGAGCAAAAACATGCCATTTTTTGTGTGTGTCCCTTTAAATGGAAATGAGCTGCTGCTCCCTGCCCCCTTTCCAGAAGAGGGCGGAGCTTTAACAGCTCACACTTCGGTTGCTCAACAACAACAAAGCCGGAGAATCTCACGCAGCCAAAATGAGGATTGTCAGTAACGGTGTTCAGCCTTACATTGTTCAAACCGGAGTCGACACTGATGGAGAGACTCAGGAAGAAGTTACAACTTTTAGAATGAAACTGGACGTTTCTGAATGGTTAGTGGATAAATTTATGTAGTTGCTGTGGAGTTGATTCAACTCATCCACTAGCATGTGCCGTCATGTACGTCCACTATACATAGCATACCTGTTTGCCAAACAGAGTCAAACACACCAGGCTAATGTTTATGATTGCTTTCAAATGCTGTGAATGGTCTAATATTTTTTCCAAAATATCACTCGGACAGAAACGCTCCTTTTTTAGCAATCAAGCTTGCCAGGGTCAACTTCAGGCTCTCCAAACTAACGAGACTCTAAATAGTGTTCAGTGCTCATCTGTGCAGCCAGCGACAGAACAGTTAGCATGCTTTTGTCATGGCGTTAGAACTGGTACACTGTTGTCGCTTGTGAAAACAAAATGGCGGCGCCGTGGGTGGAAACATGCAGATTATGGGGCGGTAATATTATAATAAGATCTTTCTACGTCACTAGGGGAGCGAAAGCGGCTGGTTTTTTTTCACATGCTTGCAGAGAAAGGCTTGTGAAAAAAGGACCTGATTATAGCACTTAAACATGGAAAAAGTCAGATTTACATGATTTGTGTTTCACGCAGCTCTGAACCCTGCCTTGTCTCGAGCTCAACTCCTTTCTGGATTTGTCTGGTTGGACTCTGGTTACATGCTCTTCACCATCTTGTGCTACTGGCCCGATGCATCACAACATCACAATACCTTCCTCGAAGGCAAGTGAATAAAGAAGTTCATCAGTGCAACTGCAGTTTTTTTGTTTCCTTATGGCTCTGATGTGCTGCAGTTATTTTTTATATGTGGTGCCTCAGTGTGAAACATTTATGTATTTTTAAGTTTTGAAATGTTAAAAATGTCATTTGCGATGGAGGTCTACAACTTTATATAACTAGATTGTTTTATTGCCTTTGGAATGTGTGTATTTCCACCAGCATTTTTTTTTGTAAGTGGAAATTCACACACCCTGCAGGTGAATATTTGATATGTGGCAATAGTGTGGCAGCGGCATGAAGATTGCTTCCTTGTTTGAATTCTTTTTATGGTCATGTGACCTAGGCATTGTTCAAATATTCCAAGTCTGGCCTGGAAAGGGCAGAAGGTCCGGCCCATGTGGCTTTGAGGGGTTTTCCGTCTTCCTGTATTATGAATGTCCTGTCTTTACAGTACTTTTCTAATGTCTTGTTCCCTGGACCAAAACACACACACACACATGAAAGTTGTTCAGTGAAAGTTATGAAACTGGTTGGCATTGTTTTGGAGTGCTAGCAGATAATATTATCAAATTTTACGTTTAAGTCCATTTCTGCCACATAAGAAAAAAAATCATGCTTTGGTAAATCATAATTGACATTAAAAAAAACAAAATTATGAGATTATAAAATCTAAATAATCTAAATCTCATAATAACATTTTATCTCATAATTATGATTTACCAAAGTATATTTTTCCCTTATGTGGTGGAAATAAGCTTTAATTCTTTAAATATAATATATATATATTTATAAAAATGAGGTCTGTTCAATGTTTCGTTGCAAATCTTAGTTTTTTCCTGAAATTGTGACACAACTGTTTTTCAGAACATCCTATAAACTTATTTTGTTTTGTTTTTTATGTACCGCTTCTTTCAGCTCCAGGATATTCCAGGTGAGCCACACGGTCTTTCGGCTCCATCATGTCAAGCTGTGTATCGTGACAGTCTAGCACACTTATATAAGTGGAAACTGAAAAGGGAAGAGAGAAAAGGGGGTTTCTTATTGCTATTTCAACTAACAAACTGTCATCTGTTTTGGATTCGAAACTTCACAATAATGCCCCACTGCTTGAGGCCAAATAAAGCAGTTGTCTGTAACATCTTTGACCTTTTTATGTGTTTATTTTATAAGAAGATATGCAAATGTTGATATTGTACTCTTTGGTGAAAGAAAATACCCTGAAATGAAATAAAAGTAACCAATGAAATACACAAGAACTGAAATACAAAGACTCAATCTCCATATTACCTCCAAACAATCACGAACGTGTTTTTTGTATGAACCCTGATGAGTATTTGGTTCATTTGTTTGGTTCATTTATCTGGCTAGCTTGACACTAGACTCTAGACAAAGCCACAGAGAGGCCAGTGATCACTTTGAAAGAGCTTATGAACTAAGAACTGAAAAAAAGTGTAGCAGTTATTCAACCATATCAAGCACAAAATAAGTCATTACTCAAAGAAGAGAGTTAGTCAGCGGTCTGAATGAGACACGCTACCGTTCAAACGTTTGGGCTCGGGGAGATTTTTCAATGTTAAAAAAAAAAAAAAAAGTCTCCTCTGCTCATCAAGGCTGCATTTATTTGATCAAAATATTAAATACTGTAAAAACTATGCAAGCCCATTTCTGCTACATAAGAAAAAAGTTATGGTAAATCATAATTATGACATACCAAGTCATAATTATGACATAATTGACAGTGGAATAATATGACAGTGGAAATTATGAGTCGAAATCATGACTAAAAAAGTCATGAAGTCAAAATTATATTTTGAAAAGTCATTATTATGATATAAAAAGTTGAAATGACATAAAAAGTAAAGTATGACAAGCAATAATTTTAACTTTTACTATAATCTAGACTTTTTAAGTCATAATTTCCATTTTGATTGTCATATTTTCGACTTTTTATGTCATAATTTAGAGATTTTTAAGTCATCATTTTGACTTTAAATCATAATTTTGACTTAGTGTGTCATAATTTCGACGTTTTATATCATAAATATGATTTACCAAAGCATGATTTTTTTTTTTGCCTTATGTGGTGGAAATTGGCTTCCAAAAAAATCAGTAATATTGTGAAATAGTATTAAAAGTTTAATAACTCTTTTCTATTGTAATATATATTCCAGAAAAGTTGAGACATTTTAAGAATCTGTGATTTTTTTTATTTTTTTTAATTCTCTTTCATTTATTTATCAGGCAAAAATACACCTGATACAAGACAGCTGCTCAACNTTTTTATTTTTTTTATTTTTTTTAATTCTCTTTCATTTATTTATCAGGCAAAAATACACCTGATCGTCGTCTGATTCTCATTTTACATGATGGGGCGTTCATTTTCAATAGGGGACAGATCTGGACTGCCAATGACAGGTGTAGAGTGTCTAAACCACTCTTTTGTAGCACATGCTGAATAAGGCCCGGCATTGCCTTGCTTCCCAGGAAAGATGTCATCTTGATAGCAGTATAAATCCCAATATACACCTCCACATCAATGGTATCCCACGTCACCCATGCCGTTTGCACTGGTGCACCTCCATACCATGACATATGATGCTGCTTCTGTTGCTGACGAAAGTCTGGATGATCCCTTTCATCTTTTGAAATGAGAATTCGATGTTGTTTTTCCCAAAAACAAGCTGAAACATGGACTCATCTGACCCCAGCACACATTTCCACAGTCTTTTGGATCTTCTGAGATGAGCTCGGGCCCAGAGAACTCTGCCACCTTGCAGAGGATCGATGTATAGCTTTCTCCTTGCGTAACAGAGATTCAAGTTGCTTTTCTTGATGCAGCGGCAGACTGCGTTGAGTGACAATGGTTTTCCAGAGTACTCCCGAGCCCATGTGGCTATATTTTTAACACAGTAGCATGATGGTATCTCATGCAATGCCATTTGAGGAGTCAAAGGTCACACACATTCAACAGATGTTTCCTGCCTGGCCCTACACGGACTGAGATTCCTCTGGATTCCCTCAATCTTTTCACAATATTATGTATGGTAGATGGTGAAAGACATAAATTCTCTGCAATCTTGCAGTGAGAAATGTGATTTTTGAATTTTGACATTTCTCTCATGAAGTTTGGCACAAAGTGTTGAGCCATGATGACCTTTTGCAAAGACAATAGCTTTGTTCCAGTTCATTTTTTTGTGACTTTCCCTAGCTAACTTCACTCAGTCTCGTTGACTCGGATGTGCGTCTGGCAGAACCCTTGCAATGGGCTGAACTGGAACGTCCTAAGCCCTTGATCACTTGGAAATCCGCTATGGAGTTGATTTATTATTATTTTTTTTTCCTTACGAAATTGTTTAATGCAGCATTATATATGTATATATAGTTGTTTGTGGTGGGGTAAATTAAACGCAATATGCAGTGACGTCACAATCGTGTTGCATTGTGGGTTATGGAGCTGCCTGAAGTGTATATATGAAGTAAAAATCGAGGGAGCGAGGGTCTGTCCATATAAACTTCCTTCGTTCACTTCTTCACAGAGTGGAACACACTTCAAAATGGCGGCGGGGATTCCCCCGAGGGGAAGTGCTTAGGGAAGTTTGCGAGTGCGTGTCTAAAATTGGAGTGGAACGCAGCCAGAGACTTGGTTTATATACCCAAACACGACACCTCACCTATTACCTATTCACCTGCTAATTGTGGACTGTTTCAAAACAGCTTAACTTGTATATTCTATAATCTTTTCACTTTTATTTTGCGTCTGTCCCAACTTTATTGGAGTGTGTTGCAGCCATCAAAATTAAAATTTGTTCATATTTACAAAATACAGTTAATTTGGCCTGTGAAAACACTGAACATTTTTTCTTTGTACTTCTGTCAGTTAAAAAAAGGTTTAAGAGAATTAACGAATCGCAGATTCTTGATTTTATTGCATTTTATAAAATTTCCCAAATTTTCTTGAATTGGGGGGTTCCCAGTATAATTTATTTCCATAATCAAAGCTGAATTGTCAGCATCATTACTCCAGTTTTGAAGGGTTAGTTCACCCAAAAATTAAATTTCTGTCATTAATTACTCACCCTCATGTCGTTTCACACCAGTAAGACCTTCATTCATCTTCAGAACACAAATTAAGATATTTTTGATAAAATCCGATGGCTCAGTGAGGCTTCCATTGACAACAAGATAATTAACACTTTCAACGCCCAGAAAGCTACTAAAGACATATTTAAAACAGTTCATGTGACTACAGCGGTTCAACCTTAATGTTATGAAGTGACGAGAATACTTTTTGTGCACCAAAAAAACAAATAGCGACTTTATTCAGCAATATCTAGTGATGGGCGATTTCAAAACACTGCTTCATGAAGCTTTACGAATCTTTTGTTTCGAATCAGTGATTCGGAGCGTGTATCAAACTGCCAAAGTCACGTGATTTCAGGCAACGAGGTTTCGTTACGTCATAAGTGTTTCGAAACGTTTCGAAATTTCAATGGTTCACGTGACTTTGGCGCTCTGAATCACTGATTTGATTCGTAAAGCTTCGAAGCTTCATGAAGCAGTGTTTTGAAATCGCCCATCACTAGATATTGTTGAATAAAGTCGTTATTTAGTTTTTTTGCCGCACAAAAAGTATTCTCATCACTTCATAACATTAAGGTTGAACCGCTGTAGTCACATGAACTGTTTTAAATATGTCTTTAGTAGCTTTCTGGACGTCTGAAAGTGTTAATTATCTTGCTGTCAATGCAGGCCTCACTGAGCAATCGGATTTCATCAAAAATATCTTAATTTGTGTTCTGAAGATGAATGAAGGTCTTACAGGTGTAGAACGACATGAGGGTGAGTAATTAATGACAGAAATTTCATTTTTGGATGAACTAACCCTTTAAGTGTCACATGATCCTTCGGAAATCATTCTAATATGATGATTTTCTGCTCAAGAAACATTTCTGATTATTATCAATGTTGAAAACAGCTGTGCTGCTTCATATTTTTGAAAAAACATTTTTTTTCATGATTCTTTAATAAATAGAAAGTTCAAAAGAATAGCATTCATTTGAAATAGAATCTTTTGTAACTTTATAAATGTCTTTACTGTCACTTTTTGTCAATTTAATGCATCCCTGCTGAATAAAAGTATTAATTTCTGTCAAAACAAAATTAATAAAAATCTTACTGACCCCAAACTTTTGAACAGTGGTGCATGCACATGAAACACTAACATGTAGTGGCAGAGCAGTGAACCATGTGCACCTTGTCATACAATTGATTATTCCCAGTTTATATTTCTATATATTTGTTTGCATGATCGATCAAAGCTAAAAGTGCTCAAATGAAGTGAACAAGTTTGTTTGTGTGTTTTAAAGGATGCACAGAGTGGAAGAAAGAGGGAGGAATGTGATGACGCAGCCTGCATCATGTGTATGTGCACTGCCACTGTGGATTTGTTTCTTAAATATTTGACTAGTTCCACACCTCCATGTGAAGAAATGACATAAACTCTATTAGACAGCCCTCATAGACAGCCCTTGTGTCCACTGTTCTCACGCATACTGTCATTAATGAAGCAAGACGCTCTGATGATCATCTGAACTGACAGAAGAGTGCATAACATGAAATCAGTCAGATCCAACTAATCCTGCCAACTGGACAAAGCATGTTTTGAAGTTTGAAATGATAATCATTTGTATTGTACTGTGAGATATACTGAGCAATGATGTGAATGTAAATATGCATATTTATATCACAGAAAATAGATGCACAATATAGATCTATGTAGATCTATATTGCTTGTAATTCACATATTTCATAAGTCTGTGCCAAATAGGTTTTGTTGTCTAATGTATTCATGCCTAAAATTGATGCATGGCGCAGTTTGGCCAAAAAAAGGACGTTTTTGCAAATACAGGTGATTGTGTGAGCCGAAACAATGCGCCAGTATCTTGCCATGCCATAAAGCACGCTTTGAGTGCCGAATGTACATTGAAACATGACGAATGTGTGACGCAATGGGATAGTAGCCAATCACAATCGCTTTATGATTCAGTGGGCGGGGCGCGCTGGTTTTTATTTACAGTTCTCGAGCTCGAAAGCACATTATGTTACTTTTTAACTCCCGTGTCTGATTAAATGATTATTATTTTGGCATGTTCTGGTAGCAAATATACATTTGTTAGAACTGTTGTTTGCTGTTGTTACACAAGGAAGGATTTCGAGAGGAATATAGAGCTAAAATTTAATTAATTGATCACTAAATAGGCTATTTATTATTGCAATATGGAGTTTTTTGGCCAGAACAAGTCCCAGATTAACACCACCATTCCGACTGAAAACTGGACATGTGTAAGTAGTTTTACAACATATTTAAACTTTGTTTCACATACCCACATGAAAAAATACTATAGTAATTTAAAGTAAATACTATAGTGTTTTGAACCATACTATAGTAAAGTACTTGAATTAATTCGTTGCTGTGGTAATATAACAACTATAACAAATTACTTTACCCAATACTGTACTAAGTAGAGTATATTATACTACAAATACACTACAGTTTACTGTAGTGAAAACTACAGTATTTATTTCAGTTTATCAGTTCACTATAGTTAATACTACAGTATGATTGAACAAAGTGTTGTAAATACTATAATATATATAATATACTACAATTTACTACAGTATGGTTCAAAAACACTATATTTACTATAAATTACTATAGTATTCTTTCATGTGGGTATGGTTCTCATGCACTAGGCACAAGATATTTTCTTTAAATGACAAATAGTTTAAGTTTAATAGTTTAATTCTTATTGAGCAAGTAAATGAAACACTGACTTCTGTGACATATATATATTCCCAGACACTTCATATCTAGGTCATGCATTGTCATAAAAAGTCTCATAAAAAGTACTTATCTTGCATTTGATGCTTTACACATGCTTAAAATAAACACAGACCGATTTAATACACTATTCTTCCTTTCTTTTTCTTTCCTAAGGTATACTCCATAGTTCGATGTATTCAAATGACAATGGCCGTCCTAAGGTAGGCTATCTAATATGTTATCTTAGTTTTGCAGTCACACGTGTCTTATGTCTACTTATTTATATGTGTTGATCATTTCCCATTCAGCATTTTAGGTGCTGGCTCCATAATCGCATATGCCGTTTATAAAAGACTAGTAAGAAAACCAGAGGTGAGCCTCCAAATGCTATAGAGCTACTGAAATATTAACAATATGTTCATATAAACGTAATCGTGACCACAGAATCAAACCTATGTTTCAGGTGCTGCCGTTATTCTTGTTAAGTTTAACAGACCTGCTGTTAGCTTTGAGTTGGATGGTTGGTGGTCTTCTCTTCACCCAGAACTGTGACGCTTACGACATCTGCTACAACCTCCACATAGTGGAACAGGTACAAATCTGACACAATATCATGCCAAAATAATGCTTGTCATAAGCGACAGAACAGTACTTCCTCTATATGCCTTTTTACATGCAATGTTTTTGCATCACACTTCCACTTCCACAAATAAAGCCACATTGGAGCAGTCATGTTTGATTGACTGCATGCTCACTGTTAAAGTCCCCCTGTGGTGAAAATCAAGTTTTTAATGTTGTTTATGTGTCTATGTGGTGTTTTTATTATGCTTTAAGACAAACCATGTGCAAATTCATAAATCAACACCATTGCTGAGTATTTTCTCTTTACTAAAGCTGCAGTGATCTAAAGAGAGTTTCAAAAACGTGGTTTGAAATCACTGGCGTCACAAATTACCCTGTAACCAATCACATCAACATGCCGGCGGACTTTAGCATATCATTAACTTTGACCGCTCTGAAGCAAGGGAGTCGTGTAACATTAACAACACAATATTAGCTGTTTGATAACGTAGTCAAGCAAAAGACTGATTATGTGTCCGACATTATAAAAAGCGATACCATTGTGCAGAGTTTACCTCAGTAAGTTGACCGAGTGGATCTCTGAGCTCGTGCGAGTGAGTGGAGGCGGGGCTAATTAGCATATTCATAGATCTGCGTATTCTAAATGAAGCAAGGGTGTAGGGTTACATTCAGCTATTTTAAGTCATGAAGAATTTATTTTCACAGGACAAAATGTTTAAATACGTCATTTTAGTGATCAAAGATGAGTTTTAAGGGATAAAATTATTGACTTCATGGATGGATTCAAAATAACAGTCATATTACTAAAAGATGAGCATCCCTTTTTAAAGGTTTTAAGTGCCCCTATTATGCTATTCTAAAGGTTCTTAATTTTATTTTGCTTCTACAACAGCTTTACATTCATTCAAGGTCAAAAAACACTTTAATTTTCTCATAATAATCATTGCAGCATCAGCTTTTTTCTCACAGTGTCTGAAACGGTTCGATGAAGGATTCGGTCTCTATAAACTCCGCCTTTCCGAGAGCCTGCTCTGCTCTGATTGGTCCGACGGCCCAGTCTGTTGTGACTGGTCGACCACTTGCCGTGCGTATTGGAAACCAAATGCATATTACCATATCTGAATTTCAGGCATTGGTTTTACCGTATCAATTCGAGCGCGACGCTTATCCTTTGGAAGTTAATCAAAGCTGAATTTGCTTTCGCAGTGCAGAAAACAGCGTCTTCTTAACATTTCGACAACATAAACCAAACTCTTCCAGTCTCAACTACAATTACAGTGTCTGAGGGCGGGGCAAAGTAGACGTTGTTTGCAGGCAGCCAATGAAGACCATCATCAGGCATTATGCAAATTTGTTACAAACCTACGTATGTTTGCGCAGGAAGTAAGACTGGAATTACCGACGACTCATTTCAGGCAGTTTGAAAGAAAATAACTTTATTTGTCGTGCACTTTGATCTTTGCAGACTTTTTACATTCACAAACAGCTGTATTACACGCTACATGAATGGGAGAACATAATAGGGGCACTTTAACTAGTCATTCATTGTTTCCTCCTGTCACTTTTAATTCAAGGAATGTTTTTTTAACAGGTATTTTTAACACCAAGAAAAAGTAATAGCATGTTACCAAAAATACCATGTTTTTGGACATGGTAATACCATGGTTTATTGGATGTGTACCATGGTAGTACCAAGATATTTTTGAAGTACCCTGGACTACCATAAAAATGGCCTGGTACAGTATGATATTACAAGTTGATACAAGCACTTTTTTGAAAATGACGGAACTGTAGACAAATGGAAAGTCTTTACCAATAAACTGTTGCTAAAAAAAAGTTCAGAAAAGGATCTGTGATTCATTTCTCCACTCTGCCAATGCACTGCAGGCCCAAACATGTGTCTCTCATTACTGAAGCCTGTTTGTTTCGCATTTAGCTGAAATATAACAGAGAAGAAAAGCATGTGTGCTAGACGGTTTCACTTCAAAAACGAGATGTTCTCAGCTCAGACGTTAAAACCAGTTTGTTCTCAAGCACAAAACAAACATGGAACTGGGACGAATCTGAAAAGGAAGTGGAGCAGCAAATTTGGTTCATATTCTTTGGCCAGATATAATTAGTTCTGCCCCACTTTTAAAGTCCACACGTAATTGTTTACAGCAGTGGATTGTCATGGGTGTGAGTGGACGTCACTGCTCAGTAATGTGTGGAGGCAAAGTTCAGTCTTCTGGTTGGAATCTGTTTGGTTTTTAACGCATTATAGGCACAAATCCTTTTTATGAAATGTATTATTGGATATGCTATCATAAACTAACCTAGCCTGAAAAGTAACGTTGCATAAAATTGTGACATCGTTTAAAAGTAACATCATTTAATACGGAGCCCCTAAAGGGACAAAATATGAGATGGGAGGAAAAAATTATATTTCAGTGCTTTTACTTTCTCTCGTAAATGTTTTGTGCTCACTTTTGAGCTCTTTGCAAGTAAACGCAAAATTCTTGGGGAAGTACAAAGGTTTTGCAAGAGAATGCCTTGAACCACTAAGATTTTTAATGTTTTTAAAAGAAGTTTCGTCTGCTCACCAAGGCTACATTTATTTAATAAAAAATACAGTAAAAACAGTAATATTGTGAAATATTATTACAATTTAAAATAACTGTTTTCTATTTGAATATATTTGACAACGTAATTTATTCCTGTGATGCAAAGCTGAATTTTCAGCATCATTACTCCAGTCTTCAGTGTCACATGATCCTTCAGAAATCATTCTAATATGCTGATCTGCTGCTCAAGAAACATTTAATGTGTACAATTGTACAAAATATTTGTGTACAATATTTTTTTTCAGGATTATTTGATGAATAGAAAGTTCAAAAGAACAGTGTTTATCTGAAATCTAATCTTTTGTAACATTATAAATGTCTTTACTGCCACTTTTGATTGATTTAATGCATCCTTGCTGAATAAAAGTATTCATTTCTTTAATTTCTTTAAAAAATAAAAAAATAAAAATTCTTACTGACCCCAAACTTTTGAACGGTAGTGTATAATGCTACAGAAGCTTTGTATTTCAGATAAATGCTGTTCTTTTGAACTTTCTATTCATCAAGGAATCCTGAAAAAAAAAGTACACAACTGTTTTCAACATTGAAAATAATCATAAATGTTTATTGAGCAGCAAATCATCATATTAGAATGATTTCTGAAGGATCATGTGACACTGAAGACTGGAGTAATGATGCTGAAAATTCAGCTTTGATCACAGGAATAAATTGCTTTGTAAAATATATTTAAATAGTACACAGTTATTTTAAATTGTAATAATATTTCACAATATTACTGTTTTTTACTGTATTTTTAATTAAATAAATGTAGCCTTGGTGAGCAGACGAAACTTCTTTTAAAAACATTAAAAATCTTAGTGGTTCCAAACTTTTGGACTGTACTGTATAATGTAGTGTTGGCTGTCTTTGTCAAGCTTAACTATTCAGCTCAGTTACGTAATTATAAGAAGAATTTATCAGAAAAATAAGCATTTCATCCCCTGCTATTTGTGGAAAATTGCCCTGCTTTTTTCACATTTGCCACTGTTTGTCAATCCTGCATGCAGAGGAAACGCCCTGAGTTTTGGAAAGCCCTGCCTGAGGTCATGTGACACTCGCTGATGACTCACTGATCTGACCAGACCGGCACGCATAAGTTCATTAGAATCATTTACATTTTTTAGAGCTCATAACGTAAATATTAAAATGACTAATCAGGATGATGTGGTTTTATATCAGTTTTCCTCAGGGAACCACTAGAAGTGATAAAATATGTAAAACTATATTAACATTAATATAGTTCAAGTTCAAGACCTTTGAACTCAAATGATATTAAAAATCGACTCGAATCCTGTATAACTTAAATTCTTTTGATGAGTTAGTGTAATGACTTACTCATCATACAATTTTTTTCAAGTGAGCAAGTTTAAGCCATAGATATCTCAAAAATTAAAATCCTGCAAATTGCTGTATGTTGTATGAACTCTTTTATAGTATTTTTATGGTGCTGTTTTGTCATTTTTGGAGCTTGATGGCATCCATTCACATTCACCTTTTCACAGTTATGGCGGTGTCATTGAGCATACAGTACTGCACTGAATATGACACACTGCCCTACTTTAGCCCGCTGACGCATTTCATTGTACTTTTTTGGAATAGTGCAATAGTGTACATAGTTTTATGACTGTTAAAATCAGGCAAAACTCACCTTGATCAAATTCAACTATCCTTAGTCAACTATGTTTAAAGCAAAACAGAAAGGAAAACCATGTTGGCTATTTAGGTATTTCTAGAAGCGAGATATACTATCTTTAACATACAAAGAAGTTGCTCAATCCTGGAATGACGTTCAGGAATACTTTGACATGAATGTCAACAAAGGTGCTGTAAGACAGTGTTTTGCAACCCTGGTCCTGGAGTCCCTTGTGTAAAAAAATGTGCTTAAGTGTATTGAATGAGCACTTGTAATCTTAGAAGTATATATTTTTTTAAAAACTGTACCTGCAGATAATAAAATATTAATAAGGCCGCTTAAGTGTACTTAAAGAGAGACACGTTCATTACTCTGTTTCTCAACACACTCAAGAACACTTTTAAAAAGTACACTTTGTAGTAATGTCTTTAAAGTTTTACTCTAAAGTACATTTAAATCATTATATTTTAATAATCTTTTGTCGTGCTTTTAAGAAGTACACTTATTTTGATGTGTCGACTAACATACTGTAGTGTTATTCGATACTACATTTAAAGTTAATATATTTAAAATGTACTAAACTGCAACTTCATAATTATAAATGTGTAATTATAAATATATTTAAATAAAAGGCACACAAATGACATTAAAGTATATTTTAGTTTACCATAAATGCTTGTCAGTACATTCTACACTTTTAACATATTTCAAAGACAATATAAGTAATTATAAAATTACATATAAATATATACCGATACTTAAATTATACCTAAGTGGGCCAAAAAGCACTCTAAACTGCATTTAATATAAATTCAAATTATAATATATTTTCATTTAATTGCAATTAACATGCTGTTAAGTTTCCGAAAACATTGCATTCATTTTGCAAATAAGCTTATTCTTTTAAAGTATATTATTTACGTAATAATTACTCTTTTTAAAAGTATTCTAAAAGTATGAGGTTTCTGTTTTTCCTGAGTTAGTCCTTGTTTCCCTTGTCCCTGTTCAGTAGTTGTCATTGTCTCTTGGTATGTTCCCATTTGTTTCCATGGTTACTCATTTGTTAATTGATTAACCCTACCTGTTCCTTGTTTTCTCCCTTCATTGAGTCTGTGTATTTATAGCCCTCATTTTCAGTTGTTTCTTTGTACGTTCTTGTTGGTTAAGTTGGTTGTGTTACTCCTGCGCTTTATCCTGTTCTCCCGTGTGTTTATTTTGTTAAATAAAATGACAGCTGCGATTATATCCAGCCTCACAACTCTCATTGCTGCAACCAGCTGTAACATACAGTACAGATTTTTTGGGGTTTCCCCAAACAATACAGGACCAAAGTTGGGAATCACTGTTATAACACACTTCTATAACACGTCTCTCACAAATGTGAGAAGCATGGGTTACAGTATTGCAACAACAGAGTAATTCTGAGATTAGAATGTAGAAATAATTAAACTTCTTTAACTTCTGCCTTTGACTTTCACATCCCACAGACTCTGTATATGGCCTCCTTCTTTTACACGCTGCACTATGTTTGGGTGCTCTACGCCGGACTGAGCAGGAAATATTACAGGAGACTGAATGGACTCCCAGCCGAGGTACTCAGTTCATCATTATCAACATGTAAATTATGGCAAGAAAGAAGCACAATATAGTCATTTTACTGTAAATGTTGGCAATTCTGACTAGCCTGTTTATTTCAGAATCCAGCAAGAGCAAAAAACTGCAGATGTCTGGCCCCAGTACTGTCATGGTAAGTACACTGAACATCACCGAAGTAAAAACATCACTGAAACTGATATTAAAGGATTAGTTCACTTTCAAATGAAAATTACCCCAAGCTTCACTCACCCTCAAGCCATCCTAGGTGTATATGACTTTCTTCTTTCTGATGAACACAATCTGAGTTATATTAATAAATATCCTGACGCATCCGAGCTTTATAATGGCAGTGAACGGGACCAACGAGTATGAGCTGAAGAAAGTGTCTCCATCCACATCCATCCATCATAAACGTACTCCACACGGCTCCGGAGGGTTAATAAAGGCCTTCTGAAGCGAATTGATGCGTTTGTGTAAAAAAAAAAATCTATATTTAGCAAGTTATGAAGTAAAATAACTAGCTTCCTCCAGACCGCCTTCCATATTCAACTTACAAAAAAACAGAACTGGTGTCGCGTCAGTTAAGCTTTTTCTGTAAGTTGAATAGGGAAGGCGTAGGATGTAGCGTAAGCTTTTTGAACTGCAAGAGTTTTACACTTTCTTCGTACGTTGAATACAGAAGGCGGTCTGGCGGAAGCTAGATATTTTACTTCATAACTTGTTAAAGAGTTAATTCACCCAAAAATGAAAATAATGCCATTAATTACTCACCCTCATGCCGTTCCACACCCGTAAGACCTTCGTTCATCTTCGGAACACAAATTAAGATATTTTTGTTGTAATCCGATGGCTCCCTGAGGCCTGCATAGGGAGCAATGACATTTCCTCTCTCAAGATCCATTAATGTACTAAAAACATATTTAAATCAGTTCATGTGAGTACAGTGGTTCAATATTAATATTATAAAGCGATGAGAATATTTTTGGTGCACAAAACAAAACAAAATAACGACTTATATAGTGATGGCCGATTTCAAAACACTGCTTCAGGAAGCTTCGGAGCATAATGAATCAGTGTGTCGAATCAGCGGTTCAGAGCACCAAAGTCACGTGATTTCAGCATTTTGGTGGTTTAACACGCGATCCGAATCATGATTCGACACAAAAGATTCATAACGCTCCGAAGCTTCCTGAACCAGTGTTTTGAAATCGTCCATCACTAAATAAGTCGTTATTTTGTTTTGTTTCGTGCACCAAAAATATTCTCGTCACTTTATAATATTAATATTGAACCACTGTACTCACATGAACTGATTTAAATATGTTTTTAGTACATTAATGGATCTTGAGAGAGGAAATGTCATTGCTCCCTATGCAGGCCTCAGGGAGCCATCGGATTACAACAAAAATATCTTAATCTGTGTTCCGAAGATTAACGAAGGTCTTACGGGTGTGGAACAGCATAAGGGTGAGTAATAAATGACATTATTTTCATTTTTGGGTGAACTAACCCTTTAAATATGGATACTTTTGTACACAAATGCATCGATTCGCTTCAGAAGGACTTTATGAACCCCCCGGAGCCGTGTCGAGTATGTTTATGATAGATGGATGTGGATGGAGACACTTTCTTCAGCTCATACTCGTTGGTATCGTTCACTGCCGTTATAAAGCTCGGATGCGTCAGGATATTTATTAATATTTCTCAGATTGTGTTCATCAGAAAGAAGATAGTCATATACACCTAGGATGGCTTGAGGGTGAGTAAAGCTTGAGGTAATTTTCATTTGAAAGTGAATTAATCACTTAAATATTGATGTAGCAACGTAATAATACTGGGTAATACTAGATTAAAAAAGTTTGTCAAAACAATCCTTGATGTTGGCTTGAGAAAGCCTGACCTGATAGTTTGAAGTAGTTTTTAAAACTTAAAGTTTGAAGGCAATACGGTCTATCAGAAAATAGATATATATATAAACAGATTTATATATACATAATAAATATACACAGTACACACACATATATTATGTAAACTTTTATTTTTTGGTGCGATTAATTGCCAAAAAGGTGTTTAAAAAAATGACTTCAAAAGGTACAGTCAAAGCGTCTTCAAAACGTTTTCACTGGACAAAAACAGAGAAAACGGACAAATGTAGTGAAATGTTTTCAAATGTATAGTCGTAGCCTTTCTATCACCACAGTTACTTTAAACAAAATAAATGTTAACTGAAATAAAGTATAAAAAAAATTTACCTTTTTTTTTTATTTCAGCTAGTTGCCAGTACACATTTAAGCAATATTTACAATTATTTATTATAAACCTTTATTATGTATTACTTATAATCCTGCACACTATTTAGGGCAAATACCATGCACAATAAAACTGAAAATGTGATATTAGCAGATTTCAGGAGTATAATGTCTTCTGCTCGTCTGACAGTCTGTCCTGATCTCTCCATACAGTCTTTTGCCTTTAATGCTCACGGTGCCCGTCTTTGTGGCAGGAAATGTGTTTCGTTGTTACACAAGCTTCACCCAGCCCTACAGGTCAGTCTAACTGCATTCTCTCATGCACTATGATTAATAATCTGTAGTTTCTCATTACTTCATCATCATAACTTCATAGAGTCTTATTTGAATGAACTTATTGTTATTACAAGCTTTTTATCTATATCTAACTATAGTTTAGTTGTTTGTGTGGGTCTAATGTACAATCAGCTGGTCATTACAGCAAAAACAATTTAAAAACACAATAATATATGATTTTATATTGATTACATGAGAGGAAAAGGACCACAGAAGAGCAATGTTTAGCTGAGCAGTTGAATGATGCGAATGACCAATCAGAATCCAGCGTTCCAGACAGCTGTTTAATATGATGTTGATCCACATGTGATTGTGTTCCAGATGTTTGCTGATGCACACAGGGGCTGTTTATCTCACCTCATATGTGACAACAGAAGTCACAGCATGTATTGTCATTCAGAAATACTGCATGGCCATTTTCCTCGCTACCTTCCTGTTGACCTTCATCGGCATCATGGTGAGATTTAACATCTCTTGATCTCGTTTTTGTATAGCTGAGCAATTTATGATTTAAATTTGCACTGCTGTTTAAAAGTTTCAACAGTAATATTGTACGGAAGAGGATTAGGGCCAAGCAATAGTAAAAAAATAAAACCATCTCGAGATTAAAGTTGTTAAATTTCGAGAAAAAACTCGTTAAATTTTGAGAAAAAAGTCGAAATAAAATGTTGAGAATAAACTCATTAAATTACGAGAAAAAAACTCGTTAAATTTCGAGAAAAAAGTCGAGATAAAATGTTGAGAATAAACTCATTAAATTACGAGAAAAAAACTCGTAAAATTTCGAGAAAAAAGTCGAGTTAAAATGTTGAGAATAAACTCATTAAATTATGAGTTTATTCTCAACATTTTATCTCGACTTTTTTCTCGAAATTTAACGACATTTTTCTCATAATTTAACGAGTTTTTTCTCGTAATTTAACGAGTTTATTCTTAACATTTTATCAAAACTTTTTTCTTGAAATTTAACTATTTTTTTCTCGTAATTTAACGAGTTTATTCTCAACATTTTATCTCGACTTTTTTCTCGAAATTTAATGACATTTTTCTCATAATTTAACGAGTTTTTTCTCGTTATTTAACGAGTTTATTCTTAACATTTTATTGAGACTTTTTTCTTGAAATTTAACGAGTTTTTTCTCGTAATTTAATGAGTTTATTCTCAACATTTTATTTCGACTTTTTTCTCGNTTTTTTCTCGTAATTTAACGAGTTTATTCTCAACATTTTATCTCGACTTTTTTCTCGAAATTTAATGACATTTTTCTCATAATTTAACGAGTTTTTTCTCGTAATTTAACGAGTTTATTCTTAACATTTTATCAACTTTTTTCTTGAAATTTAACTATTTTTTTCTCGCAATTTAACGAGTTTATTCTCAACATTTTATCGAAACTTTTTTCTCATAATTTAACGAGTTTTTTCTCGTAATTTAACGAGTTTATTCTTAACATTTTATTGAAACTTTTTTCTTGAAATTTAACGAGTTTTTTCTCGTAATTTAATGAGTTTATTCTCAACATTTTATTTCGACTTTTTTCTCGAAATTTAACGTGTTTTTTTTTTTAATTTAACAACTTTAATCTCGAGATGGTTTTATTTTTTTATTATTGCTTGGCCCTAATCCTCCGTAGTATTGTGAAATGTTATCACAGTTTAAAATAACTGTTTTCTATATGAATGTGTTTAAATGTAATTTATTNTGTAATTTATTCCTGTGATCAAAGCTGAATTTTCAGCATCATTACTCCAGTCTTCAGTGTCACATGATCTTTCAGAAATCATTCTAATATGATGATTTGATGCTCAAGAAACATTTAATGATTTTTATCAATGTTGAAAACAGATGCTGCTTCATAATTTTGTGGAAACCAGGATAGAGTTTCTTGAGTAAATATTTCTTGAGCATCAAATCATCATATTAGAATGATATCTGAAGGATCATGTGACACTGAAGACTGGAGTAATGATGCTGAAAATTCAGCTTTGATCACAGGAATAAATGACACTTTACTATATATTTAAATAGATACAATATTTCACAATATTATTGCGTACATCATTACTGCTCTCAGAAACATGTGTGACTCAGTCATTATCTCATTGTGTTCCACCCTTTCATTTCAGATTCTGATGTGTAAGGCTCGCTCCCTGTACAAGCGTGTCGTCACGTCTCAGGGTTTTTTCGGTGACCATCATTGGGCAACTCTACGCCTCCTGGAGCGACGCATGCTGCTGTATCCCTCTGCCTTCTTCTTCTGCTGGGGACCGGGTGAGCACACTATACGTCAAAAGACTAAAACATTTAAACATTTAAAAGTTAAAACAGTACATATAAAATTACAGAGGCAGCCAATGAGGAATCTTTTCTCATTTCTTTAATAAAGAACTGTATGTGTCAGTACATTGAGATTAATCACAAGTCATTATAATAATCTTTTAACAGCATCTGTACACATGTAATAGATAGATAGATAGATAGATAGATAGATAGATAGATAGATAGATAGATAGATAGATAGATAGATAGATAGATAGATTAAATTTAAGATTTATACTGCTTCCAAAAGTTTGGAAACACCCCTGGCAAAGTGTGGTTTTGGACGATATCAGCATAAATCCTTATCATTTTTTGGTGCAAATACATTACAGTAACTTGACATTATCATTGAAGACCAGCAATAATAATTTTCATTTTGATTTCATAATAATGGCAATAAATATACATGTCAAAGTCAGACATGCCCCTTTGCCAGCTGTGATGCCTGGTTATTGGTTTAAACTTGGCCCAGGTTTGTAAAAGATCTTTGGGTCAGCACACCTTAATAGCTTCAACAATTGATTGCCAATTAAGTTTAGAATACAATAAACCAATTAGAACCCAATTCAGGTCAGATAGCTGCTGATGGTGTAATTTTTTTCTATGTATAAACTGTTTATGTAATAAAATATGTTTTCGTAGTTTGTGTTGTCCCTTATCAGTACAAAATTATCACAAATTAAAAAGAATTCATGCCAATATTGTCCAAAACCCCACTTTTAGGGCATTTACAAACTTTTGGAGGGCAGTGTATGTACTTGAATTGCATATAAAATTTCCATCCATTTGGTTTTCACAGTTTTAACATAAACTGATAACTTAATGTGATGCATATTTGTCAGTCATGCATAAATGAAACGGGTAAGAAATATGCAAACCGAATGTGTTTTAAATACACAATGACCAGGTTTATATATATGAGCAATATAACATGAGTATAAAATAATATTTATTGAACAACAATATTTAAATTAACAACAATAACCATTATAAAGACAATAGGAAATAAACACAATTGTACAATTCAGTCAAACATACAAAAGCAGTGCTCTACAGGATGTAAGTTAAATATAGCCTTAATATTAAATTATTAAATTTAACATCGCCCAATTTGATTTGCTCAGGAACAAGTAATAGATTAATAAGACCAAAGATTGCCCGTTTTATTTACCCAAAATGAATAAAATCTCATGTTTAACCACTATAAGAGCCAGCGGCAAATCCCCGAAGCACTGGCCGAGATGAAGCTGTTCTCAGCGGGTACTCGAGCACTGAACGACCGCTGACGGCCTGGAGCTCGCATCTCCGAAAACATCCAAACAAATTGTAAAATAGGTGCTACGATTAAATACGAGTCACATATTTCAGGTCTAAACAACTACATTCTCACCTAAAAAACTCTTAAAACTATAGTTCATGGTACCACAAGTGTAGTATTTGCCATGACAATCGCTTCAAGTGGAGTGATACAAACCAATCATACTAGCCAATCAGATTCGAGAACCAGAAAGAACTGTTGTGTGTGTGTATATATATATATATATATATATATCTTCAATAAATCCAATTTTTTCAATCTCATACATTTTAACTAATTAAATATTGCTTTTCTTTTAGCCAGCTATATTTTTTAACCATGTTCATACTTTTTAACCAAATAAATGTAATTGTTTTTACAATGAACAGAACAGTCTGAATCTAAGCAATTTGAATAAATGCATTTTGAAACATGATTATAAATAGATGCAACTAGTTAATAATAAACTATGCCATGATTTTTTTTGAGTGCAGAAATCTTACCTGTTTCATTTATTTATGACTTACAAATATGCATCACATTAAGTTTATTAGTTTGTTTATGCAAAAACGGTGTAAAAAAAGAAATCCACAGCTAAACACAGCATTATTATGATCTCTTGTTTTTTTTCAGCAATATTACTGGCCACTATGATGTTGGTGAATCCGGACGTAATAGAGGGAGGAATGGGAGTCGTTCTCTACATCCTACAGGTTCGCCAAAATACATAAAAGCTGCTACAGAAATGATTGGTTTCCCTCTACTTGCAAGTGGAAAAAAGTTCTTGTTCTTTGTCTCCACAGGCCTTCACCTCTGCATCTCAGGGTCTGTTGAACTGCCTGGTTTACGGCTGGACGCAGCAACACTTTCGCTCTCTCAGCAGCAGCACCCTACGAGACGCCAACACCCAGACTCCCCTGTTACGCTCCCAGAAACGAAACTATGCCGCTTTGCGTTCTGCTGCGTCACTCACTAATTTTGTCTGACACACAAGTACTTTTATGCACTGGCCAGATGCTTTAAACATCAAGATTTTACCAGTATATGTGTTCCTTAGGAATCAAACCTATGAGATACTGGAGGCAATACAACACACACTGCTGTGTCAGAAAAACTCTTCTCGTGAAGACCAAAAACAGCTAAATATCTGTGTGCTCCTTCGTGCATGAAGCTCAACAGACCTGTTTGGTTTTGATGTCACAGCTGAAGAAGTTTGTATCGCTGTTATTTTACTAACACCAGATGGCAGATATGGATGCTCACATACTGAAAAGCTAGCTAAACATTTTTTTCTACCTTGGTTTTTGTCATGAGATTTCAGAAGCTGCAGCTGCTTATCAACTTCAAGAAACCGTTTTTTCCAGCTTCTAAATTTTGTTTTGACGTGCTCGAGAGTTTCAGGTCACGCCGCACTAGTGACATGTAAAAAAGGGAAAGACCGAAGGGGGATTACAGCCAGAGGGAAATAGCTCTGAAACAGGATCTGAGAGGACAAAGCTGCTGCTTTCCATCCAAAAACAATGCTCTGAACCCTCCCACACACTATGCTGGTGCCAATTACAGCTGAGGGAGGATGACACAAATAATTTCCTCTTCAGAAACAATGTACAAATAGATGTGAGTGGTGCTTCTCAAAGGCTATTACTGTTGAAGAATACACACTGCTGATGAGAAATAATTTGCATGTACTTGTCAAGATAGTACACAGCAAAATCTCCAGAGTTAAATCAACTCTGCTCAGAGTACATATGGCCCCTCTCTAAATAGTGTTAAAATAACACTGAAGCAGAGTTAAAGTTAATGAGATAATTAAACAATTAATTAAGTGATGATTGTGCATTAGTGATGAACACCTGCTGTTAACAAGCAGAATCACGGAAGAAAAGAGAAACACAAGAACTACAACTGACTTCAGTCACAGCCTTATTAATTGCTTAATTATCTCATTAACTTTAACACTATTTAGAGAGGGACCATATGTACTCCGAGCAGAGTTGATTTTACTCTAGGGATTTTACTGTGTAGTACTGAACTATGGGAATAAGCTTTTTGCTTGAAATGAGGTTCCCACAGTCATGGAAAACTTTGAGATATAAGGGAAACATGTAGAAATATTGATTTCCAGGATTGGAAATTTATGAAATGAATAAACTCTTCTCACTCTGAAAGACTTTTGTTTGACTTTGCAACACAAATTAACATATTTTTATTGAAACCCGAGATATTTCTGTCCTTCCATTGAAAGTCAACGCCAGGAGCGATTCTAGGATTTCAATATTAGGGGGGTACAGCCCCCAAAGAGGGTATGATTTAAAAATAATAATAATTAATTTAAAATATTGTTTGTTTACTAGTGTAGGCATGAACAATACAGTAGGTTCTACACTACCTATCAAGTCAATCCCTGAATATTGAAATAACCAGCTAATATTCATTAAGAATATAGACAAACTTTATATTATAGTAATTGTCTAGATTGGCAATATGTGGGTAAAATATATTTTTACCTTATGTAATGTTTTAAAGGATTAGTTCACTTTTTAAAAGGAAAATTACCCAAGCTTTACCCACCCTCAAGCCATCCTAGTTGTATATGACTTTCTTCTTTCTGATGAACACAATTGGAGAAATATTAATAAATATCCTGATGCATCTGAGCTTTATAATGGCAGTGAACAATACCAAAGAATATGAGCTGAAGAAAGTGTCTCCATCCATCATAAATGTACTCCACACGGCTCCGGGGGGATAATAAAGGCTTTCTGAAGCAAAACGATGCGTTTGTGTAAAAAATAAAAATCCATATTTAGCAAGTTATGAAGTAAAATATCTATCTCCTGCCAGACCACCTTCTGTATTCAACTTAGGAAGAAAGCGCAACGCCTCTCACAGTTCAAAAATCTTACGCTTTTAAGCTACGCCTTCCATATTCAAGTTACGGAAAAAGCTTAATTGACCCGACGCCAGTTCTGTTTTTTTCATAACTTGAATACGGAAGGCGGTCTCGTGGAAGCTACATATTATACTTCATAACTTAAGTATAGATGTGTTTTTTTTTACACAAACGCATCGCTTCACTTCAGAAGGCCTTTATTAACCCCCGGAGCCGTGTGGAGTACATTTATGATGGATGGATGTGGATGGAGACACTTTCTTCAGCTCATACTCGTTGGTCCCGTTCACTGCCATTATAAAGATCAGACACGTCAGGATATTTATTAATATTTCTCCGACTGTGTTCATCAGAAAGAAGAAAGTCATATACACCTAGGATGGCTTGAGGGTGAGTAAAGCTTGGGGTAATTTTAATTCGAAAGTGAACTAATCCTTTAAACACTAATATTTTTTTAATTCTACATTTGCGCTGTAAAATTAATTTGAAAGAAGATCTACATTTATCATTTTCATTCATGGAGATAACATAAAAAATGTGCCATGCTTTAGTGGAGGATTGCTGTCACTTGGTGGAAAACAAACACTTTTAACATGAAGATGACATGAAATTACCACAATAACCAGTAGATGGCAGCAGAGGACCACTTTTTAGCTCATTTGCCATTTTCACTCCCTTTTTCCATGTGTTTTGCTTTTGGATTTTTTTTACAACACAATATACAAATTTGAGCAACTTTATTGCAGCAAGAGTAGGAAAATATGCAGCCATATCACCCTGTAGCCTAAGACTGGTTGCCCACTGAAGCTAAGCAGGGCTGAGCCTGGTTAGTACCTGGATGGGAGACTCCTGGGAAAACCAGGTAGCTGCTGGAAGAGGTGTTAGTGAGGCCAGCAGGGGGTGCTCACCCTGTGGTCTGTGTGGGTTCTAACACCCCAGTATAGTGATGGGGACACTATACAAAAAGCACCATCCTTCGGATGAGATGTTAAAACGAGGTCCTGATTCTCTGTGGTCATTAAAAATCCCAGGATGTCCTTTGAAAAGAGTAGGGGTGTAACCAAATTTGCCCATTGGCCTCTGTCCATCATGACCTCCTAATCATCCCCATATATACTGATAAGCTTCATCACTCTGTCTCCTCTCCACCAATAAGCTGGTGTGTGGTGGGCGTTCTGGCGCAATATGGCTGCCGTCGCATCATCCAGGTGGATGCTGAACATTGGTGGTGGTTGAGGAGATTCCCCCTTCCATATGTAAAGCGCTTTGAGTACCCAGAAAAGTGCTATATGTAATAGCATACATCCTTGGATGCTACTCCTTCAGTCATTTTGCAATGACTGGAGCTCTAAGCCAGGAGGTTGTGTCATCAGATGGTAACCAACTATCATTGAGTGTTTCGACCCTTAACCATAACACTCTCCTGTTGGCGGGTCAGCAGTGGTGGCCAGCCACTACTCACTCCCTCCTGGCTGCCAGCTCATCTCCTCCCTCCTATTCCAAATCCAACAGGAGGCTCTCTCTGCTGCCTCCCCGAGTCTTCACACCGCCTTTTTTCCGTCTGATCCTCTCAGTCCAACAGCTGTCAGAAGTTTACAAACTGATTGAGCTGGAAACTCCCTGCATCCCACCTCAACAGGGTACAGCCATGTCTGCCAGCCTTTCTCTCGGCAGTTTTGCACCAGCTCCCTATAACGTTCAGATTTCCTTTCAAACGCCTCTTCACACCCCTCTTCCCATGGTACAGTAAGCTCAACCAGGATGATCTTCTTTCCTGTGTGAGAGAAAAGGACTGCATCTGGTCTCAAGGTAGTGTGGAGGAAGTCAGGAAACTGAAGTCTTTTCTTTAGGTCAACCCTAAGCTTGCGCAGACTGCAGAATGCTTGCACTGATCTTACTGGATCCTGATAGAATTGAAGCCTCCTTCATAAATGTAAGGAATTATTATCATTATTATTAAAAATAAATAAATAAGCCCAGATTTTTTTTTACAGCAGATGGGAAACGGTCATGAATTGCTCCTGCATCATAATATGTAAACTGTATTTATGACGGAGAACTACACAGATGCAGATATCAACAATCTGTCAATTAATGTTTTAATGGAGTTAATCATATATTTTTAGGGGCGCTAGGTGTAATTTTAAGGGGGCCTAAAAGCCTCTTAAAATGTCCACGCAATCAAAACTTTGATGATTCAAAACATTCATAAAGAGATTGTCAAAGTGATCCAGTAATTGAGTGGTTTAATCCAAGTCTTCTGGAGAGACACGTTTGCTTTACATCAGAAAAGCAGATGTAACAGATTTAATTTAGGCTTTTATTCACATATAAACATTGATTAACGCACACACATAGAGCACATCAAATATGGTTATCAAGCGCTCAAATGTGTTTGTGTGACGCAAGAACAAACCCCACATGAATTACTTTGACATCTCTTCATGAACTTCTTTAAGCGTCAAAGTTTTGGTTGCGGGAACTTTCAGTGGAGGGACAGAAATCTCTCAGGTTTCGTTAAAAATATCTTAATTTGTGTTTTGAAGATGAAGGAAAGTCTTATGGGTTTGGAATGACATGAGGGTGAGTAATTAATGACAGAAATTTCATTTTTTTTTGGTGAATTAACCCTTTAAAATGCAAGTGTAAAGTCATGGGAATTTCTGTAGTTGCTAACATTTTCCAGTTATGCTCTGCTCTAAAATATTTTATTGACTAGAAACTGGTCGGTCTCTATAAAATTTTAAGTCCTTGTTCAGTAATTACAAACAGCTGGAAAAGTCATGTAAAATTCCCTGTTCAAAAGTGTGGGAATCCTATTGTGTAAATACACCTTTATTTGTGGTGTCATAAATTACATGTCACACTTCTTTTCCCGTTTTACTTTTGCTTAGGACAATCTTTCATTTGTCCCATGACAGAATGACTTAAATTTTTACTTAAACTGAATTGGTGTTAGTTTCATTTCCGAATGCGTTTTTATATATGTGTGTACATACAATGCTATTACAAATTAAATGTTGTTTAAAATGAATGAACATTTCAATAAAATCTAATTAGTTGTTGATATTTTGAGATGGTTGTTTTCAGACTGTCTGATGTTGAGCTTCTACAGAGCTTTGTTTGCAGATTTTTTTTAGACAACCACGATTATAGCTTCATTATTTCTGTCTGTGGGAGAGAAACTTGAGAGAAACTTGAGAGAAACTTGAGAGAAACTTGCTGCTCTAATCCTCTGTAAAATGCTGCCCCCTGCTGAAACTACCGCTTCACAACTCTCTCAAACTGAGTTAAATAAGTAACATTTGATTTATATTTAGCACCTGTTAAAAAACAATGTTTACAAAGTACACTCTACAGAAAAAAACATACATAATAGAAGAAATAATAAATAAAATGAAATAAAATAAAATACCCAAGGAAAGGCCACAATGAACAAATGTGTTTTAAGATATAGTGAGTTTGAGATTGGTAATGTAATGGCTAAATTACTTTCTTCTGTTGAAGAATGTTTCAGCTGTGTCCATGAAAGGATGTACATGGTCTCAACAATGCTTAGGTAGGTGGTACGTGTCAAAGTAACATCCACATGGATGGCAGGACCCAAGGTTTCCCAGCAGAACATTCCCAAAGCATCACACTGGTTTGCCTTCTTCCCATAGTGCATCCTGGTGCCGTGTGTTCCCCGGGTAAGAGACGCACACACACCCGGCCATCCACGTGATGTAAAAGAAAATGTGATTCATCAGGCCACCTTCTTCCATTGCTCCGTGGTCCAGTTCTGATGCTCACTGTTGGCTCTTTCGGCGGTGGACAGGGGTTAGCATGGGCACCCTGACTGGTCTGCAGCTATGCAGCTCCATACGCAACAAACTGTGATGCACTGTGTATTCTGACACCTTTCTATCAGAACCAGCATTAACTTCTGGAGCAGTTTGAGCTACAGGAGCTCGTCTGTTGGATCGGACCACACGGGCCAGCCTTCGCTCCCCACGTGCATCAATGAGCCTTGACCGCCCATCACCCTGTCGCCGGTTCACCACTGTTCCTTCCTTGGAGCACTTTTGATAGATACTGACCACTGCAGACCGGGAACACCCCACAAGAGCTGCAGTTTTGGAGATGCTCTGACCCAGTCGTCTAGCCATCACAATTTAATGTCAATTTTGACGTTCATCTTCAGAACACAAATGAAGATCTTTTTAATGAAATCTGAGAGCTTTCTGTCCCTCCATTGACAGTCTACGCAACTACCACTTTCAAGCCCCAAAAAAGGTAGTAAAGACATTATTAAAGTAATCCATGCTCTCACATCAACACAACATGTGTGCGTCGTGGTGCTCTCATGAAAGAGTGTTGGAGATTAATATTTTGTAAATAAAGTGGTATATTAAGTTTTTTTTTTTGCACTTCATAAAATTTAAGTTAAAGGATTAGTTCACTTTCAAATGAAAATTACCTAAGCTTTACTCACCCTCAAGCCCTGATGCGTCAGGATATTTATTAATATTTCTCAGATTGTGTTCATCAGAAAGAAGAAAGTCATATACACCTAGAATGGCTCTAGGGTGAGTAAAGCTTGGGGTAATTTTCATTTGAAAGTGAACTAATCCTTTAAACCACTGAAGTCACATGGATTACTTTAATAATGTCTTTACTTCCTTTCAGGGGCTTGAAAGTGGTAGTTGCGTAGACTGTCAATGGAGGGGCAGAAAGCTCTCAGATTTCATTAAAAAGATCTTCATTTGTGTTCTGAAGATGAACGAAAGTTTTACAGGCTTGAAATGACATGAGGGTGAGTGAATGATGACAGAATTTTCATTCTGTCATCAACTGAACTGTCTCTTTAAGATAAAGGCTGACAACCAACAAGTTACTGATCTAAATGATCTTGCTGGAGTATATTTAGTTATATTTTGTACCTTGGGGCAGTATCAGATTTGCAAAGAGACATAAAC
>RJVU01046259.1:4808666-4830675 GCA_003731715.1 Anabarilius grahami | reverse complement strand
CCCCCCCCCCCCAGTCTTGAATAGAGGCACTGAAGCTCATGAATATTTAATACGCTCAAATGCACAGCAACGTCACAATCACAGTATCCAATCAAACAGCCGCAAGCAGACACTCCGGAAACCGTGAGCCAATGAAAACAGGCAGGGAACTTGCACATTAGGTGTAATCATGTGTAAAGGGAATAATAGTGCGAGTCGAAATCACGAACAGAAAAGTAGGTCAAGTTGCGGAGTTTCAGAAAGATTTAATATATCACACCACGGCCATCTTACACAGATTTATTTAAAACATGGAGAAGAAACAGACCATCAATTTTGGAGCTGGACCGGCTAAACTTCCACAGTCGGTAAGTGCATCCCCAAAATATCGATAATTTAGGATTCTTTTTGTATGTATTTTTTGGTAAAGTTTTGTTTACGCGTCGCGTGTGTGGAGTTCGCAGTGCGTGATATATCAATACGCGGTACGATTACATCATCTTATCAGCTACAAACCACTAATGCGCATGCAAAACTGTTTTATGATACAGTAGTGTGCAAAATCGTTGTGCATCATTTGAGATGCAGGCTTTGGATGCACTGTTGCATTAGAATAATGCTGGTCTAGATGCATGTGCAATGTTGCATCAGCCACAACTTGCCATTCAGAGTCGCCTGTTGACTGAGGAGTGCCAAGTCTTGATGTCCAAATAGAAATTTTAATTTTTTTAAAGTAGACTTTCAAACTCTCGATTCAGAGAAAATATAAATGCCAAAGAATGTAGTGTAAGGACCTGATAAAGAGTCGACATGTCTTGATTTGTTATGAAAAATGTAAAACAGGTTATTCTGCGTGTCTCTGAATATGTGTGTTGGTTGAATAATCAGTAGCTTGCCTTTTCTCATTAACCTAACTCTCTAACTGTGAATTAAGTGGTTGTTTACTTCACAGAAATAGGTTTAGTTGCCTCTCCAGTGCCCAGTTAAAGGTGCCCTAGAATAAAAAATGTAATTTACCTCGGCATAGTTGAATAACAAGAGTTCAGTATATGGAAATGACATACAGTGTGTCTCAAACACCATTGTTTCCTCCTTCTTATGTAAATCTCATTTGTTTAAAAGACCTCCGAAGAACAGGCGAATCTCAACATAACACCGACTGTTACGTAACAGTCGGGATCATTAATATACGCCCCCAATATTTGCATATGCCAGCTCATGTTCAATGCATTACACAAGGGCAGCCAGTATTAACATCTGGATCTGTGCACAGCTGAATCATCAGACTAGGTAAGCAAGCAAGGACAATAGCGAAAAATGGCAGATGGAGCAATAATAACTGACATGATCCAAGATATCATGATATTTTTAGTGATATTTGTAAATTGTCTTTCTAAATGTTTCATTAGCATTTGGCTAATGTATTTTTAAATGTGGTTAAAGTTACCATCGTTTCTTACTGTATACACGGAGACAAAACTGTCCTTATTTTAATTTAACACTTGCAGTCTGTATAATTCATAAACACAACTTCATTCTTTATAAATCTCTCCAACAGTGTGTAATGTTAGCTTTAGCCACGGAGCACCATCAAACTCATTCAGAATCAAATGTAAATATCCAAATAAACACTGTACTTACGTGATTAGACATGCTGCATGACGAACACTTTGTAAAGATCCATTTTGAGGGTTATATTAGCTGTGTGAACTTTGTTTGATGCTGTTTAAGGCAAGCGGCGAGCTCCGGGGGCGGGGAGCACTAGAATTTAAAGGGGCCGCAGCCTGAATCTGCGCATATTTAATGATGCCCCAAAATAGGCAGTTAAAAAAATGAATTAAAAAAAAATCTATGGAGTATTTTGAGCTGAAACTCCACAGACACATTCAGGGGACACCTTAGACTTATATTACATCTTTTGAAACCCCCCCCACACACACACACTCCTGTGTTCTGACGATTGTGTTACGAAAAAATGCTGCCTTGTGATGGAGTGTCGGAGTCGACTCCAGCACAGGAATTCATTGTCAGAGAGTTTTATCCTACTTGTAGCTTACTTTTACAGTCAAATAATTGTATACATACCTTTTTCATCAGTTTTATATTAATTTGGTTTGCCATACTAAACTAATCAAACAATTAAATTAATCATAATTATAAAATATAGCTGCAAGCAGCAATTAACGGGGTTCAAAAGCTTTAAGGCATTTAAGCATATGCGTAAAAATATTTTTTTGTTTTATTTAGCAAGCCTGTAACCATCTCGATCGCGAAAAGTACAGCTAGTACAGGCAACTTACCACGTTTTTTTAAAGCTTTTTCTTAGGTTGAGCCAAAAAAACTTAGAACTAGTTCGCCAAAGTTGGTTTTTGATGGACAGCGGCGGTCTTAGAGGCAAAGTTGTTCAGATTGAGGAGTTCTACCGTGTGGTGCGAAGTTCGTGGCATGCGCAAAAAAATCGTGCAATACATTATCGTTTGCGCAAGTGAAAAATGCGAAGGCGCCCCCTGGTGGCCGATTTATTTCGATTTTCTCCCAGACCTCTAGGGCTGTGAGTCAAGCAGGCCCAGTAAGTTTCGCTCCGATTGGCTTCTGTTAACCTTGTATGATGCTCAAACTTCATTGTCCGATGGCGGACATGTTTTCCGAGATACGTCAATGTCCTCATAGACAATCATGGCACTTTGGACAAAGACACTGCATGCCAATTTTCAAGTCGATCGGACTAACTTTGAACTTGTTTTTGATAATTATTGACAATCAGACTCCAGAGAATCTTGCTGCACAGATTTGGTTCCGATCGGGCCAAAAACCTATAGGACTAGTTCGCAGAAGTAGGTTTTTCAAAAAAATCCAAAATACCCGAAAATTTCTCCAAACGACGAGCAAATCAGAGGCATGCATCTTGACCGTCTTGAGCCAAGGATTCCATTGATATAAGACACTTGAGCCTAACACCTAACGGTTCAGGAGTTATGAGCCATTTCGTACTTTTGACCACTGTAGCGCCCCCGTCAGGCCAATTGGAGCGAGCCTTGGTGACGTTATAGAAGCTGTGAGTACTACAAGCCTCTTACGGTTTGGTCTGCCCGATCACTTTTAGGGGAGAATGCTGATCCTTGGAAAATATAACAATTACAATAGACTTAAACCCCTAAAAAACCGCCAACAAGAGTAAACACAATAAGTGTAGCCTGCATTATTGTATGTATTATTTTAGACTAACGTTAGGTATTGTTTTTAGTATCTTGAATTCTCTTGTTCAAGCAGCTTTTTTGCTCTATTGAAAATGTGCTTATTGCCCTCGCCTGACCATTTAGATAAATTAGATGAATTAATTAACTTGCGTTACCTTCTCTGTTGTTTATTTTAACTCTAAAATAATATTCGTTCAAGGCTTTTTTTCTTGTGACTTTTCCCTCTTTAAAATTGGGCATTTTTGGCAACAACTTGGAAATGATGGCGACTCATCATTTCAAGGTAATTTGGCCTGTCACGCTAAAATGTAGTTTTAGGCTTCATGTCAATGGAAAAAAAAGAATAGCCTACATTCAGTTTGTAATAATGATGGCAATATTCTTATTGCAGACCCTGTTTTGACTTAAAGTAAATGGAGAAAATAGATTTGTTTCCGGGAGTCGATTGGTGGGAGTCGTGAATTGGAGTCGACTCCGAAAAACACCACGAATCAAACACCTCTACTCTGTCAGATTGTGCTACCAGCACAATATTCATGTGGTGTGATGTGGTTTGAGGCTTTATTTTATTAACCTACCTACCCCAAACCCTAAACCTACCCTTAAAACTAGGGATGCACCGATGTATCGGCCGCCGATATTTATTGGCCGATTTTTGCTCAATTAACAACCATCGGCATATCGGCTGTAGCAGGAAAAAGGCCGATATAACAAACCGATGGTTTATAAATTAACTGCGTGAAGGCACTGAGCTGTATTATGACTGTTGCGTAATCCTAGTGCTGCTGTCTGCGCTTTAAAGTTAATCAAATGACAAAAGATCACACGGTATTCTTGACTAAATAACTTCTGTAACTTTCATAAGTGTAGCGGACGGACCCCATCCGATGACCAAAACTTTACTGATGTTTTAAGTTTATTGCGTCCGTTTCCACTCCAAACAAATCACCACAAAAGCTAAACAATACAGAGCACAAGAAGTGCGCATTAAACTCTCTCTCTCGCCGTTGCATTATCATCAACATACTGCGAATTACTCAAACCACTTATTACAACTAACAGTTAACAAATACATACGGATCTTGTGCCTTTTCGGGGATGCTTAATAAACGGACAAACTTTAAATCTGCAAAATAACTGCATGCTCTCCTTGTCAGTCCGTACACTAGAAAACCCGTCAAAATAAGAGTCCCGCCTTAGTAAAGGAGATCTCATACATATTTAAACTTACAAAAAATATTAAAATGTATACAAAAACAAATGAGAAGATTAATCACAATAAAGTCTATTACAATAAAGGACTAATATTAATATAAATTATACAGTGAAGAATATGCAGTGCTATTTAATGTTTACTTTATTTCTGTACCTGAAAACTATTAAACCTACCTAAAAAGCACTGTTTATTTCATATGTATCTTTGTTCTGTTGTCTTTATGTAGGCCTGCCGAATGTAAAATGGATCCAATCCATGTTCATTAAAAATTATTTGATGATGCAGCAATAAACCTGCTGGTATATTTTAATGCATGTGTTTTTGAACTTTGCTAATTTAAAACATGATCAAAATACTATCTATTTTGATGACAAAATTTCAAATAAGAGAGGAAGTGACCAATATATCGGTATCGGCCAATAATTGTTTGTTAAAATTGGTATTGGTATCGGCCCCAAAAAATCATATCGGTGCATCCCTACCTAAAATATAGTGTTGGTAGCACAATCTGATAAGTAGCATTATTCGTCAGAACACCAGCTGAAGCTACGGAAAGCTTTTACTGATTGCATGGGCCATTTCACATTGGTTTCATAGGTTGTCCAACATGTCCATCCTTTTATCTGGCTTTTTATCTTCCTCTGAGCTTTCTAGGATACTTTAAGATGGTCACAAACAGAAAGACTTTCATTCAAAAGTCAGTTCTAAAGATATAAATATGTAATTTCCGTTTTGGATATAAAAAGATATTTTTCATTCCTAGGTTTTATTCCAAGCACAGAAGGAGCTGCTGGATTACAGTGGCACCGGGATAAGCATTCTTGGTAATGATCTGCATTTTAAATATATAAGTTTGCATGTGCAATGCACTGTTTTTGGAGGTGTTTATTATTTCTCTTTACATCAAATCCAGAAATGAGCCACAGGTCATCCGATTTCACCAAGATCATAAACGCTGCCGAAAACCTTCTCCGTGAACTTCTGTGAGTGTTTATGTTTCATGAAACTATCCCTCAGTTGGAGATTAATGTCTTTAATGTAGATTAATGTAAATTTTGTGTTCACTCTGAATAGGAATGTACCTGAAAACTATAAGATACTGTTCCTGCAAGGTGGAGGCTCGGGACAGTTCAGCGGGGTTCCTCTCAATCTGATTGGTCTGAAAGAGGACGGGTGTGCTGATTATCTGGTCACGGGCACGTGGTCTGCAAAGGCGGCCAAAGAGGCAGAGAAGTATGGGAAAGTGAATGTGATCCATCCAAAACTGGACAGTTACACCAGTGAGTAATCGGAGTATAGCAAACTATTTTTGATTGCTGAGAGGTGCTTTTTGTTACAAAGAAGATTTGATAAAAATACTGTTTTTTAGAAAGATATCCTGAATATATTTTACACTCTTTCCAAAAGCATCGGTCTGCCCTTTGTCAAAAAGAAGAACACTTTAGCATAGTTTAAAAAAAAAAGAGTACTTAACATACATTAAAACATAATACAATCTGAAGGTAATGTTTTTTTAGACACTTGACGGCATGTTAATTGCAATTAAATGAAAATTTATTATAGTTTAAATTGAAATAAAATGCAATTAGCTGAACTTTATAGTGTTTTTTTTTACTCAGTTCAGTAGACTTTAAGTGCGTCCTTATATATAATTTCATAATTCTGTTGTCTTATGAAATATAGTTAGTGTACTACTAGAAACTACATAAATTTATCCACTAACCATTCAGAAACGTCCAGTTTCATTCTAAAAGTTGTAACTTCTTCCTGAGTCTCTCCATCAGTGTCGACTCCGGTTTAAACAATGAAAGGCTGAACACCGTTACTGACAATCCTCATTTTGTCTGCGTGAGATTGTCCAGCTTTGTTGTTGTTGAGCAACCATTGCGCAGGGTTGCCAGGTTTTCACAACAAAACCTGCGGAATTGCTACTCAAATTTAGCTCAAAACTAGCCCAATAGCATTTCAGGGGGCAAATCCATGTTTTTGGCTGGGTTCCCCTTGTAAAATTGCATTCCAGGGGCTAAATATCATGTCGCGGACATAAAAAACAACCCGCAGCAACAGTGTTAAAGTAGCCAAATTCCACGGGAAAACCGCAGACTTGGCAACACTGCCGAAGCATGAGCTGTTAAAGCTCCGCCCTCTTCTGAAAAGGGGGCCGGGAGCAGCATTTAATTTGCATTTAAAGGGACACACACAAAAACGGTGTGTTTTTGCTCACACCCAAATAGGGGTAAATTTGACAAGCTATAATAAATGATCTGTGGGGGATTTTGAGCTGAAACTTCAGACACATTCTGGAGACACCAGAGACTTATATTACATCTTGTGAAAAGGGGCATTAAAAACAAAGGGGCTTTTAAGCACACTTCTTTTTCACACAGGGGCTGCACTCTTTTGATCCTCGCATGACTTTTAGTGATGAAGCAAATTTGTTTTCTCAGAAATCCCAGACAGTAGCACTTGGTCATTGAATCCTTCGGCGTCGTACGTCTATTACTGCTGCAATGAGACGGTGCACGGCGTGGAGTTTAACTTCATCCCGGACACCAAAGGAGTGGTTCTCGTCAGTGATATGTCATCAAACTTCCTCTCCAGGCCGGTAGATGTGTCAAAGGTTGGTGATGCTTCTTCAGCTAACATGCATTTTTTGGTTTGCAATGCTAAGTTCACCATCTTTATCATAAAAGTGCCAGTATATTATACTGAATTATCTGTATTTTTACTCTGATATATAAACTCATGATTTTTTAAAGATAATTGCTAGTTAAGGCTGTGAGTCTCTGTTGATTTCCACAGTTTGGTCTGATATTTGCTGGCGCACAGAAGAATGTTGGCTGTGCGGGTGTGACGGTTGTCATTGTCAGAGAGGATTTGATGGGAAAGGCCTTGAAAGAGTGCCCGATTATACTGGACTATCAGGTGCAGGCTGGCAATAACTCGCTCTACAACACTCCTTCATGCTTCAGGTGTGTCTTTTCTTTGTTCATCATAATGTGTCTCTGTAGTCTTCGTTAATTACTTATGCATATGTCAGCTATGATCAAAAAGCAATAGTTTAACTCAAAGCTGTAACACTGTCTTGAACATTGGGGAGGGGACCATGATGTTTTCAATTCAAAATTGCGAAATTTCATAAAAATGTTGAGTAGTTTGCATCACTGGATATTACTGTCAGTTTCATTCATAAAACAGTTGTCAAATATTAAATGTTTAGCTACTTACTCGCCACATACTCTTTCATTTCTATAACAAAAGTGTCGCATCGGAATTCGCACTCATCTACTGTGAACAGTAAGCCCCGCCTTCTTTGAATTGATTGGCCAGCTCACTCATTCTGACAGTGATGAGCGCTGTTAGACCGGTGAGGCAACCAGCCTAAAAATGTAACTTTTAAAACTTTTTTTGTTTTGGGGGACAATTTGGCCATTTCTAATTTTTGTTTTTAATCCAGTGATCAAAGCTGATTTTCAGCATCATTACTGCAGTCTTCAGTGTCACATGATCCTTCAGAAATCATTCTAATATGCTGATTTAGTGTTTAAGAACTATTTCTGATTATCATCAATGTTGAAAAGTTTTTTTTTAGGATTTTTTGAATCGAAAGAATTAAATCCTGATTGTATAAAGTTTGTGAATTTGTGAAGGAGAGACAATAGTAGCCTGCATACAGCTATTTTAAAGTTTGTGTAAGTGCAGTTGTTGTCAAAAAATGGTATGCAAATGTTTGACATCTGAAAGCACATCTCGATTGTTCTTTCATTGATTACTATTAATGTAATTATTTATTGAACATTGGTGTCTTTTTATTATCCTTCAATTTGTCACCGTTTAAATAAAGCAATACGCCACTAAATTATATAGTTTTTACATCAGCTACATTTTGAGAAGATGCCATAATAATTATAATGAACAATTATTCCAAGTTAATGTCTATTTATGATTGTCAAGAAATATATCAACTTTGTGCATTCATTTAGAATTTATTTGATAGAATTGAGTGAATATCCAACAGTGTCTTGCACCTTTTTTACAACAGCTTTAATGGCATCCAGTCAGATACATTTACAGTGGTTTTACAATTTTTAATGAGGATTACGGCTTTGTTTGCATCTTATATCTTACAATCTTGTGGCTTATTTCAGGATCTGTTTGTAGCCTCCACACAGATCATCTGTTCCAGCTTACAGGGAAATGAGAAAGAATCTTGGGGATGAAACATTAAAGACAATACTCTCCTTTTCTAAATTTCAGCAGGAGCCTCTTTATAATTTAGTGTGTGCTTAATAGACTCCTCAACATTTAGTATTAACCTTTCTGGAAGGATAACTTGTACATTATTGTTTTCCGTGCAGTATTTACATTATGGGCTTGGTTCTGGAGTGGATCAGGAACAATGGAGGGGCAGACGCCATGAAACAGCTAAACAAACAGAAATCTGACATCGTCTATGACATCATCAACCACTCCGATGGATTCTACTCGTCAGTGATCAGTGATTTTGACATTATCTGTCCCAATCACATCCTAGCATTTTACATCACAATTTTGCAGATAAAATGTAATCTTGTACAGAAGGTTATTCCTAATGTATAATAATTAAACCAATCATTATATAATGTTAATATTTAAGTTAATATAATACAAAATTGAAAAAAAGTATTTTAGTATAATCACAATCAGTTGTTGTTATAATAAAGAAAAAGAATAATTAACTAATGCAAAATCTGCTCTGCAAAACAATGACTTTCTTCCTCAGTATTTTTGTCTTGTTTTCCAGTACAAATATCTAAACATTCTTAAATCAAGATGCTTTTACTTGAGAAGCAAAATTACTTGAATTTGAATTGACTAATTTTTTCAGTAAACAAGACTTTATATATTAAGTGAGTTTTTGCTTAAAACAAGAAAAATATCTGTCAGTGAGGTAAGAAAAATGATCTTGTTTTTCCCAAATACTGAGGAAGAAACAGAGATCACACTGTGTGTCCACAGTATGATCTCTGTTCAGATTTTTGTTTTTGTCAAAATGACTTCTCACCCTTTTCTCACTTACTCTACGCACTCTTTCAGATGCCCTGTTGACGTGGCGTGTCGGAGCCGCATGAACATACCATTCCGTATCGGAAAGAAGGAAGGAGATGAAAGTCTTGAGAAGTCATTCCTGGATGGTGCATCTAAACGTGGCATGATCTCACTTAAAGGACACAGGTGCTGTATGAAAATTAGGAAAATGTTATGTTTGTTTTTCTAATTCATGCAATCTTACAGTTATTGCACACTAGTTTATCAACAAACATTTTCATTTGCTTTTATGGAGGAGTAATGCTACAATACCACATTGAATAACTCCTGATGTATCTGTCAAATGTACTGTCTGACAAGCAGTTATGGTAAGTAAGGGATAATCCACAGATAGCTGTGCATTAAACGATTTTAATGCATGACATGGAGGCAAAGAACCACCTGACATGAAGCGTCATTTGCCAGCATTGACAACTTAAAGCTGTTATTTGATATTTGCAGAGCAAAATTTGACCGTAAGGGTAAAAATGACAGTTATTTTCGTCAGTTGCGACTCGTTAGATGTAGCATCCTGCCCGCTTTGAATCAGACAAAGAGATAAAGTAGTGTGTAAGATTACATTTATTTCAATTAATGGATTATAGCATTTATTTGAATTCATTATCGAGAGAGGGAGAGATCCCTCGTCTCTCTATACTAACAACAAAGTCTGCACGAATTAGCAAATCGAGGGAACGAAAAAGTAAATCGTGCGCAAGAATTAGCAAATTAAGGAAACGAAATAGTAAATTGTGCGCATGAATTAGCAAACCGAGGGAACAAAATAGTAAATCGTCCGCACGAATTAGCAAATTGAGGGAACGAAATAGTAAATCATCTGCACGAATTAGCAAACCGAGGGAACGAAATAGTAAATTGTCCGCACGAATTAGCAAACCGAGGGAACGAAATAGTAAATTGTCCGCACGAATTAGCAAACCGAGGGAACGAAATAGTAAATCGTCCACACGAATTAGCAAACCGAGGGAACGAAATAGTAAATCGTGCGCATGAATTAGCAAATCGAGGAAACTAAATAGTAAATGATCCGCACGAATTAGCAAACCGAGGGAACGAAATAGTAAATCGTCTGCACGAATTAGCAAACCGAGGGAACGAAATAGTAAATCGTCCACACGAATTAGCAAATCGAGGGAACAAAATAGTAAATCGTGCGCAAGAATTAGCAAACCGAGGGAACGAAATAGTAAATCGTCCGCACGAATTAGCAAACCGAGGGAACGAAATGGTAAATCGTCCGCACGAATTAGCAAACCAAGGGAACGAAATGGTAAATCGTCCGCACGAATTAGCAAACCGAGGGAACGAAATAGTAAATCGTCCGCACGAATTAGCAAACCGAGGGAACGAAATAGTAAATCGTCCGCACGAATTAGCAAACCGAGGGAACGAAATAGTAAATCGTCCGCACGAATTAGCAAACCGAGGGAACGAAATAGTAAATCGTCCGCACGAATTAGCAAACCGAGGGAACGAAATAGTAAATCGTCCGCACGAATTAGCAAACCGAGGGAACGAAATAGTAAATCGTCCGCACGAATTAGCAAACCGAGGGAACGAAATAGTAAATCGTCCGCACGAATTAGCAAACCGAGGGAACGAAATAGTAAATCGTCCGCACGAATTAGCAAACCGAGGGAACGAAATAGTAAATCGTCCGCACGAATTAGCAAACCGAGGGAACGAAATAGTAAATCGTCCGCACGAATTAGCAAACCGAGGGAACGAAATAGTAAATCGTCCGCACGAATTAGCAAACCGAGGGAACGAAATAGTAAATCGTCCGCACGAATTAGCAAACCGAGGGAACGAAATAGTAAATCGTCCGCACGAATTAGCAAACCGAGGGAACGAAATAGTAAATCGTCCGCACGAATTAGCAAACCGAGGGAACGAAATGGTAAATCTTCCGCACGAATTAGCAAACCGAGGGAACGAAATAGTAAATCGTCCGCACGAATTAGCAATTTTTCTTGCATGTCATGTGCGGGGCTCTGTCATTTTGTTTATGCACAATATTTGGTTCAGAATGGACACCAAATATTATTGCTAAATATTAATGGCTTTCCCATGACAAAATGTGAAATTTTTCTTTTTCTTTTTTTTCCCCCCCAGCAACACTGTTAACCGCAACTCAGAACTGCTTAGAGAATGCCTGTTCAAATTCGAATTCAATTCCAAACAGGATTTGGAATGTTCAAAATTTTAATTTCAAAAGTTAGAAGTTTTGATGTTAATTGTTTTTATTTTTTATTTTTTTTACTTAGCTTAGATAAAGTCCAATCATTTGAGAACAAATGTATCTGGAATAAATGTGCATAATTAGTCAAAATGAAAATAATCACATGCTTCTGCTTTGCTTTGCGTTCTGTGCCATGTCAGTCTGACCTGACTATTAAATAAGTGGAATATGGAGCACACTGTACAGTGTTTAGATTGTGTTTCTCATGTGTAGTCCTGTCCAGTCTCATGATTCTTTCACTGTTCTCAGGTCTGTTGGTGGCATCCGAGCTTCCTTGTACAATGCAGTGACTGTTGAAGATGTGAAGGCTCTTGCTGCCTATATGGAAGAATTCCTTAAGGATCACCAGTAGCTTAAAGGCCTTTTTTTGTAACCTGCATTCAAAAGGGTTTCTTGATTATAGCGCCATTAGACTGAAGTGACACTAACAGCATTTATTGCAACAAGTTCTAGCTGATGAATGGAATATAACAATTTCTCTTCCATTTAAATGTTAAACAATGTTGTCATTGTTGCAAAATGTTATTTTCTTTTAAACTGACACTTTTATTCAGATTCTAGTGTGCCTTAAAGCTTGTAAAATTGTAATTGAATTGTGTTTCAAAACATTCCATGTTTACTAATGTAAATGTATGTTATTAGTAATACTGTGATACAAGCAAAAAGAAAATAAAACACTACTAAACTGCTCTACACTGCATTGTTTATTCCGGAGTAGAGATTTTAAAGGTAAATTAATATTCATTATGGATATTAATGTATGATTTAGAAAATAAATATTCTTTAAAAACAGTACTGTGGTGGTACCATGGTACTGAAGGAATACCATATTTACAGTGGTATGTGAAAGTTTGGGAACCACTTGCAGAATCTGTGAAAATGTGAATTTTAACAAAATGAGAGAGATCGTACAAAATGCATGTTATTTTTTATTTAGTACTGTCCTGAGTAAGATATTTTACATAAAAGATGTTTACATTTAATCCACAAGACAAAAAAGTAGCTGAATTTATTAAAATATCTCCGTTCATAAGTTTGTGAACCCTTGATTCTCAACACTGTGTGTGGTTACCTGATGATCCACGACTGTTTGTGTGTTTTGTGATGTTGTTCATGAGTCTCTTGTTTGTTCTGAGCAGTTAAACTGAACTCTGTTCTTCAGAAAAATCCTCCAGCTCCTGCAGATTCTTCAGTTTTCAAGCACTTTTTGCATATTTGAACCCTTTCCAGCAGTGACTGAATGATTTTGAGATTCATCTTTTCACACTGAGGACAACTGAGGGACTCAAACACAACTATTAAAAAAGGTTCAAACATTCACTGAAGCTCCAGAAGGAAACACAACGCATTAAGAGTCGGGGGGTGAAAACTTTTGAATTTAAAGATCAAGGTAAATTGTACTTAATTTGTCTTCCGGGAAACATGCAAGTATCTTCTGTTGCTTCCGAAGGGAAGTACTAAATGAAAAAAAAAAAAAATCAAAAAATGTAGACTTCTTCATCCTGTTCAAAAGTTTTCACCCCCCCGACTCTTAATGCATTGTGTTTCCTTCTGGAGCATCAGTGAATGTTTGAACCTTTTTTAATAGTTGAGTTTGAGTCCCTCAGTTTTCCTCAGTGTGAAAAGATGAATCTCAAAATCATACAGTCACTGCTGGAAAGGGTTCAAATATGCAAAAAATCCTTGAAAACTGAAGAATCTGCAGGGCCTGGAGGATTTTTCTGAAGAACAGAGTTCAGTGTAACTGCTCAGAACAAACAAGAGACTCATGAACAACATCACAAAACACACAAACAGTCGTGGATCATCAGGTAACCACACACAGTATTGAGAATCAAGGGTTCCCAAACTTATGAATGGAGATATTTTAATAAATTCAGCTACTTTTTTGTCTTGTGGATTATATGTAAACATCTTTTATGTAAAATATCTTACTCAGGACAGTACTAAATCAAAAATATCATGCATTTTGTACGATCTCTCTTATTTGGTTAAAATTATTCACATTTTCACAGATTCTGCAAGGGGTTCACAAACTTTCGCACACCACTGGATATACCAGAGTGCCTTGGTACTACAATGCTACGTTTACAATTAATAGTGCTGTGCTTTGGTTATATTAATAAAAGTATGTGGACATGTAAATAATGTAATAAAAAATAAGATTAAACAAGTAAAATAAAAAATTGTTTAAAAACAAATACACAAATGATTAAATAAGACATCTACATTGCAGCACAGTAATATATAGTGAAAAATAACTAGTGCTGTCAAATCGATTAATCGCATCTAACATAAAAGTCCGACACATACAAAATTGTATGCGATTAATCGATTTGACAGCACCAAATGTAACACAAAAGATCTAATACATTTACATAAAATCATGAAATAAGCACTGCCGCTTTAAATCACGAAAAAAAGTAAAAGCTTTTATTTTGAAGTCACATAGTACCCGGAAGTGTAAAGTGCATACATAGTATGGTGTATTAAAAACGATTTCAGTATCATAAAATCAAGCTTGTCACTTAAAAAGCGAATTATTAAACTCATCCTTTATTTACGCCTAATTAAGAGCGGAATGGCTCATTTTCATGCTCTTATTAACTGAGGACAGATGAGCGTCAGATGATTTGACAGAAGTGAAGCCGGCGGAAGTAAGTGAGGGTCAGTTTCAGACACCTGCATGTCACTGTTAGCAGAAAACTCACGAGAATCGAAGATGTCGAGCTCACGTTTATAAAGCGAAACTGGTATCAGATCGGGTGAGTTTAATGATCACATTAAACAGGCTGTCGTGTTGTTTTGATGCTGGTTTGACTCGTGAATGACACGGCGGTTCTCGCGAGCTGCTCTTTGTCCTCGAGCAAAATTACACAGAAACTCGTGTTTTCATTTACTATCTGATACTTTCACACATTAACCGTAGAAATATTGCGCTATCTGTTCTTTGATCCATGCAAATCCATGTACATAATTCAAGGGCTGGGCCTTTTAATTTAGGGGCCCATGAAATCCATTTTATTTGTCCCTAAATTCTGTTTTTTATGATTTAATACAAATTTATATAAACTTTAATCCAGTTTTTAAATGTAATCAAATGAAAATATAACAATTAATTTACAACAAAACATCCCATTTTAATTTTTTTTGCACAACAGAACTTTATACATTTAAAACTTGAATGAAAAAATATCTTGGTTGTAAGATATTCCTTAGATATAATAATATTGTTATTACTTTGAGAAGTACATTTTAGTATAGGGGAGAGCGGGGTAAGTTGTCACACTGTTCACACTGTCTAACATTGACTGAGCACCATACATCACACTGGTATAAATGTCATACCAGATGAAAGAAGGAAGTCTTGGGCACATATTTTGTATTCATTACATTTTCATATCTTATCTCATTACGGAGTTGTAGACTGTTGAATAGAGAATGTGCACTTGTGACAATTTGCCCCATCGGGCGGGTAACTAGATTATCTAAAAATAAGAACGCAACTACTTAATTGTTATTATTGATTTTAATTTTTTAATTCAAACCAGAACTGGAAATATAAACAATCATGCCTAGAGAATTTGGAAAAACAATTATTTCAATCCAAACACATTAAGTTGCAAAACCACTTTACTTTGAACTTTAAACTCAAACTTTCTCTGGCTTGAGATCCATGATAACTGAACGGAATACTGCAGATAACTCGCTTAACATGTTAAATCTCTGAACATAACTGACTTAACATGTTGAACCTCTTTTTTGAGCATGTTCTATGTGTTTATTTGTACTGGGGCAAGTTGTCACGTGTGACTACTTGCCCCAAAGTCATTGAGACGACTTGCCCCAAACTGACATGTGTGTTAATGTTGGTTAAATCTCAAGGTTCGCTCAACATAGCGCGTCAGCTGAAGTATCAAAAGACACGTTATTGTCGTCTCTATGTTGTGCAAAATAATAATTTTTAACATTCATACCTAACAAAGTTGTATTGCATAAAATTTAAAGTGCAAATTTTGTACTTTTTAAGCCAAAAAATAAGAAAATTGTGCTACCCTCAGATTAGAGCGATCTTGACCACATGTGAACAGGAAGTTGACTATAGAAGAAGTCGTCACACAAAGTGGCTATTTGATTTTTGAGATAGAGCCTCTAGTTTTGGAGTTATGAAGAGTGTGACAACTTACCCCGCTCTCCCCTACAGTAGTGATATATTTCTGTCATAATTTCTTCAAGTTATTTTGAAGGTTTGACGTGGTCACGTCTTATGCTGTGTTTGAAATCACCCTCGATCACTATTCCTTACTAGTGTTGTCAAAAGTACTGACTTCGATACCAAGACGGTACTGAAATTAAAAAAATGTGACACTTTAAGTGCCTCTGATTGGCCATTGTGTTCATATGCTCAACATATGTTATTTGGCTACAAAGATCAACACACGGAAGCGTTTTGAAAGCTGTGTAATCTGTGTAAGGACTCAGTGAAGAGTGTCATTGATGCCTATTTGCAACATGTTTTTGAAGCGTTGATCATTGTAGCCAATCACGGACATATCTGATGAGCTCGTGAACACAATGGCCAATCAGAGGCGTTTACGAATCTGCTCAACAGTGCTCAAAATGTTTTCTTCATATTAATCTTGATTCCCACCCATAAATCCAGATCCACAATGGCAGATAAGGGAGACAGGAAGTTCTCTCCACGATACAGGAGACAGAAAGAGGCAGATGAAGCGGAGAGCTGGAGGAGCCCGCTGGGACGTGACCATGTGAGCCATGAACGCAGTTACAGTCCTAAAACGAAGCGGGGTGACGGGAATAGAAGAGCCAAAGCCTCACTGTCGTACAGCTCTTCTGAGGGAAGGACGTTTGGACCGAGTCCTTCACACCCGGACCGATTTCAGAGGGGTTCGCCTGCTGAGCGGAGGAACTGGAGAGAACGAGGAGATGGACCGAAACAAGACAGACTTGGTAAAACGCATGGATAAGCTATCGTTTAAGTATTAAGATTAAAATATAGCTAACATCTGTTTATGTTTTGTCTATCAGACAGCATGCAGAGTTGGAGGGAGAAGAGCAAAATGGTGTCGATTGAAAGCTGCCTCACGAGACGGGATGTTTTACAGCTGTGTTTGGAAGCCGAAGGCAGTGATTGTGAACTTAAAGAGGTTTGGAAGTTATAGACTAACCGGTTAGGCAATTTAAATAGTATTCTTTGCAGAATGGCATGATTTAGAAAAGAGTGATTCCTAAAAAGCAGTACTGTGGTGGTACCATGATACTGAAGGAATACCGTATTTATGTGCCATAATCTTTACAAGTTTGGTTCATAAAATCACAATGCACTTACACTACCGGTCAAAACTTTAGAATAATTCAGATTTTTTGTTTTTGAAACAAGTCTCTTCTGTTCACCAAGGCTGCATTTATTTGATCAAAAATACAGTAAAAACAGAAATGTTATTACAATTTAAAATAAATAATATTCTATTTGAATATATTGTAAAATGTAATTTATTCCTGTGATCAAAGCTGAATTTTCAGCATCATTACTCCAGTCTTCAGTGTCACATGATCCTTCAGAAATCATTCTGATATGATGATTTTCTGCTCAAGAAACATTTATGATTCTTATCAATGTTGAAAACAGTTGTGCTGCTTCAGATTTTGTTTTGTTTCAGGATTCTGTGATGAATAGAAAGTTCAAAAGAACAGAATTCATTTGAAATTGAATTTTTTTGTAACAGTGAGCACGTGTACATGCCCACCAGTAAGCTGATAACTAACAAATATCAGCTTATTGAAATAACCAGTTTTCCCCGTTTACATGCAAACCAGTAACCTGACAACACAAGTAAACTGCGTTTACATGACTTTATTAATAATCAGGTTATTTCCCTGTAGTGACGTCAAAAATAATCATTCGCGCATCTGACTCTGAGTATTCAATATGTTATGTCAGTTGTGATGTTAAATAAAGCTTGAACCATGTCAGCGAGAAACTTACAGCTCATATATTATTATCTTATGCAGTTGCAGTTGCAGATGCAGCGTTTAGACTAAACCACTTCTACTTCTGCCGCACGAGAGATGAGAACACATTTTTACAATTTTCTGGGTTCTGAGTCTGCGTTTGCGATATTTCCTTTTTCCTTTCCTGCAAAATGCTCGCTCTGTCTGGATGCGTTTAAATCTGCACTAAGAATGCGTTTCTGTCACGTATCACACATGCGCACTTCAGTAAGCTGACAGAAAGCAGGTTAATGCGTTTACATGCCGTGCGAAATTGGGGTAAGAGCCTAAAAACTACACAGCAGAATCCCTAGAGTTAAATCAACTCTGCTTAGAGAACATATGGTCCCTCTCTGAATAGTGTTAAAGTAACACTGAAACAGAGTTAAAGTCAGTTGTAGTTTTTGTTTCTCTTTTCTTCAGTGATTCTGCTTGTTAACAGCAGGTGTTCATCACTAATGCTCAATCGTCAATTAATCACTTAATTATCTCATTAACGTTAACTCTGCTTCAGTGTTACTTTAACACTATTTAGAGAAGGACCATATGTACTCTATGTTGCTGTGTACCTTTTCCAACCGGTTTATGCTTAAGCCGTTTATGACCTTACTCTGATAAAAGAAAACGGGTTACCACGTTTACATGACCTCGTTCGTTGTCGGCTCGTTAAGCATAATCGGCTTAAGAACGTGCATGTAAACGCACTCAGTGAAAAAGTCTTTACTGTCACTTCTGATCAATTTAATGCGTCCTTGCTGAATAAAAGCATTCATTTCTTCCACAAAACAAAAAACAAACTTTTTAATGGCAGTGTAGGTTGATCATATTTGTTGATGTAATTGATTTTGTTTCTTTTTCTGCATTCTTATTAGTCAAGCATCAGCCTCCGGTTCAGATGTGATAAATGTAGGGTGTACTGTGAAGACATGTCTCCAGCTCTCTGTCACATCAGAGAAAGATCCCACAGGAAGAAAGCCAAGGTGAGGATCATATAACAAAATTATGATCGAGATGCTGGCAGGCTCAAACTGCTGTGCTTGTCATTTACGGCTGAAATGTGTCTCTGTCCTTACAGGAACTGCAGAAGCTGACGCTGCTGTTGAACATACCGCCTCCTGGAAAAGCACAGTGTCATTCAATCAGCTCTGCTCTGGAAAGTGTGGTCAATGAATTTGGTTTGAACGATCGGGATTTGAAACAACGCCAAAATATTCTTGCTCTCGTTCAGGAAGTCCTTCACCCTGTCCTTCCAGGTATGTAACTGTAAAGCTCATTGAATCCTAGAGCTGCACAAAATCGAGATCACGATTCTGATTAAACAACTAAACAAAATAACATGTAATTTACTAGAGGTTCTGGCAAAATGTTTTGTTCTTTTTTTAAACAATTAGTTTGAATGAATGATTCAATGACTCACTCAAACACTTCACTTGTTTCATGACTGGATGAATCAGTGTTTTTGAATTCTTGACTGAATGATTCAATGAAAAATATATTTTTTTAAACGTCACTTGTCGCCACCTATTGGTGTAACAGTGTAATTGAAACAATCTTTATTTGAAGTTACTTTTAAAAGGTGATTTACTCTCTTTTGATCGCTACCATAAGCATCAGTGTTTATATCCGAACTATAAACTTTTATCCCAGTAATTCTGTGATAATATGAATTATTGAAAGACATAAATAATGAGACACTGTGGTTGAAAGCTGGTTTGTGAAGCTGTTTTATACATGACCACTGCTCTCTCTAAATCAATGGCCAGCGCCAACACAGATTTAAAGGGGACATATTATGAAAATCTGACATTTTAAGTGCTATAATTGGGTCCCCGGTGCATCTACCACAGCAACTACATACATTTATCCACTAACCGTTCAGAAACGTCCAGTTTCTTTCTAAAAGTTGTAACTTCTTCCTGAGTCTCTCCATCAGTGTCGACTCCGGTTTGAACAATGTAAGGCTGAACACCGTTACTGACAATCCTCATTTTGGCTGCGTGAGATTCTCCTGCTTTGTTGTTATTGAGCAACCGAAGAATGAGCTGTTAAAGCTCCGCCCTCTGAGCTGCATTTCATTTGCATTTAAAGGGACACACACAAAAATGGCGTGTTTTTGCTCACACCCAAATAGGGGCAAATTTGACAATATAATAAATGATCTGTGGGGTATTTTGAGCTGAAACTTCACAAACACATTCTGGAGACACCAGAGACTTATATTACATCTTTTGAAAAGGGGCATAATAGGTCACCTTTAAATGTTCTTACTTGTTAAAGGTTTAATAGACAGCCGAATCGCTGTCTATTAAATAAGATTGTGTGGAAGAGTGTTTAAATCGATGATTAATCATGCAGCTCTAATGATTCCTCCATACATTTTACCCACTTTTTCCCTTCAGAATGCCAATTCAGGTTATATGGATCTTCCTGCACCAAGTTCGGCTTCAAAGATTCTGATGTTAACATTGATGTGAAGTTTCCATCCTATGTGAGTATGAAATGCTCATTAGAAATATTCTCACAATTTACCTTTTAATATATCTTGAGGCTTTGAGTTTGATCTAAGTAAATTATTTTATATTTACATTTAAATTGGTTATTTTTTATTCGATCAATGTTTCCTTCTACATTTGTGTCTGTGTTAAGAAATTCTATCAAGACCGTGCAGTGCCACAACAACTTGATTAAACCTCGAATGAAGTGAACTTTGCTCTCTTCAGTTGTTATTACAGGCATCACAAAGTAATATATCAATTTTTAAGACTCTTATCAGACTTGTGCCTCACAGAGGATGAGCTATTATTGGCTCAAACGCCTGATACAAGCTAATTATCACTGACATTTAGACACAGTATCACAATTTGCTGTGTGTACACTATGATAGCTATCACATAAACCATGGCATATGACTTTTAAAGCCTTTTAATTAGATTTCTTTCATCAAACAGTGTTTGGTCACATGTTTTACAAAAATGTATTTTTGCTTTTGCTGGTAAAGTTTGGTCAATAAGTGTTTTGTAATAAAGAACAAAATCTCTCATCAGTTCCAGCATCCTGATGTTCTTCTCGTGACACAAGAGCATCTCTCTAAAAGCGGTAAGATGAAAAGCAGTGAAAGCAAATAAAAAAAGTGTTATAATTGGCCATGGTGATAAAAGAGCCGGGTATGGAATTCGAGACGCACTGATGCTGACATTTTGGCCAAAAAATAGCTGATGCGTATAATCAGGATTCAGGGCTTGACATTATTATTTCAGCAGTGGCGTGTAACGCAGTCTCTCCTACTAGCCACTTTGGCGGGTTGAATTTTATATATTATATATACATTTTTCAGTTGTAGTCTTTAAAAAAGGCATCTGAAATAATAAACTAAGTGCAATGTAGTGTTGTCAAAAATATCAATTTTTCGATACGTGTCGATACTGGAATATCTGAAACGCTTCCAATATAAATTTTTTCGGATGAATATTGTTGGTGTTTTCCCAATGATATCAATGTCAAAATTGTGGCCAGTGAAAATGCTGAGTGGCTTGTAACTTTGGAAAAACCAGTAGCCACAGTGGCTGGTGAGAAAAAAAGTTAATGTTAAGCCCTGCATATAATAATTTTTGTTATGACTGAAAATATAAAAGCATTATAAATGAAATAAAAGTATTCACAATAAAGAAACTCCAATATAGAATAACAATGGTATGTTTTTATTTTTTTCACCGTTTTATTTTTGTAATCGCAGATCTTTTTGTCAATGTGGAGGGAGACTTCCATAAGAGGATGCCTGTAGTTGTGTGCCAAGAGAAATCAAGGTCTGTTTTCTTCAGTTTTGTTCTTTACAAAGTTAATATATGAAGCTAACTGCATTTAATTGTGTGTGTGTGTGTGTGTGTGTGTGTATATATATATATACACACACACACACACACACACACACACACACACACACACACACACACACACACAGTACAGTCCAAAAGTTTGGAACCACTAAGATTTTTAATGTTTTTAAAAGAAGTTTCGTCTGCTCACCAAGGCTACATTTATTTAATTAAAAATACAGTAAAAAACAGTAATATTGTGAAATATTATTACAATTTAAAATAACTGTGTACTATTTAAATATATTTGACAAAGTAATTTATTCCTGTGATCAAAGCTGAATTTTCAGCATCATTACTCCAGTCATTTATGATTATTTTCAATGTTGAAAACAGTTGTGTACTTTTTTTTTCAGGATTCCTTGATGAATAGAAAGTTCAAAAGAACAGCATTTATCTGAAA
>RJVU01046259.1:4779059-4807134 GCA_003731715.1 Anabarilius grahami | reverse complement strand
TGCTGCCAGTCACCACATCTTGCTGCACTGGTTTAGTTCCGATCGGGCCAAAAACCTAGAACTTTTCACAAAAGTAGGTTTTTCAAAAAAATCCAAAATACCCGAAAATTTCGCCGAATGACGAGCGATTCAGAGGCATGCATTTTGTCCATCTTGAACCCCTAATAGAGAACAGTGATTTCAAATTGTAATAATATTTCACAATATTACTGTTAATACTGTATTTTTGATCAAATAAATGCAGCCTTGATAAGCAGAAGAGCATTCTTTCAAAAAAAAAAAAAACTTACCTTTTGAACGGTAGTGTATATTAAATTCATTGACAGAGGAAGAGTTGTGTTTTTTAATAATTTTTTTTAACTGCTTTGAGCATATTTTATATCAAATTGTTTTTTATCTCCAAAGTGGTCTGATCTGCAAAATCAGTGCAGGCAATGAAAGTGCATGCTTAACAACAGCATATTTGACCGAGATGGCGAGTCTGGAACCGCAGCTCATCCCGCTGATCATATGCTTTAGACACTGGGCTAAGGTAAGACTGGTGTGCTCAGTGATAGTTGTTTGTATGTCGGTTTTTTCAGGCAAGTTTAAAATACTAAATTACATGTTTGAATACTATGGTTCTCCGTGTTGTCTGAAACATGATATACATAATATTACATGGTTTTAATAGGTGGCATTTTCTTATGTACAGTGAAGCATCTCAAAGAATGTTAAAGTTTTGCATGTGTATTTATATATCCTCATAATATGTCTTTTTTTTTTTTTTGTGAATTAGATTTGTTGTGTAGACCAGATGGAAGAAGGTGGACTTCCTTCCTACAGCTTTACCCTCATGGTCATCAGCTTCCTGCAACGACGCAAGGAGCCTGTCTTACCTTCGTACCTAGAACACGTGGTGTGTGATTCAACATTAATGCATCCATTTATTCAAGTTTATAGGACCAATGCCTGATTATTGCATCTGGAGCCTTTTGGAGAGGTAACCTGAGATAATCTGCAGTCAGCCGGTCATTACTGCAAACAAATAAACCCCGACATGGTGATCAAGACCCAGACCCTAATGCAATAATTATGCCATTTATTATAAATGAATATAATCACCACATGAATAAATATGGGAAACTGAAGTTTGAAATCCAACCTGATATTATTTGGTAACACTTTACTTAAAGCCTTTATGTATAATACATTATAAAGGCATTCATGATGTACATTATAATGCATTATATCTTTTCTTTAATAATTGTAACGTTACAATATTATATTTGCAGATTATTTGTTACATCTGAAATTGGTTGTTTTGTGTTTTCTAAAGGTATGTTCAATGAATAAGTAATATAATGGATATAGTGTAATCATACAATGCATTATAAGGTGCATTATAATGTATAATTGATGCATTAGAAATACTTTTATAATGCATTATATATATGAAGGCTTTAAGTAAAGTGTTACCAATTGTTTTATAGTTTTACCTGTATATTGGATGCGGTTTGACAGTTTAATGATCAGCTATATTTTACAACAGAAGGCTGCAACTGACCAATCACAGTCAAGTATTTCAGAGAGCCATGTAATGAACTAGGTGTGTGCGATATTGACAAAAAGTTATGTCTCTGTTTTTTCTGGGATTTTTTTCGATAATGATAATTAGAAGATATTTAGCTGGGTGTGTTTTTGGGCTGGTGTCTTAGCTGGTCTAGGCCTGTCGTGGGCAGCTGACTCCCAAAAATTTTCATACTCTTCATATTCAATGGTGGTCAGTGACAGAAATGAACTTTTTCATTATATTTGCCACCTTAAATTGATTTCAAGCTCATTTTTACCTTCATAAGGGCAGTTTTTCCAGCCTTATTAGTTGTTTGCAACTTTTATGTCAAATTCTTACATTCAATCAATAAATTCAATAATAACACTATAAATGGTCACCAATCCATCCATCACAAAATTGCAAAAGTGGCACAGAGTCTGCATCTAAAGCAGCATTTATTTACACTGCAATTACAATTGCATAAATAATGCTATGAGATTAATGTTTTAAAAATAAAAGTTTGAACATTTAAATATGAAATAGTTTTTTAAAATTAAATTATATGAATATATACACCGATCAGGCATAACATTATGAGCACTGACACTGGGTCACAGTGCGTCGCGGTTTGTTGCAGTCTTTCAGCAGGATAATGCTCCTGCCACAAAGCAAAAATGGTTCAGGAATGGTTTGAGGAGCACAGCAACGAGTTTGAGGTGTTGACTTGGCCTCCAAATTCCCCAGATCTCAATCCAATCGAGCATCTCTGGGATGTGCTGAACAAACAAGTCTGATCCATGGAGGCTCCACCTCGCAACTTGCAGGACTTAAAGGATCTGCTGCTAACATCTTGCGTCAGATACCACAGCACACCTTCAGGGGTCTAGAGGAGTCCATGCCTCGACGGGTCAGGGCTGTTTTGGCAGCGAAAGTGGGACCAACACAATATTAGGAAGGTGGTCATAATGTTATGCCTGATTGGTGATCGGTATATGAATATGAATCTAAAATTTTTACCTAACAATATTTACTTCTTGTGTAAAATCAGTGTCACATCATGCTGATATTCTGGAAAAACTGCGCGATTGCTCATGTGATATTGCTTAAATATATCATATAAAAATGACACAAACTCATACAGGGGGGTTTTTGCCTCTTATATTGAATGTTGGGTAATTCTAATTGCATCATGCAGTGAAAGTAATATCACTCTCAAGGCCTGTTTTTTCTTGATTTTTGTCATACTTGATAATGTCAGCTACCACATCATTAAAACACATCATTAAATTATCGTAGACGATACATATCGCACACCCCTATAATGAACAACAAAATGGCATTTACTTCCATGAAAACTCCACTCATAAGATACAAAACTTAAACTAGACAATTTAGAAAATTGTTTATTATGGAAATTCCTGCAAGAAATGGTTTTCATTGTGAGGTAGTTTCATTTGTTTCATTTCTGCAAGAGATGCAGAGACTGATGTTGTGTCTTGTTTTAGGGTTTGCCTGTGAGTAAACTCAAGAGTTTCTCCTTAACCGGGATTGAAAAAGGACACGTGCTTTGGGTATATGATCAGACCTCAAACGATTCATCTCAAGATAAAGACAAAGGCGTCAAGAAGGGAAAGGTTAGTGTGTTCCCAATTATTTATGTATTGTGCATCAAAAGGTCATTTTTCAGGTCAAGCCAAAATAAAGTCAACAAAATTACTGCTGTATTTTATAGAAGCTTCTTTCCATCACAAAATACACAAAACGGCGTCTTTTTATCTCACAATTCTGACTTTTTTCAGTATTGCAAGGTACAAATGCACAATTGCGAGAAAAAAAGGCCAGAATTGGGAGTTTATTTCTCAGAATTGTGACTAAATAGCCCTATTCGGACGGGACTAGTTTCCATGGAGGACGATTTTTGATGGAGATTTGCGTTTCACAGATGCACTTTCTGATTTGAATCCTGTCCTAATCTGCCATGTCTGTGTTTTTCTCACACAACCTCAGTAAAAGTTCCAGGGCAAATTATCTACTGTTTTTCGGCAAACTCGACAGTCCGCTGAGAAATCTAATCCCGTCCAAATGCAAATGCCTGATATTATATTATACTAGCGCTTCTCCTCATGTGTTTTTTGACCTACCTGAGCTACTGTTTGCGCACCGTTCTTTCGCGTGCTTTCATTTTAATATGGATCGTATCTGACGAAAAAATACAATTATAAAATCTTGTTCTGTTTTTGTTTAGTCTAGTTTTAGTTGACATTCCCCCTGTTTCACAGACAAGGCTTAAGCTAGTCCTAGACTAAAATGCATGTTTGAGCTGATTTAACTGAAAGTAACTTGCACAAACATATCTTAAATATGTCAGAGCCATTGTTTTGTCTCAAGATGCACACCAGTAATGTTTTTTTCTAGGGTACGTTTATAAAAGCTACTTAAATGTCCTAATTGAACTAAGGCTTAATCCTGGCTTAGTCTAAGCCCTGTCTGTGAAACCTGGTCTAAAAGTCTGGGAAATTTAGTCTAGCTTTAGTCAATGAAGTCTCAATTTCATCATGCTGCATAATAGTTAAATAGATGAGAATCAATTATTTTCCTCAAATATAATCACAACGATTGTCTTTTGAGAATTTAATCAGAATTATTGCTCTTTCATCTATAAGCACAAATCAAGAGAATGTCGACTCATACGCATGGTTTATTTGACCTCATCTAGTTTCCTGATTTATTATAAGCTGTTTACCATAAAAATTAACATACTCTCTACATTATGAAAACTGGTAAAACAAGAAACTTCTTAAAAAAATTAAAACGGTGAAATGCTTAATAGTATTTCCAATAATTCCGAATTACAATCGCAATCAATACAGTCAAGATTCATGTTTGGATTTATTACAGTTCATCACTGAGAAGGTTTGAGCGCAGATTTAGTCGCAGCAAACAGCACAAGTGGCTCGTGGAGGAACACAGACTAACTGACACTTCAGAATTAAAATTTCCTGATAATTTACTCACCCCCATGTCATCCAAGATGTTCATGTCTTTCTTTCTTCAGTCGAAAAGAAATGAAGATTTTTGAGGAAAACATTCCAGGATTTTTCTCCATATAGTGGACTTCACTGGGGTTCAACAGGTTGAAGGTCAAAATGTCAGTTTCAGTGCAGCTTCAAAGAGCTCTACATGATCACAGAGGAGCTCATTTAAAAAAAAAAAATTTTAAAAAAAGATTTTTTTTTTTTTAACCACAAATGCTCATCTTGCACTGCTCTGTGATGCGCCACGCATTACGTAATCACGTTGGAAAGGTCACACGTGACAGGTGGAAGTACCGAGCAAGTGTTTACAAAGCGAACATGCAAAGATTAAGTCAAACGCCCTTTACAAAAAAAAGGTAAAACAACGATGTCGGACGATTTTGATGTTGGAGGAGAAAATGAGTTTTTCGCCCTACCACAGTACTTCCGCCTACCTTTCCGTGTGACCTTTCCAAGTAACTGTTGAAGTCTACATTATGGAGAAAAATTCTGGAATGTTTTCCTCAAAAACTTTAATTTCTTTTTGACTGAAAAAAGAAAGACATGAACATCTTGGATGACATGGGGGTGAGTAAATGATCAGAAAAGTCAACTAATCCTTTAAGTAAAACTTTGGGAAGAAAATGTATCATTTTAAGAGAAAATCTCTGATTGGATTATTTAAACACTTGACATATGGCAACCGCAAACATGAAAGCTCGTAGAGGCTTGTTAAAAACAGTCTGTAATATTTTGCTCTGTAAAAACAAAGAGAGATTTTGGTTAAGAATTGCGAGATGGAAAAAGACTCAATTAACGTTTATATTTTTAATTCCATGGCGGAAACAAACTTTCAAAGTATTTTTTTACCTATTGGTTCAAAGTTCTGATTTGTTTTTTCTTAAATAGGCTCCACTGGTTTTCAAAGGCAGAAGTCCTCCTGTGCTGCTGGGGAAGCTTTGGGTCGAGTTACTACGATATTATTCACTGGAATTTCAAATACCCGAGAAAGTCATTAGCGTGCGCACAAACGGTGACGTGTGGCGTGATCTTAAAGACTGGCCCAAAAAGAGGATTGCAATAGAAGGTATCCATGGTGTCATGTGAGCTAGTTATTTTTTTATTATGTCTGCTGTCTGTTATTTATCTTTTTTTTTTTTTTCTCAGATCCATTCGCCGTCCAGAGGAATGTGGCTCGGACGTTGAATAGTCAGATGATGTTTGACTATTTTTGTCATTGTCTCAAAACAACTTATAAGTACTTTGCTTCTCCTTCAAAAAGCAAAGCTGGGAAAGTCCGTTCAAACAGTCAAAGTGACAAATCTGTGAGTGGTGTGAATCATGTTGTATCAGTGAAGAGAAGCACGAAAGTGCCATCTGAGGATTTGAACAGGTCCCATGCAAGATCCAGTCCCCATAGTACAGAAGAACTGGAAGACTCTGACTATATGATTGAGCAGGACGATGAGGAAGAAGCCGACTCTGACATGGACACTGAGGTGTGCAACGGGCGTAAATAGATTTGATTGATTGATTGATTTGCTTTTCTGAAGGTCTTTTTTTCATCATGCAGTTGAGTTTAGCTACATTTGGGATCAATAAACTATGTCTGTTCATTTGTTTGTAAGCTTTAGCATCTAGCTGAGTTAATTACTGTAAAATTCAGCATTTTTTCAGGTTAAAAATAATTTTCCTGAATTTAAATCAAATTAAATATAAATTTAAACGTAAAAATCTTGCCTTGGCAACTAACTGAAATAAAATTGAAGTTGAAGTACTAAAATTATAAAAAAAAAAAAATAATTAAAATGACAAATGCACATAATAAAATTACTAAAACATAAACTAATACTGAAAATATAAAAATAAAAGCTAACTCAAAATATTATTGAATACTATAATAGTACATACATTTTTTTTTTTTGGCCTTATGACATTTATAACCATTTTTGCAGGTTAGTTCGCTGTTTTTAGACCTGGGAACAGCTCTGAAATCAAGAAAAATTAGATTCTTTTAATTAGATTAAATTATTAAAAATCATTTTCCTGAATTGAAATAAAATAAATATAAATATTTGATGAAAAACTTAAAAAACTTGCCTTGGCAACTAACTGAAATAAAATTGAAAATGAAGTACTAAAATGACTAAAACTGAAAAAAAGACTAAATATAAATATATAAAAGCCAAAAATATTAAAATTAATAGTAAAATTACTAAAATCAAAAATGAAAATATAAAATTAAATCTAACTCTCAATATTAATGAATACTATAATAGTACATAAATACTAAATTAACAATAATGGGTAGCTTTATGATCATATGACTCCCTTGAATTTTTATGCATAAGAGCTTCTCAGGTAAACTGTTTTCATCTTTTAAGGAAATCTATATGTTTTCCAGTTCAAATAAGACAAATATCATTATTAATACTTTTACGGTATAATTTTAGCTAAATGGTTTTGTGAAATACTGAGGAAACAGTTTTTGCATTAGCTCTGAGTTACCCTCAGATAAATAACATGTTGAAATAAAATTGAGCTTGTGCACTTTTGTAGGGTGAAGATGAGGAAGAAGATGATGGCGATGATGACATCGAGCTTGATGAATCTGGTCATTCTGGCGACGAGATCTTCCCTTTTGACCGGGAGATGAGTGACGATGTGGCGTCTGATGTAGGCGATCCAGAGGAAGCAGCATCTGTCCCAAACAAACCCAAAGCAGAGCTTACCAAATCTGAATCGCCTGTAGGAACACAGTCGGACCTTGAAGGCGTTCATTATGTCTTCGCCAAGCGGGTTTTCAGTGATGGCAAGGTAAATATGCATTCTCGTATTCATGGCTACTGAGTTTGCATTTCTATGTGAGACCATCCGAACTTATTTAATATAAAATGTACCAATGTTTGTTACTGTTACCAGATATTTAGCTGTATTTGATATTTATTCAACCAATTGCATTAGACAACTTTTTATTATATATCCAGGCACTAGATGCATTATTCCTTGAATGAGCTTCATAGAAACTCATTCAACCTCCTACATAGAGAGAAAGATCTCAGAAAGACTAAAAACTGTTAAAATAGGACCGATAACATCTGGTTATGGTAGCTGTTGAAGTGCTGCTCACGTTATCTAACTGCAATTAGGGTCTAATGATAAACATTAACTATAACATGCTTCATAATATACCACTGCTGGCTAGATTCAAGGTCAACTAATGCATTAAAATGTCACAAAAATGCAGTAATTTCATCAAGTTGCCAGTGAGATTTTTGAAACTTTGCAGACCTTTTACTTTCACAAACAGCTTTATTACACACTTCATGAAAGGTAATATCTGAAAAAGCATAATAGGGGCACTTTAAATGTTTCTGTTGACATTTGAATGATGTTGATATTTATTAACTTTAATGCAAATTTCTGCATCTGCAATTCCAGCACTTCTTGGTGACAAATTAACCATCTTTTATCTGTTAGTCCCCCATTGTGATATGCAGCCTTTGTAAGAGTGATGGACATTCGAAGCAGGAGTGTCCCGAGGACTTCAAGCGAGTGGAGTTAAAACGCCTTCCTCCCATGACCCTAGACTTCCTGAAGATTCTCAATGAAGTCTGTGAGCAATGCTACCGTAAGTACGCTGTGGATGTGTTTTGACATGAAGACATTATTTATTTTTTTCCATTATTGTGGTGAACGAAACCAGAGGATGAAATGTAGATTGTCTATTTTTCTGTATGGTCCCATAACAGCAAATACCCAGTTTTTGCCTTTCTTACACCTTTAATGGCACTATGAATTTTACATGTGCACATTGATGCATACATCTTTTTTTATATACATGCATCTTTGTTTTTGTTTTTTTATTACATGATGAAATCTTGCACTTAATTTTTTTTGCATGTAGTTTCAGATATTTAATAAAAAATGTTTGCATTTATTTAGGAGACTTTGCACCAGATGATGTGGAGGTGAAAGTCAGAGAACACATTTTACAAGATTTTGAGACTTTCCTGAGATGTCAAATGCCAGGTAATGCAGCTTGGTGAAACTCTTTAGAATCTAAGCATGTAAAATTTGGTATTTTATCATTTTCCCCCATTTAAATGCAATGAGAGGTTTCTTCTGCTGCATTGCTGAATTATAATTTGTCCAGTGAAAATGGTGCACAAATGAACAAAATGGTGAATCAGAACATAATTTGCTTAATATGCGACTCATTGGACCAGTGAGATTCAGTTGTTTTTGAGCTGGATATTTCAGTTTTTGTGAAATTCACCAATTACTCTATTTTCTCAAAGACTGTTTTATATGTATGTAATGAGAAGACTATACAGATGCTTATTTGTTGATGTGTATTATTATTATTTTTTTTTAAATTTTCTATATCAGGAGCCAAGTTGGCTTTGTTTGGTTCATCCAAGAATGGGTTTGGCTTTAAACAGAGTGACTTGGACATCTGTATGACTCTAGAAGGCCTGGACACAGCAGAGGTAATGTCTCTCTTTCTACACATGGTCGCATAGATGCATTCAATTTTTAACGTTTGCATAAGATTTCTATGAAAAAGAATGCTGTTCTTTTAAACTTTCTATTCATCAAAGAATCCTAAAAAAGAAAAGTATCACCGTTTCCACAAAATATGAACTGTTTTCAACATTGATAACAATCATAAATGTTTCTTGAGCAGCAAATCATCATATTAGAATGATTTCTGAAGGATCATGTGACACTGAAGCCTGGAGTAATGATGCTGAAAATTCAGCTTTGATCACAGGAATAAATTAATTTACAATATATTCACATAGAATATTAGTTATTTTAAATTGTTATATTTCTGTTTTCACCGTATTTTCGATCAAATAAATGCAGCATTGGTGAGCAAAAAAGCCTTCTTTCAAAAACGTGAAAAAAATCTTGTTGAACCGACTATTTATGCACTGTGTATTCCAAACTTTATTCATTAAGTTTCCTCATCTGGTTCCTCTGACAGGGCTTGGACTTCATGGCTGTTATTGAGAGCCTGGTGAAAGCTCTGCGGAAACACCATAGTAAGGTTTTTTGGATCTGATTGTGAAATTGCCTGTTTACGCTACTGAAAGGGGCGTTCGCTATTATGGATTTTTGACATTTTTAGGAAGGGATAGACTGTCCTCTCTCCGTACTTCTGATGTTCTGACTAGTAAATGAAATGACAAAGAGTCCCTCTGTACGCTTCAGGCAAACTCCATTCACTTTAAATGCATGTTGTTAAAATAAATCAGTGCTTTTGCTTTACACCCCATGTCTATTTATCCATCCATTCATTTTAGGCCTGAGAAACATCCTACCTATTACTACTGCAAAAGTCCCAATTGTGAAGTTTTACCACACCAAAACTGGACTAGAGGGAGATATAAGCTTGTACAATACACTGGTGAGTGAATAATTGTGTTGAATTATTTTCATATGTCCAGACTTGACACTTAAACATAACACTGTTTAATGGAAGTTCAAACCATTGCAATTGTTAATAGCATTAGCATTTTATAAGAAGAAAGCCCTCTTTACATATTTGCAAAAGATAGTACTACGCTTGTTTGGATTTCTTCAAAACATACGCACATCTGAATGATCTCCAACAGGTGCGGGATCAAAACAAAAGATATGAAAATAAATGATGAAAATCTGCCCAATGTTTAATTATTCCCTTCATTTGCTTCCTTCGAGGCTTTGTTACATCATAAGGGTTTCAAAACATTTTGAAATTTCAATGGTTCACGTGACTTTGTCAGTTTGATACACTTTTCCAACTATTTTTGGGTGAACTAACCCTTTGATGCAAACACACCACTAGATCAAATGTTATTGTCCTACAAATCGAAACCCAAAGCAAACATGGTGAATCACAATTCAAATACAAATGCAGCATATAAAATCCTCTCAATATAAACTGTCAGACACACCAAACTAATCACATGTCAAATACAATGCAGTAAAGCATCACAAACAACCATCAAATACACCAAGTGAATCAAATTCTAAATACATGAAAAATATTTAAATATGTTTATATTCAAGAGAAAAGTTACTTGGCTATTAAACAAATACTGTCTTCGCTGTTTAAACGTTAATTTGGATATTTAATGTGAAAATGTTTACAATTAAAAACGAGTGTAAATTCACGGATTGGCAATCCACATTCGATCTAGTTCTTGTGCTTTAGTTTAGTAAGTTTAGTCTTAGTGTGCAACTTGCAATCTTTTTCTAAATCAGAAAGGTTTGAAAAAAATTATATTAATTCCTATCTTGGTTATCTTTGGTCACACTTTAGTTTAGGATCCAATTCTCACTATTAACTATGACTTTTGCCTCAATAAACCCCTAATTACTGCTTATTAATAGTTAGTAAGGTTGTTAAGTTTAGGTATTGGGTAGGATTAAGAATGTAGAATAAGGTCATGCAGAATAAGGCATTAATATGTGCTTAATAAGTACTAATAAACAGCCAATATTCTAGTAATATGCATGATAATAAGCAACTAGTTAAAGGATCAGTTCCCTTCAGAATTAAAATTTCCTAATAATTTACTCACCCCCATGTCATCCAAGATGTTTGTCTTTCTTCAGTCGAAAAGAAATTAGGGTTTTTGAGGAAAACATTCCAGGATTTTTCTCCATATAGTGCGCTTCAACCGTCACCAACGGGTTGAAGGTCCAAACGTCAGTTTCAGTGCAGCTTCAAAGAGCTCTACATGATCCCAGACAAGGAATAAGAGTCTTATCTAGAGAAACTATCGGTCATTTTCTAAAAAAAATAAAAATGTATATACTTTTTAACCACAAATGCACAAGAGCTCTTTGAAGCTGCACTGAAACTGACATTTGGACCTTCAACCGGTTGAACCCCAGTGAAATCCACTATATGGAGAAAAATCCTGGAGTGTTTTCCTCAAAAACCTTCATTTCTTTTTGACTGAAGAAAGAAAGACATAAACATCTTGGATGGCATGGGGGTGAGTAAATTATCAGGAAATTTTAATTTTGAAGTGAACTAATCCTTTAATAGTGAGAATTGGACCCTAAAATAAAGTGTTACCATATATATAATTTTTATTTTTTTAAAGTGACCCTGAAACTAAACCTTTAATCCCATATTACGTCTAAGTAGTTACCTTATATTACTCAGCACTTTCTTATGTAAATACACTACAAGTCCACATGCTGTGTAAAATAAAATGCAACCAAGATTTTTCCATTTTATTTCCTCAGGCTTTGCACAACACACAGTTACTGGCATCATATGCTGCAATTGACGCTCGAGTGAAGATCCTCTGCTACGTCATGAAAGTGTTCTCCAAAGTAAGTTCAAAACGTTCATTAAATGCCATCATTGCTTCAGTTAGAGAGATCGTACACATTAGTGGCCACGTTTGAAGCTTGAATGAGAGAGAATCCAGCGAGTTGCTTTTGGTGAAATGGCGAAGGACGAATTGCCCATTAGCATATCTGAATTTCAGCTTCGGGTCTTCCTCACACTTGATTTACAGTGATACGACCTGTAAAGATGGTGTCAGTTTTACTGAATCAATTCAAGCGCAGATCTTATCCTTTTGGAAGTGCGTCAAAGTGGATTTGCTTTCACAGCACAACTACAGTGTTTGAGGGCGGGGCAAAGTAGACCATGCTGGAATTATGCAAATGTGTTACAAATCTACACAGGTTCATGCAGGAAGTGAGACTGTAATTACTGACGACTTCTTTCAGGATCACTTACTGAATCACTTCTTTTTTTTTTTTAGGAGACAATAACTGAAGCTTTGCAGATCTTCTACATTCACAAACAGCAATATTACTCAGTGCATGAAAGAGCAACAATAGGGGCACTTTAACATATTTATCATCTTGAGAATGATGTTTGTCTTTTCAGGTGTGTGACATTGGAGATGCGTCTCGTGGTAGTCTTTCTTCGTATGCTTACACTCTAATGGTCCTTTTCTTCCTTCAACAAAGAAACCCGCCTGTCATCCCAGTTCTCCAAGAGGTGTCTTTCTTGACAATTATAACTTTTTCAATGGCTGTTACTTAAATTATTTAAGGTTACAACACATTTTTAATTTCAATTAATATACAAGCACATGTGCACACCAAAAATTAATTCCTACATTTTATTCCTACTTTCATGTAATTTAGAAGTGCATGCCCCCTAGTGCATATTTCTATAATCCTGATATTTCAACATAAACAATGCATGTGAATACAGGTTAAAATGGCATTTATTTTTCTTCCGTTTTGTGTATATTTTTTTATATTGCTAAGAGTCAACATTAAGTACATCCTAAACTACTGTATTATGGGATGGCATTGATGTAAAGCATGCATTCACTCTGAATTAATTTTGTATTTGTCTTTTGCAGATGTATGAAGGGGATAAGAAGCCAGTAGTTCTTGTAGATGGCTGGGATGTACATTTCTTTAAGGATTTGAAGAACTTGGTGAGTGAGCTCCAAAAAGAAAAACATTGCAATTTAGTTTTTATTGCGAGGTTAATTAAAAAATTTTTTTTTTTCCTACAAATCTGTGAAACATGTCAACTACAGCACCAGAAAATTGTTTGTTTTGTGCTACAAGTCTGGGACTGTTGTTCATTCCTCAGCATAAATACTGGCCGGAGTACAAGAAGAACAGGGAGTCCGTGGGGCAGCTGTGGCTTGGGCTGCTGCAGTTTTACACAGAGACATTTGACTTCAAGGAGTCTGTCATCTGCATCCGCAGAAAAGAACCTCTCACCACCTTCAAGAAGCAGTGGACCTCCAAACATCTCGCCATCGAGGGTAAGACTAGGCAATAAACTGATGATGAGTGGCAAAAGTCAGACCAAGAACCTATGAATATGCAGCGGTAACATGTTACAGGGAGCGTAATTTGCTAAATTGTAGTAAATAATTTGTCTTTCTCTTTCCTCCTTTTAGATCCCTTTGATTTGAGTCATAATCTTGGAGCTGGACTCTCACGGAGAAGTATGTCAAGTTTTTCTCTTTTTTTTTTTTTTTTCCTTTNCTTTTATGTATCCTTCATACAAACCCTACCTTTCATTGACCATGTTTACATCATGTGATATTTCCAATAATCAGAGTAAGGAGTTAATCGCAGTAAGATGTTCGCATGACACGAGCAAACCTCTTCACTCAATGTTTACATGCAATTTTCATCATTCTGATTATTCGCTAAGAATTGTGGTTATTTTACCGCTATTCTTCACATAGCCCAATGCTCAGCACAAATGATGAACTCTATGTAGGTGTTACTGAACAAGCTCTTTCAGCGCACATGGATTTATTCGGCGGTTCTTTGGTATCCAGCTTCAGTCATTTATTTTCGGTGACGTATCTAAAAAGTCTCAATTTTAAAGTTTTTGACCATCAATATACTGCATTATATTTATATCATGCAACATTTGGAACATTATCTTTCTTCAACACTTCAAAAATTCTCAGGCATATTTAGGCATATAAACACTTTAATCCACTCTGACCAGTTTATTGCGATTTAAAATCGGCATACGTCACATTTTACAATGATTACGGTTACTATAGGGCTGTGCTTAAAGGGTTAGTTCACTCAAAAATGAAAATTCTGTCATTAATTACTCACCCTCATGTCGTTCTACACCCGTAAGACCTTCGTTCATTTTCAGAACACAAATGAAGATATTTTTGATCAAATCTGATGGCTCAGTGAGGCCTGCATCAGCAGCAATAACACTCCCTTTTTCAATGCCCAGAAGCTACTAAAACATATTTAAAACAGTTCATGTGACTACACTGGTTTAAGCTTAGTATTATAAAGTGACTAGAATACTTTTTATGTGCCAAAAATAACAAAATAGCGACTTTATTTAACAATATCTAGTGATGGGCGATTTCAAAACACTGCTTCGTGAAGCTTTGAAGCTTAATGAATCGTTTGTTTCGAATCCATGATTTCAGTAAACGAGGCGTTGTTACGCGACTCCGGCAGTTTGATACACGCTCCGAACCACTGATTCAAAACAAAAGATTCGTTAAGCTTCGAAGCTTCATGAAGCAGTGTTTTGAAATCGCCCATCACTAGATATTGTGGAATAAATTAGCTATTTTGTTATTTTTTTGCACACAAAAATTATTAGTGTAACTTAATAATATTAAAGTCGAACCTGTAGTCACATGAACTGTTTTAAATATGTTTTAGTAGCTTTCTGGGCATTGAAAAAGGGAGCGTTATTGCTGGCGATGCAGGCCTCACTGAGCCATCGGATTTCAACAAAAATATCTTAATTTGTGTTCTGAAGATGAACGAAGGTCTTACAGGTTTGGAAAGACATGAGGGTGAGTAATTAAATGACAGAATTTTCATTTTTGGGTGAACTAACCCTTTAACCCCGGGTTATCTTTGGTCTAAACACCGCTTTTAACCCTGTGTAAAGGAACGTTTCACACTTTTAATTTAGATGCGGTGTTAGCACCGGTTTTTACCCGGGGTTATGAAACCATTTTTTGCCATGTTAACCCCAAATTGTGGTGCCAAACTTGTACAGTGTGAAACGATGCGGTGTTAATATGCTACAGCTAGACGCTTGGCATCAAACAACCACTCATGTGCCTCATATTCAGGTGATTTGGACAGTCACGGAAACACCTCGCATTGCATATAAACAGTAAATTCAGCGTTTGAGACCGTTCAAATTCTGACAGAAAACGTGACAATTTGAGTGAAATTTCATTCTTACCTTTTATAGTCCAAAATGTCCATTCAGTACAAACTCAATAGTACAGTCGGCAACACAAGGATGCGCAATGCTAGAACTTATGTAAACATGTCGCATGCTGCATTTTTCTAATCGATGACACTGACACCGCTAATATGCAAATAAGAACAGGGTTAATCCAGGGTTCAGGAATGTTCAGTGTGAAACCATTCTAAAGGCCTGTTCACACCAAGAATGATAACTATATAGATAACGATAACTATATTAGCATGCACACCAGTGCATGATATCGTTCTGTTTATTATAATCACAGTTTTGTCGTCTGCCACTTTAAATGCTCCACTTCTTTACAGCAGGATGGATTCTGATTGGATCTCAATGTTATTATTGTTCATCAGCAGGAAAAACTCGTTCTGAAAATGTTGTTTCTCTGTGCCGTTATGATTATAGTTGTGATGTGAACTCCTATTCTTTTATATTTAGGATGATGTTTAGAATTATATCTTTATTTTTATTGTTATAGTTATAGTTATCATCCTTGGTGTGAACAGGCCTTTACTCATCCCTACATTTTTGATAATACATAAATGACGTTTGATATCTTGTCATCTAATGCAGTGATGTTTTGTTTGCAGTGGCAAGCTTCATCATGAAGGCCTTCATCAACGCCCGCAGAGTTTTCGGCACCCCTGTCCGAGGCTTTCCCCCAGAATATTCAAATAAAATGGTTTGTGTCCTGTACCTTGAGCATGTAAATCCTGTAAGACGCCTCACATGTCGAGTTATTGTGCTTCAATTCACTTGTTTGCAGGAGTACTTTTTTGACCCAGATGTGCTGACAGAGGGCAAGCTTGCACCCAATGACCGCTGCTGCCGCATTTGTGGGAAGATTGGCCATTTTATGAAAGACTGTCCGATGCGAAAGAGGTAATTCAGCACAAGAACTATTGTAGAATAACTTTTTACTTTACTTCAATTATTGTTCATACTGAACACTACTTAATTTCGACATTCTTTTCTATATTTCATGCTACAATGATCCATAAAGAATGTTCACTACTATTCAGAAGTTTGAGGCCCGTAAGATTTTTTTAAAGAATTTTAATATGTTTGTTCAGCAAGGATGTATTAAATTGATGAAAAGTGACAAATCCTTTATAATATTAGAAATGTCTTTAATATCTCAAATAAAAGCTGTTCTTTTGAACTTTCTATTCATCAAAGAATTTTAGAAAAAAAGGAATCAGTTTCTAAAGAAAAAAAAAGTGAAGCAGCGCAACTGTTGTCAAGCAATGTTTCTTGAGCAGCAGATCAGCATATTAGAATGATTTCTGAAGGATCATGTGACACTGAAGACTGGAGTAATGATGTTGAAAATTCAGCTTTGATCACAGGAATAAATTACATTTTACAATATATTTACATGGAAAATAGCTGTTTTAAATTGTAATAATATTTCAACATTTTTGCTGTATTTTTGATCAAATAAATGCAGCTTTGGTGAGCAGAAGAGACTTCTTTCAGAAACATAAAAAAAAAATCCCCAAACGTTTTACTGGTAGTGTATCTTAGAACATTAAAACAGAAATAAATCCTTATTAAAGGTGTAGTAAGCGTTTATATTTGACATCAACCCAAACAAACACAACCCTCCCTTCATTGCTCCGCCCCCCAAAATGCACAAACACGCAATGCAAGAGTGGATGTCTCTTTATCATAGCTGAAGTGAAGCAAAATAACGCTTCGCGGATAATAAAGTGAAGATGGTGAATGTACGACAATTTTCAGAATCTCCCTCTTGCCCTCTCTCCTCCCACATCATGAGGGGACACGCCCCCTGCTGCCAATTAGCTCACTCTCCTCCCACATCATGAGTGGACATGCCTCCTACTGCTAATTAGCTCACTCTCCTCCCACATCATGAGTGGACATGCCTCCCTACTGCTAATTAGCTCACTCTCCTCCCACATCATGATTGGACACGCCCCCCTACTGCTGNATTTGTGGGAAGATTGGCCATTTTATGAAAGACTGTCCGATGCGAAAGAGGTAATTCAGCACAAGAACTATTGTAGAATAACTTTTTACTTTACTTCAATTATTGTTCATACTGAACACTACTTAATTTCGACATTCTTTTCTATATTTCATGCTACAATGATCCATAAAGAATGTTCACTACTATTCAGAAGTTTGAGGCCCGTAAGATTTTTTTAAAGAATTTTAATGTTTGTTCAGCAAGGATATTAAATTGATGAAAAGTGACAAATCCTTTATAATATTAGAAATGTCTTTACTATCTCAAATAAAAGCTGTTCTTTTAAACTTTCTATTCATATAAGAATTCTGTAATTAAAATGTATCAGTTTCAAAAAAAAAAAAAAATGAAGCGGCACAACTGTTGTCAAGCAATGTTTCTTGAGCAGCAAATCAGCATATTAGAATGATTTCTGAAGGATCATGTGACACTGAAGACTGGAGTAATGATGCTGAAAATTCAGCTTTGATCACAGGAATAAATTACACTTTACAATATATTTACATGGAAAACAGCTGTTTTAAATTGTAATAATATTTCAAAATTCTTCTCCCTCTTGCTCTCTCTCCTCCCACATCATGAGTGGACACGCCCCCTGCTGCCAATTAGCTCACTCTCCTCCCACATCATGAGTGGACACGACCCCTACTGCTGATTGGCTCGCTCTCTCTCCTCTCCCCATTATTAGTGGACACGCCCCCTACTGTTGATTGGCTCACTTTCCTCCCCCATCATTAGTGGATACGCCTCCTACTGCTAATTAGCTCACTGTCTCCTCCCCCATTATTAGTGGACACGCCCCCTACTGTTGTTTGTCTCACTTTCCTCCCCCATCATGAGTGGATACGCCTCCTACTGCTAATTAGCTCACTGTCTCCTCCCCCATTATTAGTGGGCACGCCCCCTACTGCTGATTGGCTCACTCTCTCCTCTCCCCATTATGAGTGGACACGCCCCCTACTGCTGATTGGCTCACTCTCTCCTCCCCCATCATAAGTGGACACACCCCCTACAGCTGATTGGCTCCCTCTCCTCCCCCATCATGAGTGGACACGCCCCCTACAGCTGATTGGCTCCCTCACTTTCCTCCCCCATCATGAGTGGACATGCCCCTATTGCTAAGCTCACTCTCCTCCCACATCATGAGTGGACACGCCCCCTACTGCTGATTAGCTCACTCTCCTCCCACATCATGAGTGGACACGCCCCTTACTGCTGATTAGCTCACTGTCTCCTTCCCCATCACGAGTGGACACGCCCCCTACTGCTGATTGGCTCCCTCACCTTCCTCCCCCATCATAAGTGGACACGCTCCCTACTGCTGATTAGCTCACTCTCCTCCCACATCATGAGTGGACACGCCCCCTACTGCTGATTAGCTCACTCTCCTCCCACATCATGAGTGGACACGCCCCCTACTACTGATTAGCTCACTCTAGGCTTGTTCGAGATGCATCGGCATTGCACAGACCGGTCGGCGTATGACATCAAAGTTCTGCGAGAGTGATTCAAAAGCATAAGGAGTCGTATGCTCTCCAAACGCTGTCACGGTACTTTGTCACTTTGGCATCTCAAACAAGCCTTCTCTCTCCTCCACCATTATGAGTGGACATCCCCCCCCTACTGCTGATTAGCTCAATCTCTCCTCCTATATCATGAATGTCCATGCCCCCTACTGCTGATTGGTTCACTCTCTCCCTCCCACGTCATGAGTGGACACACCTCCTACTGCTGATTGGCTACAAGTGTGTTGTGGTGCTCTGCCCGATCCACTTCCAACAGCACTTCTCATAAATCGCTTACTGCACCTTTAAATCAGACATTTGATGCTTTTACTCTGATTTTGTTCATTGTTTATTAATTTGTTTCAATGCTTTACTAAGACAAAGACGTGACAACACTGATGGATTCTTCAGTGGACGTGATGTAAACAGAGCCACCAAAGCCATGATGGATGGCAGCCCTTACAAGGATGGCCGTTGGCGGCAGAGGGAGGAGAAATGCTGTTTTCTGTGCGGCTCCAACTCTCACATTAAGAAGGACTGCCTGCTGTCCAAGTCTTTAGGTAGCTGCGCTCACTGCATTGTTTAAAGTGTATCTGCTGCAATTAACCAAGTGATGCAATTTGGTCTAGAATCATGCAGTCAATCATGTATTTCTCTTTGCAGAATCCTCACCAACCACATACCAAAGAAATCCTGCATCAGAAAGGGACAAAGTATGTCAGATATCATTTTATTTTACAGTTATTATGCACTAGTTTTGCCTAGGAATTAAACTCAGTGGATCTTTTTGGATTCATGTTTGTCTGCAGGACAGTCCTCAACAGGACAGGAGAAAGAAGCGCAAAGCAAAGAGGATGATTTTGGGTCCTGAAGCAGGTACACTACACGAGTGCATGGTGATCTATGAAGTGCATAAACTTTGCAAACAATTGATTCCTATGGACCTATTCACACCAGGCATGAACATTCATCCAGGGTTATTGTTGTTAACTAAGGGTCCGTTTACACAACACTTTTTGGATGTTCATTTACATGACAATGGCATTTTGAAAAGGGGTTTCAAAGTGCATGTTTTTGAAAACAAAAGCATTATTGTCTCCGAATTTGTAAAAATGGTGACGTCTTGCACATGCGTATTACATGTTCAGTCTGTAGGTGCTGTTTCTTTACAAAGTGACATCGCCATCTACTGGCCTGGCAGCAGAATACAGCGTTTTTTGTCATTTTCATGGATTTGTGTGAATGGGGATCATTTGACAACGTTATCGTCTGTATATTAATGATACTAAAATAACACTGTATTCGTCTAAATGTAGGGACACACCAAACCAACGCCAATGAACTAGCGCTGATGTTGTCAGCAAAAAAGCTGCACGTGAACACATTGAGATGACTACCTCCATCTAGCACATGCTATTTCTCCAGATATATTTGTCTATATGCGTCATTTAAATGGGAAACCAACACTTCAGGCTGCAGATGCAGCTACAGCCCTGTCAATCATTGCATCATTATTAGGGCTTGGACAATAAACCGTTGAATCGCGAATCGAGGATTGATTCTGAGATTTTCCTTATGAATCGTGATTCTCTCTCAAATCGATTCTGAGCTTAGTTTTAAACAGCAGATGGCACTGCGTGCTTTAGAAACAGCCGTACTCTGCTCTCTTCCAATTCCTTACACACACCACTTGAACCTTCTATAAAATAATCATTCATAAAGTTCGAAAAGGTTGAAGCGAATTACACAAGGGTGTTTGCAGTGGGCTGTTTACATTAATCTTGTGTCATAAACGCATTCTGAGGTGCATGTACATAGCTGAATGCACAAGCGCTCTTCATCATGAGCATTTGAGCATGCAGTTAAAAACTAGCCTAGAGCGCCATCTGCTGTTAAAAACTAAGCTCAGAATCGATTAAAGGGAGAATCGCGATGCATTCAGAAAATCTCAGAATTGATCCACGAATTTAGATGAATCGATTTATTGTCCCAGCCCTAAACATTATAAACGTTCACAATGCTGTTGCAGATGAAATATAATGTGGATAACATATCTTCGTCAGGTTAGATACTGATTATTAATCATTTCAACCCCTTTATCTAAACCGCTCTTCTTAAAGGGTTAGTTCACCCAAAAATGAAAATAATGTTATTTATTACTCACCCTCATGCCGTTCCACACCCGTAAGACCTTCGTTAATCTTCGTAACACAAATTATGTTTTTTTTGTTGAAATCCGATGGCTTAGTGAGGCCTTCATAGGGAGCAATGACATTTCCTCTCTCAAGATCCATTAATGTACTAAAAACATATTTAAATCAGTTCATGTGGTTCAATATTAATATTATAAAGCGACGAGAATATATTTGGTGCGCCAAAAAAAAACTAAAGAATGACTTATTTAGTGATGGCCGATTTCAGAACACTGCTTCATGAAGCTTTGGAGCGTTATGATTCTTTTGTGTCGAATCATGATTCGGATCGCGTGTCAAACCGGCAAACTGCTGAAATCACGTGACTTTGGCGCTCCGAACCGCTGATTCGACACAAGATTCATAACGCTCAAACTTAATGACATTATTTTCATTTTTGGGTGAACTAACCCTTTAACCGTCGGTCTTGCACACCCGTCATGTTTGTAGTTTTTAACACTTTTTATTCATGTTTGTAGTTCTAATTGAATGGGTTGTGGGCAATATTAGCCGTTAGAGTGTGTGCGCGGATCTGCACTTCGGACTCTTAACCCGAAAAGTATCTTTTGAATACTAATTTCAACATACTTTGACACACTAATTCTAATTTCGAACACTATTTAGGACGTATAGTAAGCGAATTGGGACGCACCGCATGTCTACATGCCTAAATGCATTGAGTTGCTGTCCTGTGATTGGCTGATTTAACATTTGCCCTAACGAGCAGTTGAACAGGTGTACCTAATAAAGTGGCCGGTGACTGTATGATTGATAATGTCCTGTTATCATATAATCCATGCTGTGTTTCTCCATCATATTGCAGGTAGTCTTGCCAACAGACATGCATCCTTATCTGCGTCTATGGAGAAGTGGAGCCCTTTCAAGTGAAAGCTCTGAAGTACAGGCTGAAGTGGGACGCTTTTATGATCTACAGCCTCCAGTATTATCCTGAACCCCAGTTAGAACACCTCGATGAATGTGCCTTTTATAGGTGTCTAATTTTTAGTTCTGTTTTTTCTAATTGTGGAAAGAACTTGATGTTTCTCATTTTATCTGTTTTTATTTTTTTAAATTAAGAGTCCAGTTGATTACCTTTGTAATTGTAGCCCCATTGTGTGTTTTGAATTTGCTTGAATAGTTTTAGCAACAAAAATCTTGTGTGTGTTCCAAGAAGCATTTTATTTTGTATAAAAATGTACATAAAGAAATGTTGACTGGGGTCTATGTATTTACAATTATGCTAATATTAATGTAGGTTAATTGTTGTGCTTTTCAGTTTGGCTGGGCTTGGTTTTAGTTGTTATGCTTTATTGTATTTTGTTTTATGGCAGTATTGTATAGTTTATAGCAGTATTTAGTTTTTGCTAAATGAATTGCATATGTTTCGAAGAAGGCTACATTGCCTACCTTGCATTTGCTGCAATGCCAATAAACAAAATGAATTCCCTCCATATTAGTAATTCAACTCTGGTCCTTTTTTTTTTTCTTTTTTTTTTTTGATGACAATAAATGGATTTTGTCATAATGAGGTCTCTACACTTTGTCTTTGTAATGTACATTTTTCATATTTCCCCATGTGTTAACTTCTGCAATTTGTTTTAATGACGCACATTCCCAGATAGCACACGTACGTCTGCAAGATGTCTGTTAAAGATCACTTCATCTGGAAAGCATCTGCTGTTTACAAACATCTGATAGACATCTTTAAGATGTCAGTTTTACATACATTCTCAATCATAAACATCTTAAAGACATCTTCTAAACGTCAATTTGACATCTGACAGGAAACGTCCTATAGACGTATTGCAGATACGCAAAAATATGTCTTCCAGACGTAAACACACACATCAAATAGACGTCTCCAAGATGTACGTGTGCTATCAGGGTTCACAAGATGCATCACTCGTATTGTTTTGAATGGGAGAAAGTGCAACGTGCAATATGGTGGAATAAGTCCCGCCTTCTAAATAAGAGCCAATCGCAGATTGGTAAAGTCATCGCGTCACTGCAGCGGCCGTTAGAAGCAGAGCCATTGAAAAACATATTTAACGGCTCTGGTTAGAGGCTCTGGTTAGAAGCTCCGGTTCCTTTAGAAACAGTCAGATGCACGCCTCCGAAATGAGGCACAAGAGACGCGCATTTAGGACTGCTTAGCTTGATCCAGCCTGAATAATACCGTTTTTTGACATGATTCGAGCGTTTAGAAACTAAATTTATGAGACTTTATAGGACTGTCCTGTTGTCAGATTTCATTGGTGATTTCAAATATGAAATTTAATCGAAAGCTTGGCAAACAGCTTTGGAGAATTTGATGTTTCCCCATTCAAAGAGATAGGAGCTGCACTTGCATGCCCGAGAGGTGTTTCTAAGATGGCCGTTGGGTGAAATGACTTGTCTTAAAGGGACTTTGGTATCGCCAAAATGATTTGTTAAACATTAATGAGAAAAGTTAGTGCACCCCAGTGTTATTTTAGTTTTTATTTTGGTTTTATTAATATTGTGAATTTCCTTTTAATTTCATATTTTTTTAGTTTTCATGTTCATTTTAGTTTACATTTTTTTACTCATTTCATTATTATTTTTTTTCATGTTATTTTTATTTACACTCGCCTAAAGGATTATTAGGAACACCTGTTCAATTTCTCATTAATGCAATTATCTAATAAACCAATCACATGGCAGTTGCTTCAATGCATTTAGGGGTGTGGTCCTGGTCAAGACAATCTCCTGAACTCCAAACTGAATGTCAGAATGGGAAAGAAAGGTGATTTAAGCAATTTTGAGCGTGGCATGGTTGTTGGTGCCAGACGGGCCGGTCTGAGTATTTCACAATCTGCTCAGTTACTGGGATTTTCACGCACAACCATTTCTAGGGTTTACAAAGAATGGTGTGAAAAGGGAAAAACATCCAGTATGCGGCAGTCCTGTGGGCAAAAATGCCTTGTTGATGCTAGAGGTCAGAGGAGAATGGGCCGACTGATTCAAGCTGATAGAAGAGCGACTTTGACTGAAATAACCACTCGTTACAACCGAGGTATGCAGCAAAGCATTTGCGAAGCCACAACACGCACAACCTTGAGGCGGATGGGCTAAAACAGCAGAGGACCCCACCGAGTACCACTCATCTCCACTACAAATAGGAAAAAGAGGCTACAATTTGCACGAGCTCACCAAAATTGGACAGTTGAAGACTGGAAAAATGTTGCCTGGTCTGATGAGTCTCGATTTCTGTTGAGACATTCAGATGGTAGAGTCAGAATTTGGCGTAAACAGAATGAGAACATGGATCCATCATGCCTTGTTACCACTGTGCAGGCTAGTGGTGGTGGTGTAATGTGTGGGGGATGTTTTCTTGGCACACTTTAGGCCCCTTAGTGCCAATTGGGCATCGTTTAAATGCCACGGCCTACCTGAGCATTGTTTCTGACCATGTCCATCCCTTTATGTCCACCATGTACCCATCCTCTGATGGCTACTTCCAGCAGGATAATGCACCATGTCACAAAGCTCGAATCATTTCAAATTGGTTTCTTGAACATGACAATGAGTTCACTGTACTAAAATGGCCCCCACAGTCACCAGATCTCAACCCAATAGAGCATCTTTGGGATGTGGTGGAACGAGGGCTTCGTGCCCTGGATGTGCATCCCACAAATCTCCATCAACTGCAAGATGCTATCCTATCAATATGGGCCAACATTTCTAAAGAATGCTTTCAGCACCTTGTTGAATCAACGCCACGTAGAATTAAGGCAGTTCTGAAGGCGAAAGGGGGTCAAACACAGTATTAGTATGGTGTTCCTAATAATCCTTTAGGTGAGTGTATATATATTTATATTTACGGGTAATTATTTTAGTGCTTCATCTTAAACTTATTTCAGTTTATTGCCGAGGCAACATTTCTAATGTTCATTTAGTTAAATTTTTTACCTATTATTTATTCTATTTTATTTAATTTCAGCTTTATTTCAATCAAAACAAGTGTTTTAATGGATTTAGTTTCAGCATATCTGCGCGTTTTGTTTCAGTTAACAATAACATTATTTATTAGAATCAAATGCAAGCAACCATTACAATAAACTGAACAAAATGTAATAGTTTTTATAATCAGTCAGTACTTTATAATCGTTCAGCGAACTAGACGTCCTCTGACTTTACGTTAAAACTAGTTGCGTAATATAATCGGTCACATGGTGGTGTTGAAGTCTACAGTGCCGACTACTCATAGGCTGCATAAGCTGTCAATCAAAAAACCAACCAATCCTGTGCGTTCGGCGAGGCGGGCGTTCCTTGCATTAGCTCTGGTGTTTACATCAAAACACGAAGTGCTTAAGTAACTTCAACATGTCAGCCTCCATAGCACGGGCGACAGTAAGGGCGGTTAGCAGACGGAAAATACTGGCAACAAGAGCTGCTTTAACGCTGGTGAGTGCTGACTCTATTTTCAACACGATGACTAGACCGAATAAACATTTAGTTCTCAAGTACTTGCGCTAGCATACATAACAGATGCGTTTAGTTCGGTTATCTGATCAATAACGGTGTAATGATAGACAACGTCGTCTATTCTAAAACATTCAGATGGATATTCAAACGTAAGAGCAGGTTATTGCAATGTGGTTGAGTTGTTAAAGTTAAATTTGACATGAAGGTCAGTCTTTAAGTAGGTTAGCCGTTAGCAGATAGCTTAATAATGTTTATGTATTGAGTGAGTCGCTGCATCAGAACCTTCTAGATGTGTCTATTCAAAGTGTTTGTCATTCACACTATGCCTGAATCGTCTCTACGTGTTTGGATAACAGCAGTTGTTTAGGGTGAAGTCAGGAGATCTTATCTATGTTGCTGTGATCAGATAACAGGCCTGTAATTTAGGTTTGTTATCAAAGATTCTGTAACAAATCTTTACTGAGTTCGTGCTGGAGTTGAAATGTTTATACAACATTAAGTCAGTGACTGAAACCAACACTAAAGTTATTGTGCATGTTTTTGATTCCTAATTACATATTTAGTTGGTTTCAAAGCAGGTTTAACTTTAATTTACTATGTGTAATAGAATGTTTGCAAGTAGTAATTAGACATTTAGCATAAGCTTTTATCTAAAACGACTTCCATCAAGTGACAGTGACACTAATATTTGACTGCAGTAAATCGCTGAGCCATTTTAAAGGGTTAGTTCACCCCAAAATGAAAATAATGTCATTAATCACTCACCCTCAAGTCGTTCCACACCCGTAAGACCTTCGTTCATCTTCGGAACACAAATTAAGATATTTTTGATGAAATCCGATGGCTCCGTGAGGCCTGCATAGCCAGCAATGACATTTCCTCTCTCAAGATCCATTAATGTACTAAAAACATATTTAAATCAGTTCATTTGAGTACAGTGGTTCAATATTAATATTATAAAGTGACGAGAATATTTTTGGTGTGCCAAAAAAGCAAAATAACGACTTATTTAGTGATGGCCGATTTCAAAACACTGCTTCAGGAAGCTTCGGAGCATAATGAATCAGTGTGTCGAATCAGCTGTTCGGAGCGCCAAAGTCACGTGATTTCAGCCGTTGGCAGTTTGACACGCGGTCCGAATCATGATTCGACACGCTGATTCATAACGCTCCGATGCTTCCTGAAGCAGTGTTTTGAAATCGGCCATCACTAAATAAGTCGTTATTTTGCTTTTTGGCGCACCAAAACTATTCTCGTCGCTTTATAATATTAATATTGAACCACTGTACTCACATGAACTGATTTAAATATGTTTTTAGTACATTAATGGATCTTGAGAGAGGAAATGTCATTGCTCCCTATGCAGGCCTCACGGAGCCATCGGATTTCATCAAAAATATCTTAATTTATGTTCCGAAGATTAACGAAGGTCTTACGGGTGTGGAACGACATGAGGGGGAGTAATAAATGACAGAATGTTCATTTTTGTGTGAACTAACCCTTTAAATTTTGGTGATGATACTTGTGTATTGATTTGTTTAATGCCTGCGGTAATTATGAGTGAAACATCACGTCGTCATTGTGTATCAGACATCGCCACCTTGAGGAGTAAAGATGAATCGCACTTATTGAGTCATCAGAGATTCAATATTGTTGTGCAGAAAAAGTATATACACTATTACAAACCTCGGGTCGCAAGTGACTATACACTTTTTACAAAACAGTAAATTAGAAAACATTTTAAATTTTTGTTATATTGTTTATAATGATTACATTTATGATTACTAAGAATTATGTAATGTAATAATGTAAATGAATACTAAGAATGTTGATGGCTATCTTTAAAAATGAATGAGGGGGAGGCGGGTAGTGAATGACATCCTAAGTCGAAAAAAGACCCAAGGTGTGTGTTTAAAGCCGCGCACACACTTAACGATTGTAAGGCCGATTATGAATGTAAATTGATACTTATGACTGATCACGCTCAAACGCGTCCAGTCGCGTTCAGTCTGCGATTACAGTCGGTGTTCAAATTCCATGTGTAAGTATTTAAATCTGCTTCAGTCGCAGGAAACAATCGGTATGTGTGTTCAGTTCAGTCTTAGAATGTTTCAGCTAATCGTTAGGTGTGTCCCCGGCTTAAGGCTTAAATGTGTATTTTGGATGTTTTCTTTCCACTAGTCTGAAAGAAGACATGCTACAGAAGCAAAATCACCCATAATCTAAAAATTACCCAGTGTATGAAAAAAATACCCACTGCACTCTAAAAAATAACTGTTAAAAATGAAACAAATTTACACAGTAAAATACTTTTTTTTTTAAATTGAAATAGTAATATATGGTAAAAACAGTGCATTCTGGGTAATATTATTAGTTGTTTTCATGAAAGTAACCTATAGACTTCTTTCTCGAATGCATTGTTTTTACAGTATATTCTGTATATTACAGTGCATTCAGGGTAATATTATTTGTCGTTTTCGAGAAAGTAGCCTATAGGCCTCTTTTTTTTTAATGACAAATATTACCCAGAATGCATTGTTTTTATGGTATAACACTGTTTCAGTGGAAAACGGTATTTTACTGTGTAAATTTCTTTCTTTTTTTTTTTTTTTTTTTTTTG
>RJVU01046259.1:4689288-4761765 GCA_003731715.1 Anabarilius grahami | reverse complement strand
ATTTGACTTATATATATATGGGTCAAAGATATTTAGATGTCCGCATTTGACTTATATATATATGGGTCAAAGATATTTAGATGTCCGCATCAATAGAAATTTACAAAAGTGATTTTATATACATAGAAAGCACATTAAGTGCAAGTAAAACGTCTGCTTTTAAGGTTTCAAATAAGTTTTGGGAGAATAAAATGTCAAAATGTGGGTGAAATAATGTTCCATTGTTATCAAGTGTAACACTTATAAAATATGTAAATGAATAAGTGAGCATACTAATTTTTTTTGCATTTTAAATATGTAAAAAAAAATTGCTGACAAATGGGCAAAACCTAGGATAGTGGCAAAGTTTAAAAAAAAAAAAAAGTATTATTATAAGTAATTAACATTTGGGGTAAAAGTAATTAGTCTTTAATATGGCATAAATAGATTTTTTTTGTTGTAAATATCCTTGACAAGATTGTTACGCTGAATGACATTTTAGTGGGTGTCTTCTGTAAATCATGGAAAAAATGTATATTTAATTTTTGCTTAGAATTTTTTTTTAAAATTAAACAGGATCTAATCTGATGTATTGAAAAACAGCAACAATTCAAAGCTGTATTACACTTATTGTGTTGATGCTTGAAAACACTTTTTCATCTTTGACCCTTATATATATAATATAATATAATATGGGTCGTACGATTAAAATGATTGAAAACATCAGTCTAGAGAAGAAGCTGTTTTAATAAATGGCCACTGTGCTGGCATTACATGACAGGTCATGTCATAGAGATGAGCGCATTAATAATAAAATTATCTTTACGTAATGTAGCATTTGTTCAACCCGTGTTTTACAAGCTGATTGAACACAATAAACATACTACAGACACAACATGAGTCAGCAGCGCAGTCTGGAGTGATGGCACGGATGTGTGTGATCCACCAGACAGTCCAAACAGAACGAGTGTGAGTGGAGAAATGAAATGTCTAAACAAACAGTCACACATTACAGAGCTTGAGTCAGTGTGTGCAACATGAGACTGATAAAAACAGACGAAACCAAACAAACAGATGAGGTGTGAAGAAGCAGGAGATAATAAACAAACTTCATGCATACAGGTAGATAGATGCCAGTATAAAGTCCCAAATGTTTGGGATGAATTAATACATAATTGCGCTATTAACCTTTAGGCCTAGATATACTTCAAGCGAAATCGAAGAATGAACTAGTGTGACGTAATTTTGAACAAAATCAGGCTAAAACGAAGTTTGTTTGGAGATTGTTTCTGGACCGCTTGCCAAAGCGAACTTTTCAAAAGGTTTTCTCTGGCTGGTAAATGCATTCGTACTACCATTGGTCCATTGTGATTATATAATAGGTGGGTGTGGCTCTGAGACTCCGCCTTCTTTGACATGGAAATCTTCTCTGGTTAATTTCTTCTGATCAGTCCGTCGAGGTCAGACACGAGTTAAAACATGAACACACTGGAGAGCTGCTGTATAGCAGAAACTGAAGTTGTAATTCTATTTAAAAGCGACAATGGAACTGTTTTTATGTTTAATTCTGTAAAGCTGCTGCTTTAAAGCAATCTATTGTATAAAGTGGTATATAAATAAATGTGATGCGACTGGAGTGCTGAATTGCAGAGCTGGTGCAAACATATCCTCATCGCTGTGATGCTTTCTTAACTGCTGTGCCGTGAGAACGGGCCTGTATCTGTTCCAAGTGAACAGCAACACCTTCGAAGTCTTGAGTCTTTAAAAAAAATGACATCTGACTGGTTTCTGTCGAGTCTTGATGCCTTAGGCGAGATAAGAGGTGCTTGGAAGTGAACAAATCATTTTCAAAGAAAGTGGTGGGTGGAACGGAGAGCAGTTATGTGGGAATGGGATTGTGGGAGCAGCGTTAGACAACGAAGATGCCCTATACGACTGCCTGTGCCGCTTATGCCAGGATCCGATACTGGAGTGAAAGCATTGCAAAGTGCTACGTCTGTAAAAACCACAGCATTCTTGTATATTGGGAATATATCAACAAAAATTACGCTTTTATGTGTGGAAAACATCCATGAGAATACAAACATTCTGTAGCTGAACAAAATTGGATCAACTTGATGATGAGTTGTGTCCCAGTTATCAATATACTCAGGCATTCTGCTTTTGTGGGCATAATACTGAAGAATTCAGGTTTATTACAAAGATAAGATAAATATTTATTCAAAATTCTGCCAGTGGAATTTCCTATCCATTTGCGGTTATGTGATATTACATAATGCTCCAATGTGAGCACAACATCACAGTGTTCAAACTGACAGCAAAGTGAATGTAATTCATAAGAAGTCATTTAATGTATTTCAATCTAATAAAAACAATCATAGTGTCGATTACATGCCATTTGTTCGAATACATTTTTTGTAAAAGTTCCTACAAATTGGTAATAGATTGAGAAGGGACTCAAAAATATAGGAAAAAGCTGAAATTAAAAAAAAATTAAACATGCCACTCCACGTTCAAGCAACGTTAATTTGACTGCAAATGAAAATCTAAATGAGAGGTTTGTAAATTGGTACTTTGATAAATGGTTTGTGTTTCGCAGACAAAATTGCCAAATTGAATTATTTACAGTGTCCCTAAAATAATTACAGCATATGCCATCATGCAGTTTCTGAAAAGACCGAATGTGGAGTCAAAGCTCACTGACAATGTGAAATTTTTCAGGATTGTTTCTAATAGAAAATTCCCAATAAAGGGCGGCATCACAAATTCCTACAGAATTGAATAATCACTTCGAGTCATGAGCTTCATAAAGCTAAATTGTAAGGCATGGGTTAAACCGTCAATGCATCAGGACTCATAACACAGAGCACAAAACCTGCATTCAGAGCAATAGGGAAAAATAAATACAGCCCTTTTTTTTCCCAACCTTATTTCACTATGCATAGTTACGTTTGGAAAGGGCACCCCATTGGAAAAATCAGGTCATGCCAGCATGAGGTGATTAGGCTAATTAGGCTGACTACCACTAGGTGGTACATAGTTTGTTGGGTCTCAACCAGCTTAGCCATCTTGGTGGGCCAAGGCCAAGCAAGTTAACCTAGGCCAAAGCAGCTTTTAGAGCATTTAGACCAAATATCCAAAAATGACCAGCCTCGACCTGCTAGAATCTTTGCACATTAGGGATGTCAAATATCCAAGTAGTTCGGTATCAAGTCAATAATCAATTTGTAAAAAAATATTGACTTAATTCAATGCGCTAGAGCTGTCCGATCGACATGACGCATATCAAACATGTATGGCAACATATGCTATGAAGATCTCTTGCGGCTGCTTGCTCTAATGCAGCTGCATGTGTGAATTGTAAAATATGCATTTTGACAAAGTGCATTTGACTGTGTTATTAATGTAAATGTCTGTTTTAAGTGGGTGGAATGTAAATAGGACGTGTATTTTAGATGGAAAACCACTCACCGCTCCTCTTAAGTTCCTTATAATTAGTCCTAAATAGCTGAAATGGTTACTTGGCATTGTTTTAACTTATTTTGTTGACTGTTATGCATTTATATATAATGTAAGAATTGTTTTTGGTATTGGTATTAAGTACTGAAATTTTGGTATTGTGTGACAGTCCTTCAGCTTCTGTTAAAAGCTGGTTTTGGCTGCATATACACTTAAAGGATACATTCACTGATAACTGTTAAAAGTGTTGTGGGAGCAGCTGTGTCCTACTGTGCAGAAACTCTCTCAAGATGTTCTTGACTTTTACAGTTTTGTAAACACTGCTAAACAAATCCAGTTTAACCTTTATGTGTAGTTCTGAACTGAAGAGAGATTGAAAGTAGATTCCCACCTCTATTGTCCTTCAAATAACTCAACACCACCCCCAAATCTCCCCCTTCAAATATTTTCCACTCTCTGCTCTTCAGAATGTTTGGATGTCACTGAGACACGATTTCACAGAGGTCAGGAGTGTCACAGTCCCTCATGGCTAGTAGAAAATGTAGAGGTTTCTCCAGCTTTCTTGTTGACCACCACAGGGCTTATTTTTAGCTGTGTAAAAAAAATGTATGCACAGTAAATAAGAGCATTTCGTTCAAGATTGTGAAGTTTCAATTAGTTTTTCATTAGATATGTTTATTTGCCTTGATAGCTGTTCTCTTAAACTTGGATGAAGGCATTTCCTGATTTCATCCCTAAGGACTAAATAGTCAGCTTCTGTTTATGTAGAACTTGGAGGCAGAACAGAATTGTCATTCAAGTCTGATAAACTGTAGTGTCAATCTTTGTTTTTGTTTTCTTTGTGACCTTTACACTTTTTTTTTTTTAACCAAAACATTAAAATGAATATCAATCTCCATAATGCAAAAATGTAGGAGCAGATCAGATGATTAAAGTCTAAATATAGGCTTTATTTTGTGTCATTGTTATGTTTAAGTCATGCCCTGGGCAGAGGGGCGGCGATCTCATCGTTGGAGGTCGCCAAGAATATGTGTCGTAGTGGATGTCCTGATGTTATAGGAGCACAACTGCCATAACTTCTGGTCACAAATGACACATATTTTCTTTGGCTATAAATTGGTGCCATTCTAATCTAAAAAAGAATCTGTTTTAACATTCTGGATGAGAGTATTTGTAGATGTAGATCATTTGTATAAACTGAAAGGGATTGTTCACCCAAAAAGGAAAATTCAGTTTATTTGACTCACCCCCTGTGGTTTGAAAATCCACACAACCAAAACTCTGATGCTTCAAAATGTTTATATGTGAATAAAGCGATCATGACTTTTATTAAACCACTCGATACTTACAGATGAGATTTATGATCTCTTTATGAACTATTTGCAAAAGTTTTGGTTGTATAGACATTCAATGGAGGGACAGAAAACTCAGGTTTAATTAAAAAGATCTTATAGGTTTGGAATGACAAGGATGAGTAATTGATGACAGAGTTTTCATTTTGGGTGAACTATCCCTTTAAATTTTGGCATATGGGTCGGTGCCGATAGCCTCGTGGGCAGCATGCCGACATATAGTGCTGTTGAGCTTCGGGCGACCCGAGTTCGAGTCCCAGTCCCAGCTCACAGACCTTTCCAAGAAAAAGAAAATGGATATGTGGAAAACAATCGGTCATAACCTCGGAATAAATTGTGAGAAGTCATAACGATGAGATCATTATGCCAAGCTAGCAAACAGTGTAACATAAAAGTACCTCAGGTATCCAGCACTAGTTTCGACAACAGTGTCTTGCTTCCTTTGAAGTTGCAGTGAAAAAGACTTGGAGATGTTTTTATTCCACTATATTGACTTCGTTTGCTAAATTCACTGTTAGATTAGATCAGTTAGTATTCACTCAAAACATAAAATGCTCTGGACATCTGCTGGTTAAAGGCATGTAAATGCAACAAGAACAGCAAGAACATGTTGCACACACTTTGAAACCGCAGCGCGTGAGCTTAGAATAAACAGACCGTTATCGTTCGTTGGTGTGGACGCAAATATAGTTTAATCTATATAGTATAATCTTTATAGTTATCTTTCTTGCTGTGAATGTGCCTTTACTGTCCTATCATAATAAAGGCAAAAACGGCAAAATAAATCGTAAGGAAACAAAAAAAGAACAAAATTGGCATATGGATAAACCCACGTCACATGGACAACAGTCATTACTGTCTCTTATTAAAATCGAATGGCTTCTGCTGAACAGACCTTTGGAAAGAACACTCTGATCAGTGAGGATCTTTTTCACATCCTGACTGTGGTGGATAGCGGCGCATCTGGTTTACTAGCATGTCATAATTCATGTTGTCATGTGACTTGACATCTGCTGTCCTTTGACTGCTCAGGTGCTGGATGAGATAATGCAGGAAGTTTGAAAGAGATTGCGGGAACAGGATTGGAAGTATCGGCCAGGAAAGTCAGGATATGTGTTTTTGCATATTTCAGAGCAGTCTGCTCATTGGGACCAAAGATTGGGTTTAGCAAGTAAAATTAGGGCAAGTATCCCAATGCTGCCTAGCACACTGTGTCCCGTCTTCCATTGTTGAGGCAAACAGGTAGTCCAAACTCATGTTATTGTTGAGTCTTTAACATCAGTGCTAGTGAGCTTTTCAATCCCTACCACCAGCCAGCACTTCTTTTAGCTTCAAAGAAAATAAAACTCCACAGAAACATCTAATAGTGATGTTGTTTTTGTTGTTGGAATTGCTTAAGTGATCGTTTATTCTTTTTAATAAGCAATTCTTTGCTTATTTGAGTCAATATTTTTCAAAGATTTAATGGCAGAAATATTGGGAAATCCAGCAATTCATTTTTCCTTGGAGTTTCTCATTGTTGCCGCCCAGTACTTTGTAAGCATGATTTTGTGTCCTGTGATCCCTGACCCTGAAATTAACCTTAAATCCACCAATCAGGTCAGTTTTTATATAGAGACCTATGATTAGTCACCTATATAGTTGACTAATCATTCAAATAACCCAACTATTGGTCAGTTTTGAAAAAAATAAATTTTGTTCATCCCTATATTAGGTCAAGTGACACTGCTCTATCCAAACTATTTATAAATAACATTTTAAGAGGACTTGAAGCTTGTTTTGTTTGAGGGTTTTACATGTGGAAACAGCCCTTCTGTTCCAAAAATTGTACTTTGAAAAGCTTCTTTTAGCTTAGATGTACCACAAACATCAACAAAACTTGCATGTGTGGTCCTTCATATAGTGCTGAACTATTATTGTAAAAGGGGGCATTAAATATATTCTTAGATTTTTGCATTGGAAAGGATAATCCCACATTTGATGACTACCTGAATACCAAAACACACTATTAAGACTGTTTGAATAACCTAAATGAACTTGGATTTCCTCTGGAATGTTTTAAGGAAGTAACGTCTAGGAAATGGAAATTTGAAATGTTTATGTTGGGTCTCATTGAGATGGTAAGTGTTCCAGGTCATTGCTCATCTTCCTGAATGTGTGTCACTAATACTCTCATTATCTAGCTCTCCTTCTTTGCCCTTCACTGCCCTTCACTGCTCTCATTTAGCCCGCATCACAGTCCAGGGGCGGGGTTATGAGGCCTGTGTCCTTATATGGGCATACTCACTCTGAGGCTGGAATGAACTGCTGATTCACATCTCTCTCGCTCACTGTATCTCTCTCTCACTGCCTTTGCATCTATTTCCATCACCAAGATCGATGGAAAATTGAAAGTTTCCATCATTCCCACCTTCATTTCCCAAGGACAAAGCTTTCCAAAAAATGTGAAACTGTGGAATTATTGAACTATTTATTTTTAATAGGTTTGACTCATAACTGTACCGTTTAGAAACAGATGGTTAGTTAATATCGATAAACTCAGTCTTTTCTACATAGTAGTGTCACAATATACGATTCATATAATATTTATTTCCACATATGAATGAGGATATCGGAATCCGTGTGCTTTTTACACGTTCATGGGTCATGTCCGATCTGTGCAACATGGGTTGAAAAAAATGGAATTGGGTCACTTGAACCATGTAATGTAAAGGCGGCCTAAGTAATTTTGGCCAAATGCATACCTTTGAGTCACTGGATCATGCTGGTCATCTCCAAGACATGTTGGATCACGATTACACCTGTAGTTACTACTGTTCACTTGTGATCGGACCACCTGAGAGGACTGCTAATACCAGATGTGAATGCGCTCATCCTTGCATGATGCTCATCTACTGCGTTTCCATCTGTTCTCATAATCAGGGAATATTCAGTAGAGAAAAACTCTAGCAGATTGTGTGCTTTAGCAATACCAAAAGCAAGTGTCATGAATATTTGAACGCTTGAACTGCCAAACAGCTGCTTTTGCATTTGTTTCTCCATGCCGTCACCACCTTTCCTTCCAGCTTCAAAATGTTGAATGATGGTAAAATATTAAAAGAAATGAAGATGAGAGATTCCTAGACCAACCTGTTTTCCAATAGAGAGAATCAGACTTGGATTCGCTGAGAGATTACTTTTTGTGCTATGTTCACAATACTTTTGGCATTTGTGCAAACAAGTTTATTTTTCAGACTTAGTGACATAATTAACTGCCATTTGATGTAATAGCGTAATGAAAGAATATAGAATACACACCCCTTATGTCATTTCAGACCTGTAAGACTTTCTTTTGTGGAACACAAAGGGAGATGACTTGCATTTTCATTAACCGAAAAATGTATGGAGTTTTTTACTCTTTGTGAGATTTCAGGTTTACTTTAGGTTATTCAATTCTAGCTCACCTCTCAATGTCTATGATCACTCAATATTAAAATTAGAGAGTTTAATGTTTAATATGACCACATAAGTTCAATAGTAGATTATTTAGTGTTGATCAATATGGTTCTGTTTGTTTAAATGAAGTGTTCACAAAATGTTTGTCACTCAAAAGCCTTGTCGTTCTTCACAAAGGGCATTTAATATGGACGTATTGATAAGACATAGGAAGTCAAATCCACCCAACACACTTGTTTCCTACTGATGATAAACAATTGCCACATACCCTCCAGCAACTCTGACTTTTTTTAAACATCCTAACCACACGCAGACAGTCAGGATGTCAGTTTACAGGAATATTAATAATGCATAAGGTATTCGGTTTTTCAGTAGGAAAGGTGTCATTTAAGCGGCCCCTAAAGTAATAATTAACAATTTTTACAACGGAAGTGATTCAATCAAAAAACGACTTTAGCTTGATAATAATTTTCCTATTGTCACTGTAAAGCTGCTTTGAGACAATGTGTATTTTGAAAAGCGCTATATAAATGAAGATGATTTGACTTGACTAATTAGCGATTTTCATTCAAATGAATGATCAATTGATTAAGTTTTAACGTTAATACTCTGCTTACATGATTACTAAACCCATTTGTACTGAAATTGATTAATCGACGATCTAAGTTTAATCGATTAAATTGTTTACGGTGATTAATCGAACATCGATTAACCATTAACATCCCTCGCAGGCGGTAAACTGTATATACACTGCAAAAAATGCTGTTCTTACTTAGAGTTTTTGTCTTGTTTCTAGTCAAAATATCTTAAAGTTTTTAAATCAAGAAGCATTTTCTTGACAAGTAAAAATAATTTTCTTTTTTTTAGGAAAAATAAATCAAAATTAAGTGAGTTTTTCCTGGGGTAATGGGGTAAGCAAAATAATCTTATATCAAACCAAAAATAAGATAAATAATCTTGTTTTCAGTTTGATATAAGATTATTTTGCTTACCCCATTGGCAGATTATTTTGCTTGTTTTAAGGAAAAACTCACTTAATTTTGACTTATTTTTCCTGAAAACAAAATAATTTTTACTTGTCAAGAAAATGCTTCTTGATTTAAGAACTTTAAGATATTTTGACTAGAAACAAGACAAAAACTCTAAGTAAGAACAGCATTTTTTGCAGTGTAGGCGCAGGGCATCAGCTTTAGACAAACTCAAAGATACAGGCCAAAATTAAAAAATAAGAGAAACATGGCAGGTGTAGATTTTGAATTATGGCTATTTTTGTATTCATTCTTTGATACATCTTGCACTACATTAGTTAGTTTTCAATCAGTGTTGCCAAATAATGTGTATTTTGTGTGTCAATGTGGAATTTTTTTTTCTGTGGATTTTCGCAAATCTTGGAAATATGCCGTTTTAGTTATTTTCTAGGTCCTTTTTTTTTTTTGGTACTGGATATCTGGCAACAGTTCATTGGTTTTCCACTTGGGACATCAATTTTTGTAGGGTTTTCTGCGGTAGTCGGCGTTACCGGGTTACCGATTACATTAATTGGCCACCGTGGCAATGCCCCCACTGTTGTTTTGCTTTTTTTATAGAAATAAAAAAACATTTATTTCAGATGGACAATGAATGCTACAATTATAAACTGAAAGCATCTGCTCTGCTCCATACAGCACAAGCTGCGGAGTCGCAGCAGGAGTCAGATTCTTAGCACATGACGAGAGTTAGGAGAGATGACTGACAAGACGATGGCGGAGGATGTGGTGCGCTACAGATCCTGAGCGTCACTGACAAATATCTTATCTTTTAAAATGTGAAGTCAGAACTGCCACTCCCTATACACAGAGTACACGTGATCGTGCATTCAAAAGTGAAAAGCTAGCAGCCGAGTGTGTATTCAAAAGCGATTTCAATACCCCGCATATAGATAGCGGCTCCCTGATGCCCACAAATTATAGGCCTATTCACAGAGAACGCTTGATAGCAAAATTCAAACGTGAAAATCGAGTGAGCATTCAAAATACCCAACAGATTGGGTACAGATTTTCTAGCACATTAAAAGCTATTGTGCATCTGCTGAATCCCTCTGTGATGGAAACGGATTGAGGAAAACTACCATTTGGCACTTGAATATTTTGAGAACAGCAGCATGCATGTTTCCAACATTTTATTATACAAATATCCCTCTGTTATGCAGAGCATTCGCAGATTATACCGATTGCATGCCATTGCTTTAGAATGAAAATAGACCCCTCATTATTCACCTGCTGTACAGATGACCTGCTTTTGTGTCTTCATCTGGACATTCCAGGTCATGTTCTTAATTAGAGGGAGTTGGGTAATATGTGTCGGTCGGTAAATGTGTCACTCTCTTAATCTAGGCCACTGTGCACAATGTTTGTCATGTGAACTAAAAATGTGTGATCCTTTTAATTATTTTTGCTAAGTAAATACATGGCAGGTAAAATGAATTTTATGCCAAAACAAATGTATCTAAAAATATACATCATGTATGTTCACCAATTACCATAAAACTACACTCTTAAAAAATGCTGGGTTAAAAACTGGGATGAAAATGGACAAACCCAGTGGTTGGGTTAAATGTTTGCCCAACATGCTGGGCAGTTTTATTTTACTCAACTATTGTTTAAAAATGACTATGTCAGGCTTAAAATAAACCCAAAATAGGTTGGAAATCAAAAATCAGACACATAATTACTAGAGGCAACAATAATAATCAAATAGTAAACATTTATTAATAAGCAATTTAATAAATGTTTATTGTTTAATTATTATTCATTAAACTTGATAAATGTTCATTTATTAAACATATTAATAAATATTAATTTCCAGCTTATTTTGGGTTTCTTTTAAGCAAGCAATACAGTATTTTTTTTAATAATAGTTGAGTTAAATAAAACTACCCAGCTGGTTGGGCAAACATTTAACCCAACCGCTGGGTTAAAACAATACTTTACATACTTTAAGCTTGCTTGCTCTCTGTTTCTCCAGCTTGATAAAACTATCGACATAGACGAGCGGCGTCTGATCCGGACAGCGATTCGGGAGCTGCGGCGCTGTGAGATTGAAGAAATGGAGGCAGCGCTAACCAGTAAGCGGTTCAGACGTGCCCACCAACACAGACATGAGGATAAAGAAAACCAGTGCTGGTATGAAGAATTTTTTTTTTTTAAACAGATATTCCTTAATCTGCAAAAATCTGTTGTATAAAGCACAATGAAAAGTTTTGTGTAGCATGAACCATAACATTTTGAATCTGAACTTGATTGCTTGTATTTGCAGTCCTGATTTGACAGCTTCTTTGGACATGCTATCAGGAAAGATTCAAGCTATTCATGACATTGAAGAACTTACTGGACTGGTAAGACCATGTATAAAGACTTAAAATGTTTGTTGATGATGCTCTTGTGTTGTTCCTGTCAACATTCCATGAGTGAGTTTGTGTTTGTCATTTTCTGGAGATGGTTGATGAGTGTTTTTGCCCCTGCATGGGATGTTGTACTTTAAGTTCTTTGTTAGTGTTAAACAAAAGGTTGCAATGAGCTCATTCCAAATGAAGTCCCATTGTTCTGCGTTAAAGTTTTATTGTTCTATATATAAAAGGTGTATTGTTCCTGATGAAAGCAATGAATGGAGATTGACTAAAGTATAAATTCTGTGAATGCTGCCAAAGAACACATGCAAATCGCATACAATTCTCTGTATAATGGGGTGTTTTCATTAAAATGTAAATAAACTCTTACTTTCAGTAATGCCCCAATGAGATGCTGGGCAGAAAGATATACCAGGGGTATTAAAGTTCCAAGAGGTCCAGTCTCTGTGTTTCCTTCCCAGCGGAGGTCCGGACTATACTTCTTTGGAATAGTTTTAAATTTCCATCTGGGCAGCAGTAGTACTTTGTAAAAGAAAAGGGGAAAAAAAACCCTAAACAGTCAAAATAGTCAACAAAGATGAGTATATTATATGACAGATTAAAACAAAATTGTATTTGCTGCATATTCGTTCACACCATGTCATAATTACGTAACGATTCTGAATTTTAAAAAGCCTTCACGTGCTTGTAAAACTTGTAATTACAATATGTAAACTTGTAATTTTCGGAGAGCTATGACCTTGTATCATGTGGCCGCTGTACCACCTGACCACTGCAGATTTATTAGGTGTGTTCGACTTGAAGTGGCGCTGTGCAGACCCATCGGTGTATGACTTCAAAACACAGCGAGAGCAATTCGAAAGCATACAGAGCTTTATTTACGGTAATTACGAAATGGCGTGAATGCAGAAAGAGTTCACAAAACTTGAACCGTGGAATACAGCGTAATACGAAAGTTTGGTCACGCTTTAGATTAGGGTCCAATTCTCACTATCAACTAACTATTAACTACAACTTTTGCCTCATTAAACTCCTAATCGCTGCTTATTAATAGTTAGTAAGGTTGTTAAGTTTAGGTATTGGGTAGGATTAAGGGATGTAGAATAAGGTCATGCAGAATAAGGCATTAATATGTGCTTTATAAGCACTAATAAACAGCCAATATTCTAGTAATATGCATGCCATTAAGAAACTAGTTAATAGTGAGAATTGGACCATAAACTAAAGTGGTACCAAAACTTTTCACATACACACTCTAAAAACACTGGGTTAAAAACAATCCAATTTGAGTTGTTTTCAACCCAAGGGCTGGATATATTGGACAGAACATATGTTTGGTTAATTTTACCCAGCAAATTGGGTCGATTCATTTTTACTATAATACTAGCTTTTTACTTCATACATGAATTAATGTTTGTTTACTGATTAACTTAAATCCTTAAACTTTTATTTTTTTAAAATACTCCACACAACCACTGGTTTGCATCATAATTCCTTTATTTTCTAACATATTTTATAGTATATATATATTTTATATCATTTTATTACATATTGCCTACATTTAAGCTCATTTAACAAACATTAGAATGTAAAAATGAAACATTTAGAAGTAATTTAAGTGAAATCGACCAGTCTCTGTTGTCCCGTTTTCACCGTAACGGTGCTGGATCTCTTGCTGGAGATGACTCGCAGTCGTGGGAGGAACTGCTAACTTCATAAAATCATATAATAAAATCATTAAAAAAAATGTATCGCGCCAAAAGACCGTCGCGTCACTCGTTTGGGTGACTCACATCGCGCCCCTGTATGTTGCTTTGCATAAAATTAAACATTTCGTAAAGAACAATTATGAATTTTTAGATAAAAACACACACAAACCTGTATTTTACCGAAGACATGCACCAATTTGACGGAGCTGTACTGCTCTCTCCTGAAGAGGGCGCAAAAAGACCGCGATAAATAACTCAACCCCTGGGTTATGTCATGTCTGACCCAGGATCTGTGTAACACAAAAACTACCCAAACACTGGAAAAATAACCCAAAAAATGACCCAAAAGGCTCAACCCAGGACCCAAGATTTTTTAGAGTGCACTTGTGCGGTCTGATGTATTTGCATGCGTATGAATGGAAGTCAATGGAATGAAAAGTGTAGTGTGACCATCCATTTAGTCTTCTCTGTCTTCTGTTACACAGCTGTGGGCACTTCCAATGTTGACAGCTTCGTTGTTTATAATGGGATAATGGAGTATTTTCTTATTACAACATTATTGGTAGTTGCACATGGAATTTATGTTGTTTTTCTGCTATGTTCTTTGCGGTAAAAATGCAGAAATGATTTAAATATAGTAATGTGTTAAACAGAGCTGAGAGTACTACACTTCATCAGTTATATTACAAAAACAGCTATAATGAGGAATCTGTATAATACCAATTGCATTGAATTCTGTGGAAATATACCAACAATTCTGTGGGTGCACATTCTCTGTAGGTCTAAATATCAGTCATGTCAACCTAACTACTGTTTTTGCGTCTTGCCCTCTATTTTTCTTTCATTCTTTCAAGTTGCGAAGCACCAGTGAATATGAAGAGAGAAAACTCATTCGTGCAGCCATTCGCCGGCTGAGAGATGAGGAGATACGAGGTGAGATTGCATCTAAACGGCTGGAAAAATATCTCTATATACGTCTGTGTGTGTTTACATTCCCCCATTCTCATTCATAGGAGCATTAGAGAAGGTTCAGACCGCTGGCCAAAGAACAGAGCGACGACAAAATCCTCAAAGCAGCTTTGACCTACAGGTGAGTAAATGTGGCGTGGTGAATATCGGGAGCGGTAAATCTCAGGGATAACTAGGCTGAAGTTTGTGGCTTAATGTGGAATGAGGAGAGATAAATCTGTACGCTCAACTGGAGATTGTTTTGGCCTTTTCAAAAGTTCAGGAATTCAATTAAAGTGGGAATTAGGGTCAGGGTTAGGATTTATATTGTTTTTCTAATAATTCTGCACATGTAGTCTCAAAAAATTGTAGTATATATATGGAAAAGTATGTAATGGATATAAAGGCATATCACTGTGCAATTTTGATTGATGGTCAGGTAGTGCAACACTTCTTTATTGACATCTCAAGTTCAGATAAATGGACATTTATTATAAGTTTGTTTAAAGAGGACCTGTTATGCTTTTTTATATGTGTATAATGTTGCTGTTTGAGCATGAAAAAAGTCTGTACATTTCCAGCAGGAGTTATTCTCTATATCAGTCGCACTGTTTCTGAACTCCCTGAAATGCCTCCATTGTAGTTTTGAGTTTTCTTCCAAGAATTTAATATAATTTAAAGGGGTCATGAATTGAGAAATCAACTTTTCCTTGAGTACTATAAGAATATCCTGTACGTTTCAGAACTGAAAACTCCTTGTTAGTCCAATAAAAGCTTTTAACACCAGGCCCAGCGAACGACTGATCCTGGAATGTGCCTATCTTGTCATAGATAGGTGTAATGCCGCCTCCGCAGATATGTAGATATGTAATGAATATATGAAATGATTTATGTACAGTCAGATATTCTTTGTCTGTGTGTCAGTAAATCAAACCAGTGACTAAACGGTCAACTTTATGTTGTTTCTCTTAGTAGGATGAAAATAATCTGTTATTTAAACTGTGATTAAATTATATATAGAAAGCAATCAAAGAACGCTCCCTTTACAATCGCTGGAGCTGTCAATCAAACAGCGCGAGTTTATCAGTGACTGAGTTCTGGACTCGCGCCAAAACTCACGTTTATTCAACGAATCTCTTAGTCGTCTTATCATGTTTGCACTGTTAGTTATGATGAAAGCATTTGTTAGTGTGCAGAAATTGAGTTGCAGTGATGAGATCACTGCTTTCATGAGCTCAACAACATGTCTGTGATCGGCTACAATGTTCATCTCTGCAACCTTTCATGCCACGATCTAAATATAATGCCATAGATCTGAATGTAATGCTAATCAACACTTTTCACTATTTGTTAACCTTAAGAGCTGTAATAGTAAAAACGTGCTAAAAGAGAGGGTAATATTTGGCTATTTCAAATTAAACGATGTTAGCCAATCACAGCAGTGGGGGTTTACACTGAAGTCTCACAGCAGACACGCCCCTTAAAACAGAGCGTTCAAATCAGAGAGCTAAAATCAGGGTAGGAAAAATGCCTTTCATTTCTAAATTATGACAAAAGGAAACATTATAAAACAATAAAACAACGCAGTTCATGACCCCTTTAAAAAAATTCCCCCCAAGGTATACGCAAAATAAAGGGGCGGGGCCTGGTTGAGTTAGTAGTGTGTTGAAACTCACAGTTACTCCCCTATTTACACCAAAATATAATACTTAAAATGTATGAATTCATAGAAAAGTTTCTCAAAAGAACATTTGAAAAAAGTTAACTGTGTTGCAAACGTAGCGTGTATATATTTTTTTCTGAATTATGCATTGAATATGTAAGCAACCTTCTATCCTCTCTTTTTTTGCTTTCACTTTCTTTTCATTCCAACTTCCCATATGACACACACACATACATTTGTTCCTTATTGACTTTGTGTTAACAACACAGATCTCTTCGCCGACTAAAATGTGAAGAATGTTAAAAATGTGCTGCTTCTTTCACCTTAATCTGCCCTTGTCCCTCTCCACGCCTGCTTGTCAAATTTGTTTATTTTATTTCTTTATCCTCAAGTTACTCCACTCTTTCCATTGCTCTTTCTCAGGCATTATCTCAGCGAGTTTTGAGTAAACATCAGCACCCTTACCTGTATATCAGTTTATAATTGTTAGTAATATTACCCACATCCAACTTGCAACTTGTAGAATGCCTAGTACGTTTACTGAAAGTCACAGGTAACCTTGCACATTTGCTTTAGGAGATCCAGTGTGATTATATCTTCACTTATTGAGTATCATAATGTTCTTATATCTTCACAAGCAGCTTTTGAATGTGGAAAAAAAGCCTCCTAAGGCAGTTTGGCACAGGTTATTTTCATGTCACAGAGGTTATGTAACAATGAGTTTGCCATCAACATTTGAAATTTAATGCAAAACTTCCTGCCCATCTTCTTTCAGTTGATGCTCTGTACAATGGCAACACACAAAGTGCACATAATATGCTGTTTTCAAAATTCTTTTACTCAGAACAAAATTAGCCTTTAATCCAATGTTCTTGTTGGACAAGGCTCTGTTATTTTTGCATCCGTTGCTCTCAGTTTTTAAATTAAAACTACTTTTGCTTTACTTGGTGGCAATGAGTTTAGAACGAACAAAGCTTGAAAGCATGAAATAACCCAATAAGCTTTTATTCAACAAGGATGTATTGAATTGAGCAAGAGTGACAAAGACTTTTAAAATGTTACAAAATATTTATATTTTAAATAATTCCTGTTCTTTTGAACTTTCTATTCATCAAAGAATACTTTAAAAGAGTATCATGTTTTCCACAAAAATATGAAACAGCACGACTGTGTTCAACATTGATAATAATAAGAACCATTATTATTAATAATATTATCAATAATAATTGATTATGACTGAGCAAATCAGCATTTTACATTGATTTCTGAAGGATCATGTGACCCTGAAGACTGGAGTAATGATGCTGAAAATTCAGCTTTGATCACAGAAATAAATTATATTTTACAATATATTGTAAATAGAAAGCAATTTTAAATTGTAAAAATATTTCACAATATTACTGTTTTTACTGTGTTTTTGATCAAATAAGTGCAGCCTTGGTGAGCAGAAGACACTCAAAAACATTAAAAAAATAAAAAAATCTTGCCAAAAACCAAAAAATAATGACTTCTTTCAACAATTTCTTCTCTTCCCTGTCAGTCTCCTACACTGTTGACGTTGTAAACACAGTGCAGTGCTTCCAGGTTCCATGTCAGAACGCCGGCTCATTATTGGCTGGCTCCTGCGTCAACCACACGCATGCGTTGTGCTGCTCACGTGATCAGCTTTGTCCAATGCTGAGCCGGCATTCGGACATAAACATGGAAGCGCTGCACTGCTTCACTATGTCAACTGCGTAGGAGACTGACAGGGAAGAGGAGAAATTGTTGAATAAAGTCGACTGTTTTAACAATGTCTTTACTACTTTTCTGGACCTTGAATGTGGTCATTTATTTTCTATGGGGGATAAAAAAAATCTCAGATTTCAACAAAAATATCTTAATTTGTGTTCCGAAGATGAATGAAGGTCTTATGGGTGTGAAACGACATGAGAGTGAGTAATTAATGACAGAAATTAAATTTTTTGGGTGAACTAACCCTTTAAAATAACGAACTTTAGCGCGCAAAAGATGCAACATGTGAACGGCCGCTAAGTCTTCTGTAGATAAACAATAGCTAAGGAACTAGTGTTTTAATATAACTATATGATAAAACTGTAGCTTTGATTTAATATTTTTGTTATTTTCGTACTGGAAATAGAATAAAGATAACATAGTAAAAATGCAGATTTGATTACTTTTATAGGCCATATCTTTCATATTTAACAGAGGCAAAACAGTCTACATTGTGCCACAAATTAAAACAGGCCTGAATAGAAGAATGGCCCTTCTGAACATTGTTGATATTTACATCTGCTTTGTATACAGTATTTTACTTTTGTCCCCGTGCGAGTATGAATGTTTTTCCATTGTGTTGTCTGAGTGATTCCCTCGTGTGTACCAGCAGAATTCTTGCCTTTTGAACGTTTTCCTTCTGTGACGTGAGGTCTGTGCGTTTGTGCTTTCATGTTTTGTGTTATATCTCAGTTTGACATCTTTTCCTGTGTTCAAAGATTGGCTTTGGGAATCACGGGACTCCAGTGTGGAAGCTGTGGAGGCTGTTTTTGACTCTGGATATAGTTTATAAACTTTGGAATTATTATTAGATGTAGACTATTTATGAAGCTCTGAATATGAGGTTACGTTAAGTTATTATGCGATTATTTTGGCAGTTTTATATTGTTTTTATGACACATGAAGGTGCAAAGTTTGAAACTGAGGGGTCCACGGCTGCGGTTTATCTGTTGACCTGCAATATAATGAAAGGCAAGACACTTGAGTTAACCAGGAAGGGTGGGATGTGGGGAGGAAGAGAGTGGGAGTGGTCAGGAAGAAGGGGGAGTGGCCAGTGTGATTGTGTGTGTGTTTGTGTGTGTGTGTGTATACGGTAGCCGGAGCTCAGTGACTGAGTCCTGCTTTTTATGTGCCATACACACGTGTGGATTGAGAGCTTCATATAGGAACTCCAGAAGAAGGTAAATTACTCTTTAATTAAGGGTTTTTTCATATGTTACTATAAATATTGTGCTGTTGCCAAAAGTGTCATTATTTCCACTTCATTGTTTCATTAATATGGATTAAATGTCATACATTTTTACTTTGAATTAATTCACAGTATTCATTGCTTAAATGTTAATGAATTTACATTAGTTTTACTACTGGATTACTACTTTTACTACATCCACATTTTAAGTGTGTGTGTGGGGTTGGTAAGATTTTTTTATTGAAATATTTTCTTGAAATTAGTCTCTTCTGCTCTCCAAGGCTGCATTTTTTTTGATCAGAAACCGTAAAATAGTGAAATATTATTACAATTTATAATAACTGTTATCTATTGTAATATATTGTAAAATGTAATTTATTCCTGTGATCAAAGCTGAATTTTCAGCATCATTACTCCAGTCTTCAGTGTCACATGATCCTTCAGAAATCATTCTAATATGCAGATTTGGGTATTGTTTATTAATGTTGAAAATAATTGTGCTGCTTCATATGTTTGTGGAAACCGTGATACATTTTTTTTCAACATTCGTTGATTTAATAGAAAGTAAAAAAAAAAAGAAGTATTTATTTGAAATAGAATTGTCTTTACTGTCACTTTTGATCAACTTAAAAAAACATGTATTGACCCCAAATATTTGAACAGTAGTGTCTGCATAATAAACATAGAAAACAAAAATCTTTTAGTGCTAAAATATTTAAATAAATCTCAAAATGCAAATTGAAATTTCCCTCATTGTTTGAGAGAGACGAAGAGAAACCGACCTGTAGATTGGCAGTAAAGCTCCCAGTCTTTGTTGGATGTTCAGTGAATATGAAGTATGATCTCTTCATCTCTCATTTTAATGTGTGTGTGTGTGGGCATGTTTTTGTGACATATCAGGACACAAATGTGTATAATGACATGGGTATTACAAGGAGAGGGTGACTTATGAGGACATTACTCCATGTCCCCACTTTTCAAAAGGCTTATAAATCACACAGAATGAGTTTTTGTGAGAAAGTAAAAGTGTGCACAGTTTCCTGTGATGGTTAGGTTTAGGGGTAGGGGTAGTGTAGGGGGAGAGAAAATACGGTTTGTACAGTATAAAAACCATTACGCCTATGGAATGTCCTCACAATTCACAAAAACGAATGTGTGTGTGTGTGTGTGTGTGTGTGTGTGTCTGTGTTGGAGCCAAAATGACAGGCCATGCTACTGTATTTCACTCATCATGAGTTAAGTGTGTGTGTGGTTCACCAGACTTATCCAGACGCTCATGGAAAATGACACTGACTGCTTCACACACACTAGATCTTAAGAGCTTTGTGCGCTCAGCTACCTTCGGCAATTTAGAAGATGTAAAGCTTTATGTGGCATTTTTTGGAAAAAATATTTTTCATGCAAGTAGGAGTGAAGCAGAGATCATGTGAGAGTTCAGGAGAGTCCATTTGGCTCACACTTTATGTGGTCACCATCTGAGTTCATCTGAAACTGCTGCAGAATGATTGCTAGATTAAACCTGTCTTAGGTTCTACCACATACATATGAATTAAAGTCAGCGTTCACTCAAAAATAAAAATCGGTCGTAAGTTTTCTCACCCTCGTGTCAACTTAGAACCACATACTGAGGGAAGCAGCTTTTTCCATGATAAAAGTAAACGGGGACTGGGGCTTTTTAATCTCCTAAAGGATAAAAAACTACTATAAAAGTTGTTCATGCATCTTGCGCACTATAATCAAAGTGTTTGAAAGCCATGCAACAGCTTTGTGTAAGGAACAGGCTCAAATTTAAGACCGCTTCAGTTCACAGAATCTTTATTTTTGGGTGAAATGTCTCTTTAATGGCAACCTCGATCTGAACTTCAGAAAAAGCCATTTCTCATGTGTTTTCATGGCAAGCATCTTGTAATTATAGTGTAGAAATATGGATGTGACTGCTGCTGAGCAGTGTCTGTGTCTGTGTGCTTTATCTGTTTTTTACAGACAGAAAAATGATGCTTTGCTGTTGTTTGCTAGTAAAATCTTGCAGGTTTACTGTGGACATGTTAGTCATCGATTTACATATGTTAGGTTTAAATCGTTCTCTCAGGCTGGCTTTCAAGACTTCAGCTGGTCTGAAACAAAAACACTCAAACACATGACCTCGTGTAATGCCTGATTATTTCTGTTTGTGTTGGGCTGCTGATTAACTGTGGTTTGGTGTTTATTGTACCATATAACTGTTAATCCTTTTACAGCAGGTAGACAATCGCCATTAAGCCAAGAAGACTTAAAGTCCACAGCGTTAAGCTAACACTAAACATCTTAGTCCTTTCAGCCTTCTTTACAACTTGCATACAAACTCAAACAGTCTGGTGTGAACCTGTTTGAGAGAATTCTTTGTATTTATTTATGTTCTCATAAATTTAAGTTATCTGCACAGCATGTTATTTCTTTATCAACTTTCATTGCAATTTTGCATGTTGAAACAAATGTTGATGTTATAAAATTTTTGTAATTTGTGACATTTCTATGAAAGTCCATTGCCACCATGGATAAAAAGATGTGTATATCACAATTCTGGCTTTATTTCTCTCAATTACGAGTTCTTATCTCGCAATTTTGATTTGACTTCTCGAAATTGTGAATTTTTTTTCCCTCACAATTGCAAGTTTATAAATTTTTTTTCTTTTAAGGGCTACCAAATTGCATGGACAAAATGACCTGCCTATCACAAAATACATATTTTGTTCAAGAAGTGTTTTGGTACATTTCATTTAGTTTTTATTTTAATGCAAAAAATCACACATGCACTAAATTAACATTTCATTCTCATTTTGGCCCGTTGCCCCACTCATTTATTAATTTGCTCTTGTATTCTACATGAAATTGTAATAATATATGTAATAATGAATGTGCTGTGTTGTGTGTAGGCGACAAATAAATAAAGTTGTTTCTCCAGAACACTGTGGCTTTATGGCACTATCAAAACATTGCTTTAGTTTGAGCTTTCGTTTGCTCAACCAGTAGTGTGGTACTTTTGTTTTAGTCTTAAGGTGTCAGCATAAATTAAAATTCTGTTTAATTGGGATGATAGTAGCCAAAAGTGATCTGACTGAGATTGAAAGGTTAAAGTTCGGTGGCCCAATAGTGCAAAACACAACTAAATTAAAAAAGCAAACATAGGTTCACAACACAACGAAATCAAGCCACAACACAACGGAAATGCTCCCGACCACTAGGTCTTACCAGCTCTCAGAGCTCGGCAAATTTAGTTTTCCTTGCCAATGTTCTATAGAGTCGGCAGTAATATCAATACCACGATTAGTTTTAACAGTATGTAATCACCGTATATCGACATGAAATATTAATTCAAAATCACCTACGTGCAAAATAGCTTCATATTTATACCTGTGAATGATTTGACACGCTACCACGGCGCATGATGAAGGGAACGTCTGCCAATTCCACCAAGTGGTTAAAACGTTTAATTTGTATTCATTAAAATTACTTTTAACATTTAAAACCAGACATATTCAAATTCCAAAGCTTGTCAGTCTTACCAACATGAACTAACAATTGTTGTGTTGTGCATTACTGGGTCACCGTATTAAAGGATTAGTCCACTTTTAAATAAAATTTTCCTGATGTTCATGTCTTTCTTTCGTCAGTCGAAAACAAATTAAGGTTTTTGATGAAAAGATTCCAGGATTATTCTCCTTATAGTGGACTTCAATGGCCTCCAAACAGTTGAAGGTCAAAATTACAGTTTCAGTGCAGCTTCAAAGGGCTTTAAACTATTCCAGACGAGGAATAAGGGTCTTATCTAGCGAAACGATCGGTCATTTTTGAAAAAAATACAACTGTATATGCTTTATAAACACACACGATCACCTTGCATGTGCTTCCGCTTTCCGTATTCTTCAAAAAGCTTACGCTGTATGTCCTACGCCTTCCCTATTCAACTTACGGAACGAACGCAGCGCCAGTTTCATTTTTTTTCCATATACAGTTGTATTTTTTCCGAAAATGACCGATCGTATCACTAGATAAGACTCTTATTCCTCGTCTGGTATCATTTAAAGCCCTTTAAAGCTGCACTGAAACTGTAATTTTGACCTTCAACCGTTTGAAGGCCATTGAAGTCCATTATATGGAGAAAAATCCTGAATCAAAAACCTTAATTTCTTTTCGACTGAAGAAAGAAAGACATGAACATCTTGGATGACATGGGGGTGAGTAAATTATCAGGAAATTTTTATAAAGGGATAGTTCACCCTAAAGGCCGGGACACACCAAGCCAATGGATGGCCGTCGGGCTGTTTTTGAGTGTCAGTCGGCTTAATTTTATTCTCAAAGGAGAAAATGTGTAAAGTCAATACGGTAAATCATCTTTACATCATCTCCGTCTCTGCCCAGAAAACCCGTCCTTCGGATGTAATGTTAAACCGAGTTCTCGACTCTCTGTGGTCATTTAAAAATCCCATGGCACTCGTCATAAAAGAGTAGAGGTGTAACCCTGGTGTCCTGGCCACATTCCCTCCATTGGCCCTTATCAGTCATGGCCTCCTAATAATCCCCATCTGCTGAATTGGCTCTATCACTCTCTCCTCTCCACCTATAGCTGTTGTGAGGTGAGCGCACACTGGCGCCGTTGTACTGTGGCTGCCGTCGCATTATCCAAGTGGATGCTGCACACTGGTGTTGGTTGAGGAGAGACCCCTTTGGGTGTACAGTAGTACATAGTAAAGCACTATTTAAATGCCTCATTTCATTTTGTCAATCAGCACCAGAGTCTGATAGCCCCTCCGCTTCATAATTAAAGCTGCGACAGTTGAGTGCATGAAGTGTCATCATCATCCGGGTATTTAAAGTGTACATTTTCTTTTTGAAATTTTTAGTGTGAATGCTACTTACACTATTTATACTATAAAACGGCATAGAATACTAAATAAGTATGCAAATTGAGACACACCTATTACATCATGACCAAAGAACAGATGAGTATCCACTTTGAAAACCCACTGGCACACACTGAACCCTCTGGCGGAAAATGCAGAAAACAAATAAAATATACACTTCAAACCAATGAAATGATGACATCTGCTTGAATTAAACACCTTTTGCACTTTTTTTCATGTGTCAAATTGGACATTGCATGTTAATCATGAATGGTGGTTTACTAACCAATCAGTTGTTCTGTCTTGCTTTGTAGAGTTCAATCAATCTGTATGCAGTTCTGATGGTTGAATTTCTATTAAACTGGAATTTTGTGTTTTGGCCACATTTATCTTGATCAATAGTCAGTATGATTTTGTCACTGAATAGGGCTTCAGAGGCAATGAATTTAATTTGATTTATTTATTTGTTTGTTTTTTGCAGACCGAGCAGGATAACATCAAGGCAGAAGCACTCATCAGCCAATCACAGAGAATTGAGAACCACAGAGAAGGCAAGTTAAATCACACCAAACAATCACTTAATCATCTGAGAATAGAGTTTAATCTTGCAAAAAAAAAAAAAAAATGTATTGAAACATTCCACACAGAGGTAGACTATGGGCATCCCCCCCCCTTCAGGTCAACCCCTATATTTAGACACAGTCTGTTGAAGTAAAACTCCTTTCCTTTGACCCTGACATTTGTGGTGTTAGTGGTCCTTACTCAGCTGCTCAACCCTGTAATTTTGGCCAGGGTGAGAGCAGGGCCAAGCAAAGACGGCCTTAATGAGTGCAGAAATTAGACACTTTGGGAAGCCACTGTTTGTTATTCAGACGGAGACAAAGGAAGTTTGGGTTTGGGACAGGACCGGGAAGAGCATTGTGGAGAATGAGGGAGGGGACATGCTTTTGTCTTGCAAGTATTTTGAAGTTTGGGTCAGAGATTTAAACACATTGAGAGTTGAAGACCTATGAAGTACTATGTTGGCACAGTAGTACAGTGATGGTGTCAGGTGGTAATACAATGGTACTTCAGGCTTTTAACTTAAAGGTTAAATTAGGATGATCTGCCTAATATTAAAATGTTAAAGGAATAAATCACATATATTCATTTCTGGGAATTATTTATTACTGGGCGAAGGAGAGGATTTGAGGTAAAAAGTTAAAATTATGATATAAAAAGTCAAAATTATTAAAGTCATCATTATGAAAAAAAAATCAGAATTAAGACAAGTCATTTATTTAAGTCAATTAAGTTGAAATTAAGAAAGTCGTGACAAAGTCAGACAATCATAATAATGACATTTCAAAATTATGAAGTACTGTCATAATGAATATTGATACTTTTCAAGGTGTCGTATTGAAGTTAGAAATTCCAGTATTGTGACAACACTAGAAGACACGCTAAGTCATAATTGAGAAGTTGAAATTGAGTCATAGTTATGACAAGAAATTATGAAGTACTAAGTCATTATGAGAAAGTCAAAATTATGACAAACTATATCATAATTATGAGAAGTTGAAAATGAGATAAAATGTCAATTGACAAAGTTGAAATTGAGATAAAAAGTCAAAATTATGACATACAAAATTCTAGTCATAATTATTAGAAAGTCAAAATGAAGAAACACTAAGTCATAACTGAGAAGTTTAAATTGAGTCAATTATGAAATTATGACTGTCAAAATTGTGACATTTAGCCATAATTATGAGCTAATGACATTATGACATGAAATCATGTCATAATGTCATAATTGATGTCAAAAGTGAGAACTTTTATGACTTTTTATGTCATAATTACGATTTAACAAAACATTTTTTTTCTTATGTGGCAGAAATGGGCTTCCATACAAATCCCATTTGTGCTCGAGTATATACAATTTACATGAAAATGTGAATGAAAGATTAATATATAGTTGTATGAACTAGTACTTTTTGGAGTACTTTTGGAGAGTAAACTTCATTTTTAGGTTAAATTTTTCTTTCACAGAAGATGCAGTGCATCTGTAATACCTGATTTCCATACCAGCTAAAACAAATCTGTTTATCCAAAGAGATGATTGAGGGACTTTGTTGGGTTTGACATGTGCTATTTTATAGCCTAGCATTTGTCTGAGAGTGTGGAGAGCCTGCCTTTGTGCTGAAGCAGAAGAATGCGTCTGGGGTTTGGATCTCTGAACTTCATTGCCTGCCATCTCTTGTGGTAAACAAAGCAGACAAGATGGTAATCAAATTAAGCACTTGACTAGGCCAGAGCCTCAAGACCTCACAGTTACACATCTAAGATGTCATTTATATTCACTTACTCTTAATTTACTGAAGGAGGTCCTTTAAGGGAGTTTCTGACTGCTATTAACAAGTTTTTTTACTCTATATACATCTTTAACTATAGTTGAAGTTGCAATCTATTACTTTTTCTCTTCGTATTTCAAATGTTTGAATATTAAATGTAACATTTGACCTTCTCAGCAGCATATTGCCATAAAAAATGTATCACAAATCTTTAATATTTGAAAACATTATTGTAAAGGCCTTTTAAGGAGTATATCCTGACTCTGTAAGCAATGAAAATAACACAAGACGTAGACTAAGCAGCCCAGAAGCACAGACTGTGCTCTGCTCCTTCAGAGATCTGAGAATGGTGGAAACAGAACGATACTTCCTGACCAGATGTGAAAAGTATCAGGATGTCGGCAAGACTGCTTTCCTACAAATTACAGGGATCTGCTGAGAAACGCTGTTACCTTAAAAGAGCATTAGCTCTCTCTCATTACAGCTAGAGTCTGGGACTGAAGCGTGAATGTGGATCTCTCAAGCATTATCAGTCAGATGAGCATTTTGACAGCTTTTGTCATGCTATAAAATGTCTCGGTTTTAAATATGGAAACTTTACACAACAGCTTAATGAAAGAATGAAAAAAGTCAGTTATCATAAAGTAGCCCATTTTAGTTTATATCTTCAAATTTGAGCTGGTACATGTATGTAATGTTGTCAAATATTTACTGATAGTAGGCTGTAGGCTTAAGGTTTGACGCTAATGTCACTTCCTGTATTCTCTGTCTGGATATCTCTGTCCTTGTTCCCCCAAACACCCTTTGCCCTGAGTGTGCGTATACTCAGGAAATGTGAAAGGAAATGTCCTATCTCCACCCAGCATGCACAGCTCATTACAATAACCATCTGACATTCCTTTGGCTTCGTTCTGTACGTTTTGTCTGGGACTGGCTGCATATATTTGCTTTTATATGTTGAGATTCATAGGAATGAGTAGTATTTCACCATACATGCTAATGCAAATCTTGCAAATCTCCTGAAAGAAATTTAGTATGTAGTATTTATACATTTAGTATGCATGTTCAGTGAAGTTTGAGCTGTGCCTTCGCAATCTAAATGTTGCATTGCTGATTGTTCAATATCTCTTAAACGAACAAGATGCGTTTAATATTTTGTTTTCTTATGGTTGTATACTTGACTGTAAATGTTAGAAATTTACGCAAATTCCATTTCACATAAGGCGTTATCCTGACAGCAAGCGAATCTACGTTTGACTTCTTAGACTTCAGTGACCAAGTGACGTTGTGTGCATTCGCGTCAAATAGAATGGGAGAGCAATAATTCTAAACTTTAGTCTAAAATATTTTGCATCCAAAAGTGTAAGCACTTCAAATCTCTTCCCACAATTACAACAGCACTATAAATTGCAGTGTATGTTCCTGCCAGATGCAGCAAGATTGACAGACTCTTTTATTTAAAGACAGACACGGTTTGTTCAGGAAACCACAGTTTATTTTATAAAAATTTTTAAAAAAAAAAGGTTTGTTTTTCCCCTGCTGTACCGAAAACGTACTGAACAGAGACTTCAGAACTGAGGTATACATACTGAACTGTCATTTTTGTGTACCGTTACACCCCTATTAAATACTGGGGAAAAAAAGTAAAAAGTAATATTACAGATTTTTGGTTGAGTCTATAATATTCAGAAAGTGATAACCAATAAATCAAGAGAAACTGATACCAATTTTAATTTGACATACTTAATTTTTCAACAACACTAGACTACTGTACCATAACATGATTTTAGAGAAAAATGCAATTCATAAAATGTATTTAGCAGTGGGAAATTATTTGCTTTAAAGGATTAGTTCACTTTCAAATGAAAATTAGCCCAAGCTTTACTCACCCTCAAGCCATCCTAGGTGTACACTGCAAAAAATGCTGTTCTTACTTAGAGTTTTTGTCTTGTTTCTAGTCAAAATATCTTAAAGTTCTTAAATCAAGAATAATTTTCTTGACAAGTATAAATTATTTTCTTGTTTTCAGGAAAAATAAGTCAAAATTAAGTGAGTTTTTCCTTAAAACAAGCAAAATAATCTGCCAATGGGGTAAGCAAAGTAATCTTATTTCAAACTGAAAACAAGATTATATATCTTATTTTTGGTTTGATATAAGATTATTTTGCTTACCCCATTGGCAGATTATTTTGCTTGTTTTAAGGAAAAACTCACTTAATTTTGACTTATTTTTCCTGAAAACAAGAAAATAATTTTTACTTGTCAAGAAAATGCTTCTTGATTTAAGAACTTTAGGATATTTTGACTAGAAACAAGACAAAAACTCTAAGTAAGAACAGCATTTTTTGCAGTGTATATGACTTTCTTCTTTCTGATGAACACAATCGGAGAAATATTAATAAATATCCTGACGCATCCGAGCTTTATAATGGCTTTATCCAGCATAAACGTACTCCACGTGGCTCCGGGGGGTTAATAAAGGCCTTCTGAAGCGAATCGATGCGTTTGTGTAAAAAAGTATCCATATTTAACAAGTTATGAAGTAAAATATCTAGTTTCCGCCAGACCGCCTTCCATATTCAACTTACGGAAAAAGCATAACTGACACGATGCCAGTTCCGTTTTCTTCGTAAGTTGAATACAGAAGGCGGTCTGGCGGAAGCAAGATATTTTACTTCATAACTTGTTAAATATGGATACTTTTTTACACAAACGCATCGATTCGCTTCAGAAGGCCTTTATTAACCCCCCGGAGCCACGTGGAGTACGTTTATGCTGGATAAAGCCATTATAAAGCTCGGATGCGTCAGGATATTTATTAATATTTCTCCGATTGTGTTCATCAGAAAGAAGAAAGTCATATACACCTAGGATGGCTTGAGGGTGAGTAAAGCTTGGGCTAATTTTCATTTGAAAGTGAACTAATCTTTAAGTCTGTGGTGCAGTTCATTTAATATCATATTCTACCGTTCAGATGTTGGAGGTCGGTATGATTTTTATTTTTATGGTGTTCTTCTGCTCACCATGGCTGCATTTATTTGATCAAAAACACAATAAAACTGTAATATTGTGAAATATTATGGCAATCTAAGTGAATATATTGTAAAATGTAATTTATTCCTGTGATCAAAGCTGAATTTTCAGCATCATTACTCCAGTCTTCAGTGTCACATGATCCTTCAGAAATCATTCTAATATGATGATTTGATGCTCAAGAAACATTTCTGATTGTTATTAATGTTGAAAACAGTTGTGATGCTTCATATTTATGTGGAAACCATGATATGATTTGACTTAAACTGCACTTAGGTTAGTATTTTAAAGAAGACTCAATTGTGAAAACACACTTATTCTAAGCTATTATAGTGTACTTACAGCTATGCATCTGTCTCTTCTGCTCTAGGCTCGCCCCCTGACATGGTTTTAGTACTAGATCCTTTGGTCAGAGAGAAAGTCTCTTGCCCTCTGACCCAACGGATTCAATGTGATCATGGCTCGCCCTCCTCAGAAGTCATTCCATCATACCGGGAGCGTTCAGACTCCGGAGGGTCGAGTGACAGCCACAGCTCTCATCAGAGAATGAGGCTGAACTCCAGCGCTTCGGACCGCAGTCATGAATCACTGTCAGGACCAGCTGGGGAGGAAGTGAGAGCGGGCGCATCCCTGTCTGGTGTAAATTCAGAGGCTCCGCAGATGGATCGAGAGCTGAAGAAACTTGACAATGGCGTGGAGACGACTCACTTAAGGAGCACAACAAGTTCACAAGAATTCACACTGAATATGAGCAGTAAAAGGCCTGAAGACATCTCCGGACAGAGGGTGGGTAGAAGTGAAAGGTGTCTGATGGGAGCTCTTGCTCTGTTAGTTCCACCAGGAGGTACTATTTGTCTCTGTTTGAGATTGTCTTGTTTTATCTTCTGTCCTCCTGTACATTGAAAAAAATTGGGTTTCATTGTCCTTGTTACATGTACAGTAGTTACTATAGGAATAACTATAAATGATGCATAATTACATGCAACTAACTCTAAACCAAACCCTAATCCTATAGGGTCATTCCGTGTCAACTCAACCAGAGGTCCCCGGCTCAAATTTGGGATTTTATTAATATTTTTTCTGTAGAAAGACAAACAAATAGTGATAAAAGCCAAAATATTAAATGTCACACATGTATATTCACTGAGTAATCCACTATTTTGTAGAGGGCATCAAAATGACAATATTCACCTGAGATTTGGAGCCAACTTAAAGCGGAGTAAAAATGACTTTAGAAAGATGACAGCAGCATAATTTTATTTTTACACAGAGATTGGTCCTATTAGTGAAATCTGTTGACTTTAGCAATCTTTGTTTCGTTATGTGCCAACAGTGACAGTTCAAAAAATGTCTAAAAGCACTGTGTTTTTTGCCTCAAGTTTGCATGCCTGTGTATCTTAATATCCTTTTAGATTCTGGTTCTTAACAAACTTTCCTTTGGATATCTTCATTTTAAAGGCAATCAGTGGTTCTATCTCAGATATATGGAGATCTTAATGCGGCTCCATGAGTAAATTGTTAAATTGTACTTTTTACACCACTGTAAATTGGCTCCAAATATCAGGTAAAAATGCCCATTTTGACCCCCATCTACAAAATAGTGGATTACTCTGTAAATATACATCTAAGACATTTAATATTTTGGCTTTCATCACTATTTATGTTTGTTTTTCTACAGAAAAAATATTAACAAAATCAAAAATTTGAACCTGGGAAGTTTGTGAAATTTGTTTGATTTAACATGGAATGACCCTATTGTAATTACATGTAGTTAATTATTATTACTCAGTACTTAAATGTATAATTACACTGTAACACGGACACCTTAAAATAAATTGTAACCCAAAATTAGTGTAAAAAAAATATTTGCTAGTAAATTTCACAAAATTTACAAATAAATGGCAATTGACCCTTTGCCGGGAGTTTGATTGACAAGCGATCTAACCAATCATAACAGTCAGGAGTTGGAAGATTAACCTCAGTGAACTTGAACTTGAAAAATCGTGTGTACTGACGTCTTTCCGAGTTTGAAACAACATTCCTTCATATTTATTTGATGCTATAAATGAACTAGTAAGAAGAGATGATTGGTTCACGAGCCGCTTGAGCTGAGGCAATCTTAACCGCTCTGCTTAACCGTCGGTATCGCACATCCGTCATGTTTGTAGTTTTTTAACACGTTTTATTCGTATTTGTAGTTCTAATCGAATACTCGTCCACAGCGCAATGTGTTAGGGGCAATATTAGCCGTTAGAAGTGTGCACGGATCTGCACTTCGAATTCTAACCGGAAAAAGTAGACCATCCGGGTATCTTTGGAATACTCATTTCAACATACTACGATTTAGGACATACTAATTACTTTTTCAAATACTATTTAGGAGGGATAGTATGCGAATTGGGATGCAGCATAATTGTCAATAGATATAAAAAAAGTTGAAATTTCGATTCACGGTCCCTATGGGCCGCCAAAACGTTCAAAGTGGGTGGAGCCACTTTTACTAAAATGGCTATAACTCATAAGTCTAATGAGATATTTTCACCAAACTCAGCACACATATGTAAGAGCTCATTCTGTGGTTGCATGAAAAAGGACGCGGTGACTGGCCACTTGGTGGTGCTATAACAGGAAAAAAACTTGAAAATGGCTGTAACTACTTCACCGTTAGTCCAATTGACTTGAAAATTTGCATGCAGTGTCTTCGTCCGAGATGCCATGATTGTCTATGAGGACACTGACGCATCTTAAAAAACATGTCCGCCATTGGCCAATGAATTTTGAGCAGCTATCAGACAAGGTTAACGGAGGCCGATCAGAACGAAACTCGCTGGGCTTGTTTGACTCACGGCCCTAGAGGCCTGTGAGAATTTCTAATGAAATCAGGGGGGCGCCTTTGCGTTTTTCACATGCTTAAAGGATCGTGTATCACGCAATTTTTCGCACACGGCCACGACATTTGCGAACTCCTCATTCTGAGCAACTTTGCCTCTAGGACCGCCTCTGTCCAGTTATTACAATTTTAAATAATTTTCTATTTCAATATATTTATTTATTCCTGTGATCAAAGCTGAATTTTTTTGCATCATTACTCCAGTCTTCAGTCACATGATTCTTCAGAAATCATTCTAATATTCTGATTTGCTGCTCAAGATACATTTCTGATAATTTATCAATGTTGAAAACATTTTTTGCCGCTTCAAATTTTTTCTGAAATATTTTATCCCATGTTTCATGTCATGCTCTGAGAGGTTGATTTTGAATGAATTTTCCTCAGGTTACATCCGGTAGAGACGCTCTCTTGACTTCTCTTCCTAACGGCAAGGATACAGGTGAGCAGTTCTGCATGCCCACACAAAAATACACCACAGCAGAAGGTTCTCTAATAATAGATTTAGCCTGTGTCCTAGAATTAGTTAATAATTGTTTTATTATTTATAATTAGACTTTCTCCATTCAAATCTAACTTGCATATATTGCATACCTGGCAGTATAGTTGCCCAGCAGCAAGTTGATGTCCTTCTGCTTTTGTTTAAAGTTTCGAGATGTCACCCTCTCTCAGTCAGCAGGCCGTGTCCCAAGATCTTTACTCTTCTTTATGACCTAATAGGGCCATTACCACATTCACAGGCTTACGGGCCCAGTCCGGTATAATGCTTTAATCAGTCTTTCCTGTCTCCTCCCCCTTCTGAAGAAACCAAAACATCCTGCATGACCCGTAGGGATGAAAAATCCCAAATGATATGGAATTAATATCCTTAGAATCACAATTGTTTATTCTTGGCACAATGAAATTAAATGGATGGCAATTGAAGACTTTTGATTAAAGGGATAGTTGATGAAACCTAAAATAAAAATTCTGTCAAGTGCAGTTAAGCATATTTGAGTGCGCTGATCAATGTTTATATGACTAAAAGCCTGAACTCATCATATTAAGGGATCATGTATTTTCTGAAGACTTAAATTTAACTGCTCAATATGTATAAATCTTTTTTTTTTTTATGCTCGAAGAATCACGAAAGTCTTATGGTTTGGAATGCCGGAAGGTGAGTAATTGATGACAGAATTTTCATTTTTGGTTGAACTAGCCCTTTAATTATCTTGCTTCAACCAGGAAAAAAAGCAGTATTGTCACATGTGACTCTTCTAGAGTTTCAGAAGAGATCTCAAGGAGGTCTCTGATCGGATTTGCCAAGATACCAAAGTCTACAATCAAATGTCAGATATTTAATAATTAACATTTCTCATCAAATTCTTCCAAGATCAAGATCAAGATCTGAACTCTGTTATCAAATTTGTAGCTTTTGGTGTCAAAACTTCTTGCAGTCTTATTTTATTATACTTTTTTAATTTATTCTTTTCAGATTTTAAAAACATTAAAAATCTTTAATTTAGATATGTGATTCTGCATGACCATATTCTACATCCCTTAATCCTATCCAATACCTAAACTTAACAACTACCTTACTAACTATTAATAAGCAGTAATTAGGCGTTTATTGAAGCAAAATTCATAGTTTTTCAAATTGTTAGTTGATAGTCAAATTGGACCCTAAACTAAAGTGTGACCACTTGTGCTGCTATTGAGGAAGGATACGGGTAAGGTTAGGCACAGGATTGGTGGTATGGGTAGGTTTAAAGCATTAGTTCACCCAAAAAATGCAAATTATCCCATGATTTACTCACCCTCAAGCCTTCCTAGGTGTATATGACTATCTTTTTTCAGACGAACACAATCAGAGATAGATTAAAAAAATATCCTGGCTCTTCCAAGCTTTATAATGGTTGTGAATGGGTGCAGCATTTTGCAGCCCAAAAAAATCCATCCATCCATCATAAAAATAATCCATACGGCTCCATGGGATTAATAAAGGCCTTCTGAAGTGAAGAGATTGGTTTTTATATTTGGTTTTTTCGTCTGCCAGAAACTAGTTATTTGAATTTATAAAGTTTTAAATATGGATATTTTTCTTCCCAAAACCCATCGCTTCGCTTCAAAAGGCCTTTATTAACCCCCTGGAGCCATATTGATTATTTTTTATAATGGATGGATGAATTTTTTTGGGCTTCAAAATCTGGCCCCCCCTTCACTACCATTAGAAAGCTTGGAAGAGCCAGGATATTTTTAAATATATCTCTGATTGTGTTTGTCTGAAAGAAGATAGTCATATACACCTAGGATGGCTTGAGGGTGAGTGAATCATGGGATATTTTTGGGTGAACTATCCTTTTACGGTTTCGTTAAGGCGTAAGGGAACACGGTCAACAGAAATTAATTACATGCAGGTATTTTTTTAAATCCAAAAGTACAATGTAAAACATGTATGTATACAATAAGTGCTAGGGCTGGGTAAAAAATATAGATTTCTCGATTTTAATCAATTCTCATTTTTACGAACCGATATCGATTCTTAAATCCCAAGAATCGATTAGTCTAGTCTGTTTTCAGTTGATGAATGAGCAGAATATGTTGCGCCTCCCATCCAATAAATCGCAATAATCTTTGTGCTTTGTTACTTTTGATATGAAACAGAGTCTCAGATTTCAAATGACGTCCATCTTATTATGAGATTCAAAAAATAAATACAGTTTTGGTGCTGTTTAATGTGACGTGACAGATCGCTTTAGCGCCTCAGTTAAATTGAAGCGGCAGCACGAGCGCATGTGAACATCCTCTCCTCCGCTTTAATACCAGTTACAGCGCGAAATAAACACGACTAAACATCTGAAGGTATGTTAAAATATACAGTACAGCTTAACTAAATCCGTATCATGTCTCGTGTAATCGCTCAATCAGTGTTTCAACCTCGGAAAGACGTCAATAAAACAGCTTGTAAACAATGTCACGTAACGTCACATTTACCTCAGAAAAACATATTCAGTGACCATAAACTCATTAGTCAGCTAGAAAAGTGTACTCTAGAAAGCAACATTCTGATAAATATAGCTATGCACCATTACATATTCATTATAATTTTTAATGTTCTTCAATATTTAATGCATGTTTGAATAAATCAGTTATGACAGCCGTAATTTAAATGTTTATATTTAAAAAAACAAATTGGAGTAGAAATATGATTAAGTAATTCTAAACTTTGTTTAGGCCTATAATAAAAACATAATTGAGTGTAATTTAAGTGTTTGTATATAAATAAGTTAATTTAACCTTCAATATTATTATAGTAGTACCAACTGACTCCCATGTGTAGTTTACAGCATTAGTGGAGAGATTTTTTCCTCTAGAAAATTTGCCATGTACTGTAACTGAAATACTACAGCCAAAATAATCGATATCGAAATCGTAATCGAATCGAATTGAAAGCATGTGAATAGTAATCGAATCGAATCGTGAAAATTGTCAATACCCTGCCCTAATAAGTGCATTGTATGAAATGATTAATTGTTGGTACATAGTTGTTAAAGACACTTAATATAAAGTGGGACGTAATTTTTTTTTTATAATTTCTTTCCAGATTTTAAAAACAAAGCCTCATTCTCTGAGCCCTTCATTCGTGCAAACTCTGTTCGTGACAGGATGCGCAAGTTTGCCGAACCTGTTACGAATGTACCTAGAAGCAGCCACAGTTCTTCTAATTCTACAAACACAGTGTCTGCAGAGAGGTCCCGGGACACCCCGTCCTGCTCTCCCTCCATCCCAGAGAAAGAGAGGAATGCCACTGAGAACATGCTAGCCCAGCCCAAGCTTTTCTCCAACCAATCACATAACGCAGGGGGCGGCTCACACGGTCGCACTGAAAATGTCAGGCGTGCGTGTAGCGGTTCAGATGAAGTGCAGACTCCGGAGGGAGAAGCATCTTCAGGGACCCACGATACCTGGGGTGAACCCGAGTCCAACATGAAGACCTTCCTCAGCATTGAGATCAAAGATGGACGAAACCCAACTTCACATTCTTCATTGTCATCGTCCTCTACAGCTGTAAACATGACCCCTCGACTCATCACATCTGCTGCTCCAAAGAGAACAGGTAAGCAAATGATGATACTCTGAACAACTGATCAATTGCCAAACATGACAAGTGTGAACACACCCTCAATTTCTAAACTGTGTTCGGTTGTATTTTTTTGTGCTATTGGTGCCAATTTGCTTATTTGTATTACTGACTGTATACTTGTCTTTAACAATGTTTTACATTTTAATATTAGGTAGTCTAGTTTATAAGTTAGTTGTTCTTTAGGCTGCTGATTTTTGTTCATGGTAAATGTTTGACATTTTAATTTTTACCATATTGGAATCGAAACTGGAAATTGATAAGAACCGGAATCGATAACAGAATCGGAATCGCTAAATTTCAAACCCTATTTACCCATTTGGCAGAGTTTTTGGTTCGGTTTTTTAACCAAAGTGACATTTATTATAATCAATGTATACATTTTTGTAGTTTATTCACCCGTCAATTCACCCACTATTGTTTTGGACCCAAAACTCATAACTGTGTACATGTTCAAATTAACTGCACTAACAGAGCAATCGCACAAGGGTTCGTTTTAATGTGTGACCGCTGCCATCCGAACCCTGGTGTGCACCAAACAAGCGGACCGAGACCGCTGAAAAGATGGGTCTCGGTCCGCTTCCAAACGAACTCTGGTGCGGCTCGAATTATATATGAATGCAACACGGACCAAAGACATGTAAACGAACCAAAAACAGGAAGATGAGACCCTAAAAAGGACAGAATCCTCACGCATATGTGTTTTTCTTGTCATAGTCGCGAGTTTGCCCATCACAGGCATCAGACGCGCATCTCTACACAGCAGATCATTTGTGTGTTTCCTGCTGCTGTTTTGACTCCTTCACACATTTTATAAGCTCTTCACGAGTTCCTAGCTGGCCAAAATACCATCACATGCAGGCTGCGCAAACACAACAAGCGCATTTATCTCAGCACACAGCATTGTTTTAGATGTTCGGTAAGTTCCGTCCCAAGACAGGCAAAACGTCATAAAATCCGACCAATCAGTTTGTGAACATATCCCTATGCCTTTAGGTTTGGTATCTTTTGGTTCGGTGATAAAATTGCCAATATGAATGCTAATTTTTTTTGATCTGGACCAAACGAACCGAACTACAAGTGTGAACGCACCCTGAAATCAAATGTAAAATTACACTGCATAGTTTTCTTTTTACACATGCGTTTTCTTTCTCAACTGTTTACGTTCACTTAAGACATAACCGACTGTGTTTACAAAGATATTTTGACATAATTTGTGTGTATTTGTCCATTCAAGCGCAAAAAGACGTGAACGAGAACTCAATTCAGTATGCGGACCGTATGAGAGGCAGCTTTCTGTGTGCAAGCTGAATGTGCCCAGCACAGAAAACAGTGCGCGAGTACTGAATTGAGTTCTCTTTCATGTCTTCTTGCATTTGAATGGTTTAAAACCACATTAAAATACGCACACAGGAATCAATAAGCGTAATTGGAATCTTAATTTTATAGCAATTTTATACCAGTAAAGACATTTATAATGTTGCGAATGACTTCTATTTCAAATAAACGCTGTTCTTTTGAACTTTTATATTAATTAAAGAATCCTAAAAAAAAAAACTGTATCACGATTTCCACAAAAATATATAGCAGCAAAACATTTTCAACATTGATAATAATCAGAAATGTTTCTTTAGCAGCAAATCGGCATATTAGAATGATTTCTGAAGGATCGTGACACTGAAGACTGGAGTAATGATGCTGAAAATTCAGCTTTGATCACAGGAATAAATTATATTCAAATAGAAAACAGTTATTTTAAATTGTAATAATATTTCACAATATTTCAGTTTGTACTGTATTTTTGATCAAATAAATGCAGCCTTGGTGAGCGTAAGAGGCTCGTTTTCCAAACCTTTCTTCTGCTGAACACAAAATAATATATTTAGAAGAATATATAACTAAGCAGTTAATGGGCCCCATTGACTTCCATTAGCATGGAAAAAAAATACTATGGAAGTCAATGGGGTCCCATCAACTGTTTTATGATGACAGAATTTTCATTTTTGGGTGAACTATCCCTTTAAAGCATCCTAGTCCTACGAAATGAAGGTACTGTATTCCTACATGTGTTTTTGAACTGTATTGGTAATTGTGTAATCTCTTGTGTTGTGTTGAATAGCATATTGCTTATGGAGAGTTAAATGAAAAAATAATAAAAAAAATCTTTAATTTCCTATGGGACAATTTGTCCTATTGATAATCATAATAATCCTGTTGATAATCATAATAATCCTGTTGAGAACTACTGTATGTGCTGTGAAAGATCTAGTTTTTTGTTGGAATTCTGTATTGTGTTGGAAATTTATATTATGGTTCATTAGGATTGGTTTCAAATGATGATTCTAAAAGAATTCCTTATGAATTCTGGATTTTTGCCTAGGGTGGTTAGATCACTGGCCTAGAAAGCTGGTAATGGAGAAAATGGAAAGCTAGCAATGGCTAAACGACGATCCAGGTTATTTGGAAAGCACTATGCGTTTCACAGATGTTTTTATGAGGAATGGCAAGTGGGCTGATGGAACGAACTGGAGTGCAAGCTGTGCATAGTCTCAGTTTGGCAGCCATGTTGGAAATTTCACCCTAAAATGAAATAGTTCGATACATTCCTTCTCCATGATTCAAGTAATGTATGAGTAAGCCTATTTAGTGGCTTTGCATATAAACTTTTAAAAGAATCTATTTTGTGGAAACTGTTGTGGTTCTTTTAAGTGGGAGTGGATTTCACTCATTTCTCTTGGATGTCACGTTAGTGTACTTATGAATGTATTTTAAGGGATAGTTTCCCCAAAAATTAAAATTCTCTCATCATACACAGTATACACCCTCAGATCAAACCCTTGTTACTTATAGTCTGTAGAATGTTTGTTGGGAGCATCTAAATAAAGTGTTGGCAGATAGTCAGACAGTCTGCTAAAGCTAGTTGCAAAGTTGCCTATAGTTAGTAGAATGTCTAAAGTGGACAATCGAAATAAAGTGCTTCCTAACATTTTACAAAATGTCCAGGCTGTTTGTTTACATTAAATGAAAGTGAATGCTGACTAGCAGCTAGTAAAATATTTTCCAGTAGTGTTCTCAACTCTAGCTTTTTCAGTTATTTCTGTGAGGTTTTTTTCTTAAGTGTCCTTGATGATACTGTGAATTTTAAGATTTGACCTTTTCTAAGTTCTGCCTAGAATGGTTTATTCTAACTTCCACTTCTTGTCAATTGAACCAGCAGTGAACTTCCAAACACTTAATGTTTTGCAGCCATTTCCCAATTTATTAATTGGGAAACACTTTACAATGAGGTCTCATTTGTTAACATTAGTTAAAGCGCTAAGTTAACTAACATGAACGAACAATATCTATGTTTCCATCCTTATATTTTTATGCAAATTTTGGGATATTGCATAAAAAAACACTGGATGTAAACACCAAGATGTGCATAAATACTAAAAATGTGCATAAAAAAGGTTTATTTATTTTTTATCTCATAAGAAGGCATAAACTATGATGATAATGCATTTACCGAATAAATTCCCTGATGTGCATCAAAAAAAGTCATGTGATTTTGTGCAATGGGATGACTAACCAGCGCACCATTCTCGTTGCAAAGCATCTGAAATGTTGTTTTGTTCATTCTGAAACACGTGAGCCAAAGTCTGTTGTCAAAGTGATTACCTTCCAGAACTGTATTACACGACTGCATTCCCAAAACACCAGGTGTCTCCGAAAGCAAGTTAACATGACCGTGTTTATTGCGTTTCATCTGCTTGCTCTGAGGTGCAAGTCATTTATTATATACGAAAAAGACCCACAGATCTTCTCCTACTGCAGAAACTTCCTTTTTTCCTAGTGATATTTGGCACCAGTTTATCAGAAAGTGACGATTTTGTTTTAACTCACTGAATGGAATGGTGCGTTATTCGCAAATGTTTGATGCGATATGTCGCAACTTATGCGAAACAGCTATTGAGCAATATGTTTTTACAGCATTTATTAACATTTGCTAATCTTAGTTAATTATAATGTTCACATTCATGTTGGTTCACAGGGCATTAATGTTAACAGTACAGCATTTGACCTTATTTATAAATGTTGAGATTGACATTAACTAAGATTAATAAATGCAGTTGTTTATTGTTAGTTCATATTAATTAATGTAATTAATGAAACCTCCTTGTAAAGTGTTACCATGAATTGCACATTTTTTTCTTTATTTTCACATGGATTGAAGCAGATCTCTTTATGCACCGATAGTGGCTCATGTGAGCAATATTTGCTGCTTTATTTTTTTAGCTATTTCCAGACTTAACATACATTTTTTAGGAATTAGTTTCATATTTTGCAAATTTGCATAAAAAATGAAAAGGGGAAGAGATGAAGTACATTTCATTTGATTTAAAAGGGGACCTATTATGCAAAACTCACTTTTGCATGGAGTTTGGACGTAAATGTGTGTTGGCAGTGTGTACACAACCACCCTAAAGTGATAAAAATCCACCCACTCCTTTTTTTTTTAATCCCAATAAATCATAAGCAGTGTCTCAGAACAAGCCATTTCCAGATCCCTTGCAGTGTGACGTCACATTAGCCACAGGCCCCGCCCACGAATGTTGACAGACACTGCCGTTTTAACACAGAACCGCCCTGAGCGAGTTCACAGTGAGTTGTTCACAGTCCGCCATTGCTGCACTGACGAGAATGTCTCCCAAGCGTTTTAGGTGTTCTGTAGCTGGATGGATTAATCCACATAGCTTTCTCCATTTACTCCTGAAATCTGAGCCGCTGAAGACGAGGTGGACGAGGTTCATTGGAGTTGATGTTTCTGTGTAATTCGCTGTGTATGTTGATGATAATGCAAGGGAGAGAGAGAGAGTTTATGGATAATATTTTAATGCACACTTGCACTGTTTTATTAAGCTCTTACAGTGATTTTCTAGAGTGAAAATTCGACGCTTCATCTTTTGTGTGAAGTACAATAAACGTCATAAAACTCATCAGTAAAGTCGATCGGGGTCCGGAACAACAGGCTTGTAGTTATATAGTGGATAAAAACAAGACGACAATATAAGCTATTACCGTAATTGAACTAAACTATACCTGTTCTATCTCCATGCAGCATATATTCGCAGTTTCTGACATTATAGTGCGTCCTGACTGACTCCTGACACCGGAGAATCAGCTCTTGAAGCTCCGCCCTCTTAGGCTAAGCGCAGCAGCTCACTTGCATTTAAAGGGCACACAGTGAAACAGCTCGTTTTTGCTGAACCCTCAAAAAGTGGCAATTTGAACATGCTTTAAAAAATTATCTGTGGTGTATTTTGAGCTAAAACTTCACATACACACTCTTGGGACATCAGAGACTTTTTTTACATCTTGTAAAATGGGGCATAATAGGTCCCCTTTAATTCACTGGATTATCCAAAAATAATAGACATTACCACATGCTTATTTCATGCGCTTGCTGGATATTCAACCATTTTTAGTTATATCCAGCTATATTTCATGTTCTGTTACATGTATATTTACCATAGCTATGCCATATATACCATCACAATGATATAAAATAACCTTTAAATTTTGGTTTACTGGCACGTGTGCCTAAGGACCCCTGTCATATAATGATAATTCACATTGCAGTTCACCCTCTTTCATCTGCCTGATGCATAAACAATCACTATTCTTCTCATTTTATCATATCGCTCTCTGTCTCTGTCTGTCTCTTCTCAGTATCATCAACAGACCTTATTTGTCATAGTGCCACAGCTCTGTCAGATCTTCCTTTTTTGGAAGTGCTTTGCTCATCCTTGCCTCTGAAAGGTCTCACAGGCAGTGAAAATGTACTTGAAAGCCTCAGGATATTTAATGCTATAGACCTGCAGTAAAAGAGTGTTTACCATCTCACTGAACCACATGCCATATTGTGTAATCGTTCGTTAGCTGATGGAAGACCCCGTAAACCGAGCAGACTGCTTTATTTAAGAACAATGTCCACTCTTTGATTTCATCAGCGGTGGGTTCTTGGCCAAAGAGGGTTTTATTGGGAATTTATTGACGCAAACCAGATCTCTTGGGATAAAACACAAAGGTTTCAATGAACAGTATGAAGTTTTGGTGAAAAAAAAACAACAGAGTTACTTTATTAGATAAGAGAAAACAAATCAAGACATTTGGAGACTTTTAAACGCAAGTATTGTACATACAACAGCGTTCAAAAGTTTGGGTTCGGTATGATTTTTTTTTTTTACTAAATGTTTTAGAAAGAGGTCTCTTATTGTCACGAAGGCTGCATTTCTTTGATCAAAACTGAATTTTCAACATCATTACTCCAGTCTTCAGTGTCACATGATCCTTCAGAAAACATTCTAATGGTGCTTTTACAGCAATCCGACCTAACAGACCAACGAACCAAATGATATCATAATTCATAACAGGAAATGTGTTACATAAAAAGCAGTATTGTCTGATTCTGTGAGCACATAATTTACCATAGTTTAAACCCAAAGAGCGCCTCTATATTGTGTAATTGCACTTCTCCGTGCGAGAATGCTGACGCGACGAAGCCTTGATTCCTGCTCTGCATCATTATAATATTCATATATGGTCTCTCGACACACTGACAACATTTCGCCTACTAGACAGCGCTGGGAGATCCAGAGAGAGAGAAAGAGCGTTTGAATTTGCCGCAGCATTAATATGAATGTAGTATATCATTTAACAGCGGGAATGACGGCTACATTCATATAGTGTTTGCGTGTGTCTCGACTTAACAAATAAAGCCACAATAAGCTCATGGAGCGAACTTGTCAACCATTATTTTAATGGATGATGCAGAGGACAGTTGTACTCGCATGTGACTTGCATAAACGCATTTTGAAACGCTTTGAAATGTTGCCATGTGAAAGCGAACCGAACAAAGAAGAAAATGCAACATTGTAACAAATTTAGTCCCTGTTTCGGAACAAAACAAACGATCCATAGGTGTGAAAACACCCTAATATGCTGATTTGCTGCTTAAGAAACATTTCTTATTATCAATGTTGAAAACAGTTCATATTTTGGTGGAAACTGTCATCTTACTGACTCCAAACTTTTCAACGGTGTTGCATAATTTTTTAAATGTCTTTAAGTCCATGAAATAGTTTGAGACAAACAAATGGAAATGCTAAAATGCTTAGGCAGTAATCATGAACAATTTGAAAAGTCATGGAAATTCATTGGTCAAAAATGCTGGGAACTCTGGAATTAAAATACTCAGATGAGCTACTATGTTTGGCAAAATGTGCAGTATGCAACCAGAGCACACGGAATGAGACTGGATCCCACAATGCAATGCGACTAACGTGTGACACTCAATTTCATGTGATATCAAAAACAATTGCTTAAACATCCGGTTTTTTTTAGCAAATTATTCGATCTGACTGACAAGACCATATCACACAAAATCGGATACAAATTCAAACATTTTCTAAGATGATGACTGGACATTACCAGTGTTGTTTTTTTTAGCACCATTGAGATATGGTTATATATTTTATTAACTCCTTCCCAGCCAAAATTTTTTAAAATATTTTTTCTGTTTTCATTTTAGTTATTTTAGTACATCAAGTTAAACTAAATGAGCTGAAACTAAACTAGCTGAAATAAGTTTAAATTTGATTTCAAGTAACAAAAATGTTATGCACTAATGCGGCAAGCAGTGTGCTTGCATCCCATACCGAACATAGCCAGAGAACACAGAGGGTGCTGAGCAGTGTTTACATTAGCAGTAATGTGACTATGCTAATTTATGAGCCCTATGTGGTGCCATTGTGGCAGCTTACATAACAGACTTAAGGCTCCACTTCAACCTCCATCCACTCTGACCGAAGCTCTATTTAACATCTAAACAGTGTTGTGTAAATATTTCTTGGGGTGGCATGATGTTTTCAAATCGTACACCATCATTAGACATTCTTAAGAAGCTCAGTCTCATCTAAATCTTGTAACTGTCTTCACTTGTTCTCATTTTGCTGTTTTCCCTTGTTCTCTCAGAGCTGACTCTTGGTTTAAGAGCGACACCGTTCAAAGTTACCAGCTCAAGTCTCTCATCTGGATCCTCTGTTAAGGTATTTGACATAAAACAAATCTGTATTTGCATGCAGACGAGACCTTGAAAGCCTCTACTCAGCATAGTTTCGACTCACCATTTGCCTGAGTATTTAGTTTTTCATAATAATCTCTCTGACCCTTACAATTAATCAAAAAAAAGTTTTTGCTGCTGTGCTTTTATGGCCTTTACGTAAAGGGCGTCTTTGCACGTTAAATGAGTAACAGTGCTTTGCTGTGCTCACATATGAATTATTTCCAGTGTAGTTTTTCTATGGGATCTGATTTGTTCCCTGATAGAGAGACACTCACCTCTGAACTACACTGTCCCAGTGTAAACTTCACACATTAAATCGTCTCATAACTCACTAATAAAACAGTTGACAAGCGTAAACAATTCACAAAAGCTTCAGAAAGGAAGTGCCTTCAGGACCAAAGACGTTGTTTTCTCTGTTTGTGCGAAAGAAACCCTACAATGGCCTGTAAATGTCATGCACACTTTCACAGATTAAAGTTAAATAAAAATTCAAAATTGACCCTATATGTTCTTAATGCATGTTATTGGTCTCATTGTGAATGCTTCATCCATGAAAATTATAGATATATATATAAATATATATATAATACACCAACATATACACACTTTCAGCATCATTACTTCAGTCTTCAGTGTCACATGATTCTTCAGAAATCATTCTAATATGCTGGTATCATTATAATTTTTGCTGCTCAAGAAACATTTCTGATTATTTTTCGCTGCTTCATATTTTTGTGGAAATCGTGGCTCCTTTTTTTCCGAGAATCTTTCATGGAGAGAAAGTTCAAAAGAACAGCATTTATTTGAAATATAAATCTTTTGTAGTTACGGACTCTTTTGATCAATTTAATGCATCCTTGCTGAATCATACTTTGATTCAGCAAGGATGCATTAAATTGATCAAAAGTGTCCGTAATAACAAAAGATTTATCATTTCCTTAACACTAGAACCGCCATGGGGTAAAATTTACCCGTGGCTGTTTTTCAAATCTACATAACAGTCTCCCAGTCATTGACTTTTACTAAAATTGTGTTATTCACCGTTAAGAAAAGTGATTACTGTAGCCTGCTTAAAATAGCCTTGAACATAAAACAACAGGACAAAAACGTAGTTGATGACTAAACATTATAATTAAATATAAAAGGCTCTAGACCAGGGGTGTCAAACATACAAAGTTGTCCAATCCGGCCCGGGGAATGAATTGAACAATAAAAAAAATAGAGATGTATTGCACCAGCCATAAATCCCAGCGTTTTTTAGATTTTATTTTGGCCAATCTCTATTCTGGACTTGCAAGCAAACTGCTTTGCAATCATTTCCCAGACTGTCATTTGTGTGGAAATATTACGAAGTCTGTAAACAGGATGTGAAAACAGGCAAGCGCTGAATACGGACACAAAGAGGTGAACACAGATGCTCACTGTTCGTGAAATTTAGGAAGAAAAATAAAAAAATATTGAGGTTTATATAAATGTATCTCTGAAGTGAACGGACAGAAAAGTTTCGAAAGCATTTTCTTTTCCTCTTCATCTCCGTATAAAGTTGTTTTCAAGTGCAGCGCTCCTTAGTGTACAGCGGGAGCCAAGGATATGCTATATCGCTGCTGTTTCATAAGCGCCACCTACTGACAGAGAGTGAATTTGCATTTTCATTAAGTCCCTCTGCAATTTTTGTTTTGTACAGGTGTCTTATGTAGCATAATTTCACAAAACTATAGTCAGACCAGGCTGTTTTTGCTGTAAATCTTGAAATTATATAATCAAATTTATATGAAAAACAACTGCTCATGCTAAAGAATCGGCAAATTTGCTTGTAAAAAAATTTGGACTTGGCTATGAAAAATCTAAATCGGTGCATCGCTTAAAAAAAACATATTAAATAAAAGTAATATTAAATAAGTCAATAAAAAGTAAATAAGAATAATACTTTTATTAAATAAAGTCTTTTCGCATAAAAACAAATGCCGTTTTCAAAGAGCAGTGTCTTTTTCTAGTTTTCTTGCAAATTAATTTGTGGTTTGTTTGGTTAATATTAAATGTAACTGTCAGGGCACTAAGGTTCAAAAACTTAAAGGTCCCGTTCTTCGTGATCCCATGTTTCAAACTTTAGTTAGTGTGTAATGTTGTTGTTAGAGTATAAATAAATAAAATCTGTAAAATTTTAAAGCTCAAAGTTCAATGCCAAGCGAGATATTTTATTTAACAGAAGTCGCCTACATCGAACGGCCAGTTTGGACTACATCCCTCTACTTCCTTCTTTAATGACGTCACTAAAACAGTTTTTTGACTAACCTCCGCCCACAGGAATACACAAAAAAATTTGCGTTTGTAGAGTGTGTAAGCTGCTGTCGAATCACAACACAGGAACCGCTGGCACAATCAGAACTCGTTACTTATTTCTGAAGGAGGGACTTCATAGAACAAGGAAGTCATCAGCCCGTTTTTATGACAGTGGAAACAGCGTTTTTTTTACTCGCGAAACATGAACACGTTATATTGCACACTATAAACACAATCAAAGCTTAAAAAAACCACGAAAAACGGGACCTTTAAGGACGATCCAAGGCACTCGAATCATGTAGAGAAACTAGCCTTTATTTAGGCTTTTAGTAAAGGCTTTTAAAAATAGTTTCTCTACATGATTCGAGTGCCTTGGATCGTCCTTAAGTTTACAAGTTGAATTATCCCTTGCATCCAAAGAGCACCAAGACAGAACTCACACCCCGTGCAGCACTTTTTTGGCATTTTTTGCTTTTCAAAAAAGGTAATTCGGCCCGCACATGGTTACTTTTTTTCCTATCCGGCCCTCAACCTAAAATGAGTTTGACACCCCTGCTCTAGACATTACTTTGTGAAGACAGTGGCATAATACGTTTTTTACCCATATCAAAACAGTAGGCGTGTGCGTGGGTAAATTTGACCCACTGGCGGTTTTAGGTTCACAGCGACCCCTGGCAGTTCTAGTGTTAAAAGAGAGTAGTGACCCAGAACTTTTGAATGGTAGTAAATGTGTCTGCACTAGTATCAATCTCTCTGTCAACCCTGTGGTCTCTGGGATCTCATACATTACTGTTAGTGTTGCCAGATCTCCCTAGAAAAATAAGGCCAAAACAAGTGACTTGCCTCACCAAAATAAGACCTAATACGGGACTGAATTCTTTAAATAAGCATAAAACAACATGACTGCCCATAAATAAGTGTCTTAATGAAAAACTAAGTTTATAAAAAGCAGACATGGCAACACTGAAAGAGAGCACACTCTTTACAAGCAGCATCTTTTACGAGCACGAACAAAACACGGCGCCTCTGTCAACAGTGGTTTACTTTAAATTGTCCGACGCAATACGTCTCTAATCACTAAGATAACTATGGTCAAAAATCGCAGACACCAAACAAGTTAAACTGTTGCCATTCGTGTTTCTAGCTCACAGCTGCAAGATGCTAAAACGTTTGATTGACATCATAACAATTTTGGGAGTGACTCTGATTCAGTCTCTGTGTCATTCTCATACGCTGTTTACGTCCAGCACTTCCAGCTCCTACGTCAGAACGCCGGCTCATTATGACATTATGGAATAAGCAATTGACCCTTCGCAAAGACCCGCCCCCCTTAGTTACTGTTGCTTTGTCCGACAAGCCGTGGCGCTATCACGCCACACACAGTGAAAAATACATTGCGGAGCAAAGAGGATACTGACAACACCTCGACAGACAAGACAGAGCAGGTTACTTATTATATTAAACAAAGTCCCAGTTTTCAAACTGTGTAGTTTTTTTAAAGAAATTCAAACAATAAAAACAGTTTTGTGGCTCTTTAATGTGTCGTGACAGATTGCTGTAGCGCCTCAGCTCAAGAGGCTCGTGAACCGATCATCTCTTCCTACTAGTTTATTTATAGCATCAAATAAACATGAATGAACATGAAAAAGAATGTTGCTTAAAACGCGGAAAGACGTCAATACACACCATTTTTCAAGTTTAAGTCCACCGAGGTTAATCTTCTAACTCCTGACTGCTTTTTCGGACAAAATGGCGGATTTGGCGTTCTGATTGGTTAGATCGCTTGTCAATCAAACTCTTTGCGAAGGGTCAATTGAGGCTTGGGATGAGATGCGTAAGAAATTAGTCCTACATACAAGTGTTTTAAGGACAATAACCTGGCAAATGTCTTGAAATAAAACATACTCTATAGGGGTGGGACAAAATATCGATAGGGCAATATATCGTTGTCCTCCTTCTTGATATGATAATCGCTACACTGGCACCAAATATCAATATTTTAATTCTCTGCTCCTAGTGTCACTGCTTCATGGCTCCTCGAGGTGGCGCTCAACACATGAATGAGGCAAATGTGAACAGAAGTTAACTAGTTAACTTTAAGGGGATGGAGGACAGCATTTTGAGTAAAATGATAGATGCCCCAGCCACGTTTAAGTCCAAAGTCTGGAAAACTTGCACTTTGTTTTCATAGTTAGACAGATATCATTATGTCTGTCATCATAGAATTGTCTAGCAATGTATTGATTATCGCAGAATTGAGGTATCATGAGCCATGTATCGTATCGTGAGGTACCCTGTGATTCCCACTTCAAATACTACGGTTACCACACCTCAAAAAATTCATTATTATTTCATATAAATGGAGTAATTGACACTGGGCCATTGAATTATTAGAAAAATAATGCAACAGCTTATCATCAGTTATTCCATATGTAATTTACATGTGCTTTAGTATGTTAGGTAACACATCAGACAGTCTACTAATACTCCAATGAGAGTAAGTTGACATGTACAATAGTTGCAAAGTCACTTATAGTTATTAGAATGTCTAAAGTAGACTATTGAAATAGTGTTACCTGGCCTTTTATTTCATTAGTACTACATTATCTGCAAGTACATTTTTTTATTTTTATATATACTTTTAAGATTTTAAGTACACAAGTGCACATTCAATATAATTAAGCACACTTTTTTGCTTAATTGAAGGTAAAATATTTGTAATTCATAAGAACAAGTAAACAAGCAGATGCTTTTTTTGCTGGTAATTCCCTTTGCTTCTCTAACGCATGTGGGGCAGTGTGGTAATCTTGTTAAAGGATAAGTACTGACGGTTCATTAGCAGGTTGACAAGGCTTTTCCTCACAAATGAGAGATTAATATCTCTGTGTGAAAGCGACGGGGAAGAAAGAGAAAGCCTTGAGAGAGAACACAGACAGCAGGGATCATGATTTGAAGGGAAACTTGTATACGACAATCTGGTCCAGAGGTAAATATGAGTAGGATTTGAGGAGCAGTATGTGATTGCGGTGTTGTGTACTAGCAAACATTCAGCTGAACCATTGTGCACATTCTGTGAGGGTTTGGTTGAGCTTTATTACAAATACGATGACAACTGCGATGACAGACAAATGTCTAGCACTGTTGATGTTAACAACTGATCGTAAAGGATGCATTTGGGTGGTTGTAAAATGGATATTGTTTCCCCTTTGCTTCTCTGTTCCTTTTAAAGGAATTTCCTCGATGGTGATTTGAGGTACAGGTTGTATTAGATGTAAGTCAAACTTTTTAGCAATGATGCAGGGTTTGGAGAGGCTTGATGTGAAAACCAAAAGGAGTGGTCAATGGAAAGTCGTCTAAAACTGTCCCAACCACACCGACTGAAGTTTTCAACGCAAAAAATCACAGCCGATCAATATGTGGAGGGGATTTTGGATCAATGAAGACCAATAATGGTGTGTGTGAGGTTATCCAGCAGGACATGAGTGAAAAAAAACAAGCGACCACCAAAATATCTTCTAGTTTACAAAATTATTCTTTAAATTGTATTTATTAGGCCTTTCAACGTTAATGTAGCTGGAGTAGTCTGTCTTTGTGTTATTTCAGCTATTTTATATACTACTGTCATGATTTAGTCAAGACACTAGTGATGAAAAGGCATGGACAGGACCTTTATTGCATACGCATTTGTAGGAGTTTCCCTTTCAGATGCAAAATTATGGACTGAGAGTATTTAAATGAATCATGCAACGTGATTTACTAAGGTTTATGCTACTCAATTTACTGGTATTTGCACCATTAATTAAAAGCATGTCTTAACCCATTTTGCGCTTGACATGCTGCGATGGTTTCTGCCGGGAGGAGAAACCACAGAGAGCGTGGGATGGAAGACTTTATTCAAGCATATTGTTTGCCAAGCCATGTTACTTTTAATTTGCTTCAACTGTGTTGTTTGCAGATTACCTGCACCTGATTATCATCAGCTCTGCTTGATTTGCGCTGCTCTTGATAGATTGTGTTGGTCATGAAATGAGCTGCTGCGTCTTTGCACATTGTCAGTAGATTCACTGGAGAACTTTCCACTCCCATTTGTGCTTTTATGGGATTGTGGTCTCATGCTAATTTGCCCTGTTTAGTAAATCTGGACTTTTGTCTTTTATGTGTCATTCTTTTGTTTTTACTAGGGTTGGGTGTTAAAATATGCCAATATTTTTCAGCCTTTTGACAAAAATCTAAATATTTCTCGACATTTATATATTTATATGTTAAACACAGTAAAAATCTAATAATCATGCTGTGTTTTCCACAGTTTTTAACTAAATGAACACAAAGAATAACATAAATTCGGTAACACTTTAGTATAGTGAACACATGTAAACTATTAACTACAACTGTTCCCTCAATAAATTCCTAATTTACTGCTTATTAATAGTTAGTAATGTAGCTGTTAAGTTTAGGTTTTTGTGTAGAATTAGGTCATGCAGAATAAGGCATTAATATGTGCTGTATAAGTATTAATAAATAGCCAATATTTTAGTAATATGCATGCTAATAAGAAGCTAGTTAAAAGACCCTAAAACAAAAAGTACCATAAATTCTCTATATGCACCAATATATATCTAATAGGGGCGGCAGGATAACCAGATTCATATTTCACTATATACACTACCGTTCAAAAGTTTGGGGTCAGTAAATTTTTCTTTTTAAATGAAATTATTAGAATGACATCAGACCCCGGAAGACCAATTCTCCCCTATTTTCCTTGAGATTTTCCTCTGGGGTTTATAATAGGGATTTTCAATTTATGAGCAAAATAAAGCCTGTGGTAAACATAACTTGCCATGAATGGTGTATAAAAATTCAACAATTGAAAATTATTATTATTATTTTTTTCCACACTGTCCATTTCAAGTCGTTGAAATGGACAGTGTGGAAAAAGTGATTTGCCATAATAAATCCAACTTCAACAAGATATTTACTACTTAAGACGCTAGTAAAATATCTTAACACTCACATACTCACAAGTCATGAAACTAGCCTACTGAAACTATGTTCAGACTGTCTGTTTTTTATGCATATTTGATTGAAATCCGATCAGATTTAGCAAGTGTGAACGGCAAAAAATCAGATGAAATGCAATTTTTACAAATATGTTTTGAGCTACATTTACACACGCCCTGAAAAGTTTAGATAGTTCTCATCATGCTGACATATGTTCAAGTGTTCGTTTTTCCAGTAAGTTTGGTTTTAGTTTATTTGAGTAAAAAAAGTTTATTTTTAGTTACTTGGGGTAAAAATGGGGTGTAACGCCATATGATTGACAGCTGTGTTAAGCAATTGAGTCTGTGGGAGCGGGACCTTGATACCGCAGCTCCACATCAGGATCACTACTGCGCAGACTCGGGCTTCAATTTACATAATCGGCACACAATGTCAATGGCCATTTGGGATATTTTGGCTTCATTTTTCTACAGTGGAAAGAAGTGGAGACATGTCATCCATCTTTTTTTACTGTCTATGACTGAAACTGTCTTTAGGAATCTAATGATCACACAAAAGTATCAAAATCATTTTTTAGTCAAGAGCAAAAATAAAATTCATATATATCACCCTAGTATTTGTAGAATGGAGTAACATCATTGATGCCATGTTCAGTGCTAGTAAACATACATATTTAAATACTTTGTGTAATTTGTGCTATTCAGCTAGCTGCTGACTATTTCTGGATATCCACCACACAATGCCAACCTGTATTTTTCACTGCTCTTTCCTAGAAGGAAGAAGTAACTTTTTAATTTCATACGTGGGTGCCTATAAGGTGATGTTCCAAGGAAAACAGACCTTTTTAAAACTTTCCCCAGGAAATACTGCATGTCTGTTTCTTCCGGCTGCACATGCATACCTAAATTCTTCACAAGCTTTGTTTTGTGGGCACCCTTTACAGCTTGCAGTGGTATATTTAGATGCTCTGTTTTAAACTATGCAAGATATTTTTAGTTGCATGGCTGTCAGTAAGTCTCAGCAGAGCGCCTGAGGGTCAGGCATTGTTGCTCGAATGAGACTGGACTGATTGGAATAGCTGTCTGAGCCTCAAATATATGCTGACGCAGTCATGCTATTGAATGATCTGTCATCTGGGTCAACAAGTTCAGAGGTGATTTTGGCCACTCAAAGTTTCCTAATGACAGCTAAAGCACGTTTTAGTTATACACCTGCTGCGCTACATCAAATCAAAGCCAAAAATCTGAAACGTGACACTAAACAGTAGCGCTTTCAATTAATTGATGGTACATTGGGGGTTTCTATAAAATACAGTAGTGACAAATTTACCACTCATACAGATGCATTGTTAAATAGTGATTTAGTTTGGCTTACTTCCAATTATCTCATCAAAATGGTCATTTTAGAAAACCCAATGTTATTGTAAGTTTTTCATATTTTGCCTGGTTGGGACAAAGTGTCCAGCAACAAGAAATGAGTCTGCCTACACTGTAAACATGTTGCAGAATGTTTCAGTTCTATGACAAAGCAACCTTAAATATGGCATGAAAAGAAAATTCACCTTATTTTTTTACAATCGACTGGAAGCTCTCATTCAGATCTGCCTTCATCCAATCAACAATCAACATTAAAATCAAGGATAAACTGCAATTTACCGCATTTCAACACAACTTCTCACATATTTGATGGTTGCTATTATATAATTGAGGGTAAAAACATCATGTGACTACGCATTACTTTACACAGAGTATCCAACCTACTAACTACGTTCTACCGAACAAACTCTGATTTTATTACAAACTGGCTAGTAGTTAGTAAGCCTCTAGAGTAGACTTTTTCAATTTAAGTAAGAACTTATGAATGGTTGGTGCAACCCTACCCTGCTGATGCTGTACATCTGTTACTAAGATTTAAGGTTTTTCAGACACCTTTACAAAAAAGCTAATAAACCGTTTGTGCCTTGGACTTGCAGCTATGTGCATGCGGTCACATTGTTCACCGTTGCCCTGCAGATTTGTTCTCAGCTAGTGAAAGGTGTGAAGGACAAGAGCTCTAAAAAAAGAGAGCCAGGGGCTTATGGGTGATTGCCTACTGGAATAATGGCCACTGTTGATAAATAGATGACTGTGGCACCTGAGTTAGCGGGGGCTCTGGGGCCTCCGGCTGCCATGGCGACAGAATTCCAAGGCTCGCCATTGGCTGACGTGTTGGACAGCTGATGGGGGTTTGGAGTGAGGCATAAAGGGCTGTGGTTTGTCTTAACTGTGGGTCTAAGTTAGGTGTATGTTGTGTAGTCTGTAACTATTACAAGGCGATTTGATCAGATTGTTCTTATAGACTCAAATTCTTTTAGTTTTTCATATTATTTGGCACCTAGAGAAGCTGCTAACCATACCATGCCTGGTGTCAGCTTGGACCCCACGCCAAATCTAGGCGACAAAGTCAGCCTCCCGCTCCGTCTGAATCAAGATTGTGCCGAGTCGGGCCTAGAGGCCGTGATTGGAGACCTTTTGTTACAGACGGATGCAGACGACGAAGACGGAAAAGCCAGCGATGAGCATTTTTATGAGCTGGATCTCAATCTTCAACGAGCCGTGCAAGAGATACATTGTGATTTGAAGGTTTTCGGCAAAAGTATCCAGGCACGTCTGGAGGAAGCAACAGCCCAGGTTACGCCTGTCGTCGAGGCCATCACCACCTTACAGCAGGAAAATGCAAGTTTAAGGATTCTGCAAGAGAAGCTTGCAAGGCAAGTAATGGCGCTTTGTGATGCCCTTGGACTGCCTGAACCGAAACTGACCAAAGAGCAAGACCTCGATCCAGCAAATGGCAATCCGTCTGATGTTGAAGTGAACCCAGTGCAACACCCTTCTGCCTTTGCTGCTGTTTGCCACACATCGCCTGTATCGTCTCCAACCGGCAGTGTCTCACGGAGCAATAGCATGGTAGTATAAGTGTGTCTGTTTTCCAGATAGTGTTGCTGAGGCAAATAATCACTACTGTTTATACGTTTTGCGGTAACGTGAGAGAAAAACAGACTTGCACTGAGAACTAAGCCATGTCTTGAGAGCACTTGGGATTGGCTCTTTTGATTTGGGCCAGTTCGGCAAAATAATGGCAATGCCCTGGCATTACATAACACATTTAACTTTGTGGTTTGTAAAAATGATTTCATCCTGTAAATGAACTGTGACTCAGAAAGATGCATATTTTAAACTCTTGCAAAATTGGATGCGGTAGTACTTTGCATATTTATGCTTATGAATGATGGAAACTATTTTTTTCCTTCATGAATCTGCTGTCATCATTTGGATGGTTTTTGTTTTGAAAGCATCATTTTTCCACTATGTGTTATTAGTCATATGCACTTATGGTGAAAAATGTGGACTGGAAAATCTGCCAAGGAAACTATGCAAATGTAGGGGTTCGAGTTAAAGCTTTAAGATACTTTAATTGAAGCTTGTGCCATTGCTCTCTCTCTCTTCAAAAATAGACACACATAAGGCTCCTTTGGAAAGGAGTGTAAACTTTCCATAAAAAAAGTCCCGTCTAGTATGAATAATCAATTTTGTGTGCATTAAATTATGCTTCAAATAGATTTTATGGCATAGCACAGTACATTTGAAAAAGTAATGAATCATGTGGCCCATTGCTGTCTGATTAATTGAAAGTCTTAGTGTTTGAGTTTGCTTCCAGGAAGAGATTTGATTCAGTCAGATCAGATTTTCCAGGGATCTTTTGATTTAGGGCAAGAGGCGCTCTAGATATAGTACAAGTAGTTCAGTGGGAAGGAAAAAGTTGGTAGTAATTTAATTTTGCGTGTATGTGCTAAAGTGACAATAGTTTCCTAGATTTGAAAAGTATAGTAAGGTTTGTTTACTGCTTGGAATATGCTTTAGCTGGTCAAATGTGGGCTAAAACCCATCTGAATTTGCTAGTGTGAAGCAAAGCCTTGCTAATTAGGGATTAGTAAGAGGTAAAAAGATGGTAACTCGCTGTGGCACAAGATTTGCAGTAAGTATACGAGTCTATTTCTGTATGTGTCTGGTGCAGGGCTTTGTACGTGTTTGGTTTAGGATGATGCGCATCACTGTGAGTGGATGCCAGACTCTGGGTCAATCTGGAAATGGCACTTTTGAATTACATGGCAATGATTTTTTTATTTATTTTTTTTATTTTTTTTAAAGGGCTGCCAAAGTTAGCACATTACCTTATGAGATTAAATAAGTCTAATGTCGTTAAATGCATTTAAAGTTCACCCAAAATTTACCCATAATTTACTCACCCTAAAGCCATCCTAGGTGTATATGATTTTCTTCTTTTAGCCAAACACAATCGGAGTTATATTAAAATATTTCCTGGCTCTTCCAAGCTTTATAACGGGAGTGAATAGTAACCGATATTTTGAAGCCCAAAAAAGCACATCCATCCATCATAAAAGTAATCCATAAGGCTCCAGTGGGTTAATAAAGGCCTTCTAACGTGAAGCGGTGCATTTTCGTAAGAAAAATATCCATATTTATAACTTTTATAAACTAGAATCACTTCTCCCATACGTAAGTTGATTCTGACGGAAGAGTGAACTTTGATAGGATAAAGTAGGGCTACATGATTTATCGCACGTGATTATTTTATGCGCAGCTTGTCAGAGCTGTACGGTTCTGTGATCAGTAGTAAATGCTTCTCCATCTGAAAGCCAGAGGGTGAAGATAACACGCGTCATTCCAAAAAAAATCCCTGTGGGCATCATACTATCGCTGTAGCTGAATAAACAAGATTGAAACACTTCGATTGATTGAACATGACTAATAAACACACGACTGCCTTATTCTGTGTAAGAAGCCACATCATCTCACAGAAGGACGCTCAACTGTCGTTATTTAGTGTGTTTGGAGTAAAAACATGTTATTAAATGTTGTCTTTTGTTGGACAAGATGTTAATAAAGGCTTCTCATGTCTGGAAAGATGTTTGACACTTGTTGCTTTTTCAAATGTACATTATAAGCGACTCAAACTCACAGTGCTTTCAGATGGATTAGCATTTAGAGCCATACTTCATTGACAAGCTGCGCATAAAAAAAATCACAGCCTTTGCGATTTCATAATCGTGCTAAGATTCGTGTTTAAGTGCGGTTTCAATGTTATTTTTCGAATTGTGCAATAAATCGTGCAGCCCTAGTATAGAGCAAAACAAAGCCGGTCACAAATTATAAGTCTAAAAGGAGAATCTTTGAAGAGAAATGTCGGAGGAGCTTGAGTTTGTTTGAACCACGAGAGGCGTCTACTCTCACCTAAGCATATGATACTCCTACTGTACATCCTACGTCATACTCCGGAACTTGTGAACGCGTAGACGGATGTTACCGGAAGCTAGTGATTACAGTTTATAAAGTTATAATAATTGATATTTTCCTTATAAAAACCAATCGCTTCATTTCAGACGGCCTTAATTAACCCCCTGGAGTCGTATGGATTACTTTTATGATGGATGGATGTACTTTTTTGGGCTTCAAAATCTCGGTTACTATTCACTCCCATTATAAAGCTTGGAAGAGCCAGGATATTTTTTAATATAACACCAATTGTGTTTGACTGAAAGAAGAAAGTCATATACACCTAGGATGGAATGAGGGTGAGTAAATTATGTGATGATTTTCATTTTTTGGTGAACTAACCCTTTAATGCCCTTAATGCATTAACCTGATTTGGCGTAACTTTATGCAGATCATAAAGTTGCGCTTTGATTTGTCTTTGTCTCAAGCATCCCATACCTTGGATATCTAAATTTCCATTCTCTCCAAGTGCTAAACCCTCTTCATTACTAACAGTCCAGCCCGGCATGCACGTCCACGACGCTGGTGGTTTGTTGAAGGAGAGATCAGTGAAGAACTGAGTGTGACACGGATGAGAGCGGCAGGCTAAGGCTCTCGGGGACATTCACAGAAATCATGGAGCTCTCATTCCTGTCTAAATGTCAGCGAGCTTCCACGGCTTTTGTGTAAACACAGCTGTAGTCATAGATCAGATTCAGAAACATTCTCTCCCTTCCACCAGCCCCTTTTTCCATCTCCCCTTTCTGCTGTGATGGTTTCACTCACTCTCTGCTCTTTCTTGCCCATCTCTCCATCACTCTGCTCTCTTTGCCCGTTTTATTTTTGGACGGGTATTTTTATTGTCCCTGCTCTTAAATCCTTATGTCAATTGTGTTGCTGTCGATTATAACCTGCTTTAGAGATTAGCTGTTCAGAGTTATAAATGTCATCACTGTTTTAGTGTCATAGTATCAGATCTTAATAGGCATCTGTCTGTCTGTCAGCATTTTAAGGTTATTCTCTCCATACACTTTTCAATATAATGCATTTTAACATGATATAACATGAATTTTGTGACGATCATGCATCTTTCTACAATTGTGGTGACAGCTTTTGAATGTTGAGCTTGAATTTAGTTTTAGTTTAAATAAGTAGCGTGTAGATTAACTCAATGTAAAAAAGTCTGAAAACTTAAAAACAGCAGCTGTGATTGCCAGAACATACGATGAATTTAAGTTCATTGCAAATATCTTTTCCCCAAAACAGTTTTTCACTGTAAATTATAAAATGACTTGTTCTTTTTCACTTCCATTTTTTTTACAGTGTACCTTTTATATTGTATAATGTATACAGGTGTCATGTTGCCGTCTTTCTCTCCCTCCACACACACAGATGGAGACGGAGCCCATTTCTCTTGTGGCTGAATCTGTGAGTGAGATGGCTCATGAAGTCCCTGTGCTTCCCAATGGCTCATCCATCAAAAGTGAGGTACAAAGTGAGAAGCTGACCACAGAGAAGCTGCAGGACATTGAGGACGAGGAGATCCTGGACAAAATGGTACTTAATTTCTCCCACTGACCTTTTGAACACTTATATATAAATTATATACAATCATACAATCTCTTAATTATCTAAATCCTGGCATGTGCCCAAACATCAGACTTTTTCACCTGCGACATCCAATCTGATCTTCATTAATATTTTTTGACAATTCCTTACTCTTGCTTTAAATAAAATCAGCTAATACTTAAATCTCTTAATAGAACAAAACTGACCAATATTTAAAGGAATAGTCCACCCCAAAAATGAAATTTTCCTGATTATTTACTCATCCCCAGGTCATTTAAGATGTATATGACTTTCTTTCTTCAGCCGAAGAGAAATTAAAGATTTAAAGGAAAACATTCCAGAATATTTCTCCATCTAATGCAAGTGAACAAGGCTCACTGTAGTACATTTTTGACAGTCCAAAATCCATATTTAGGCAGGTTCAAAGTAATCCACAAAACTCCAGCCGACGAATAAGGGTCTTCTCTAGTGAAACGATCAGCTGTTTTCAGAAAAAAATAAAAATTTATATACTTTTTAACTAAAACTGTTTGCCTTGGTACAGCTCTGCGATGCACGTCCAGGAGACTGTTTAGTTCATGACCTCTCCAGTGACGTATGCACATTCAGAAGGCAGCAAGAACCGAGTAAATAATCAGAAAATGCTCATTTTGGAGTGAACTGTTCCTTTAAATCTCTTAAAAGAACAAAACCAGCAAATATTTAAATATCTTAATTGTCTTTGAATGCTCAGACGTGTACCCAAAACAGCACTCATATATGTACTAGACAACACTATACTGTAAATACAATAAAGCTACAGTAGATCTAAAATCTGGAGGATCACTTCTATCATCATTTTATGTCATATCATATCGCCCTGCCCTAAAACTTGTTCTATGTAAAGGCATTATTGACATAACAGTAAGACTAAAGCTGCTTTGAAACGATGCTTATTGTCAAAAGCACTATACAAATAAATCTGACTTGACTTAAAAAAATAAAAACGATCAAAGATGTGTTGCGACACACTGAGGCATGGTGCTTATGTGGGCTATACAAGTTTAAATTTTCACATTCATTGTTTCATTAATTGAGACATCTTTCAGAAATGCTGTACATATCAGTATGGAAGTATTCTTTATAATTATATTATTGTTAATTTGTTTGGGTTGGGCTTTCGTTTGATTTCACAGCTTGATGATTGCAAAGATTTTGAAGAAAGGAAAATGATCAGGACTGCTATGAGAGAACTGCGAAAGAAAAAGCGAGGTGATTATTTGTTTTATTGTACAGCACTCATCTCTTGTTCTCCTCTTCTTCCTTTTTTCTCTCTATACTGATGGGTGTCTGTCAACATATAAAGTGACTCACAGTTCACAGTTCTAGACAGTCTGTCTTCCTTACTTCCCTATTGTTCAGTCCTGTTTCTCTCTCTTTGCTCTCAGAGGCTAAGCTGGGATGCTCACAGGAGGAAATGGGTAGGGTTTCTGGATTGTGTGTGCTTTTGCCCTGCTGACCCCTTGCTAAAGCCCAGGGCCTTAGTGAAGGGTCAGTTAGAGCTTCATTGGCTATAGATTTGGTTTGTATTTGCAGATACGGTATGTAGTTTTTATTCACTGAAGTGCCACGTGTGATCTTGTCATTGTATTAATGTTGTTTGACCGTGCATGAAAGTGAATTTTTAGTTTGTAATCATGTGGTACTGCTTGCTTTGTGTTTGCTTGATGAAATGTTTACACACACATGGTGCTATGTTCATCTGTGGTGCAGGGGTGTGTGATATTGACCAAAAAATATATCCTGTGTTTTCTGGAATTTTGTTGAAAACGATACTTGGACAATATTTTCCTGAATGGTGTGTTTTTGTGCTGGTACCTTGACTAGTTTAGGCCTGTTAGTCCCAAAGCCATTTATATTTTGTGAGGTGATAATGAAAAATGAAATCAGTGTCAACAAAATCCATTTCTGCACTGCAGAGGTTTCACCGAAGCTGCGTTATGTATGTTCAGTTTTTAATGCAGCTCAGAGGTGTCATGAATGCATTTACATTGCAATTACAACTGCATAAATTATGAGATTAATCTTATAAAATTATACTTTAAAGTCCCCCTGTATTCAATAAATGTATCCCTTAAAACTTTTGATCATGAAAAGGACATATTTAAAAGTTTTTTCTTGTGAAAAAAAATTTCTTCATGCCTTAAAATAGCTTGAATGTAACTCTACACCCTTGCTTAATTTAACATAGGCAGATCAATGAATATGTCATTTAGCCCCGCCCCCACTCACTCGCATGAGCTCAGACATCCACTCGGTCAACTTACTGAGGTAAACGCTGCACAATGGTATCGCTCTTTACAACATCGGACACATGACGGTAATTAATATGATTAGCCTTTTGCTTGACTATGTTATCAAACAGCTAATAATGTGTTGCTAATGTTACACAAACCATGTTCCCGTTCGCCATCTCAGAGTCACAGCTGCCTTCTGAAAATTTGTATCCTTAGTGAAGAAAGGCATATAGTTCATCATAACATCGTAATATACATCATACACCCGATATACTGCTAAATGAACCCGATTTTTCATATCAACAGAAAAATATACCGGGATAATCTGGCTGCTCTTGAAACTTCCTACTTCAGAGCAGTCATAGTTAATGATATGCTAAACCCTGCCGGCACGTTGACGTGATTGGTTACAAGGTAGTTTGTGACATAAGAAACACCGGTGATTTCAAACCGTGTTTTTGAAACTCTTTAGATCACTGCAGCTTTAAAGAGAAAATACTCAGCAATGCTGTTGACTTATGAATTTGCACATGTTTTGTCTTAAAGCACATTAAAAACACCATATAGACATATAAACAACATTAAAACTTGATTTTCACCACATGGGAACTTTAAATATAAGCTAAAATCGTCAGTAGATTGCAGCAAGTTACTGTCTTAATGAGTGAGTGAGTGAGTCATTCTTTCAACCGATTTGTTCAAATGGTTGATTCATTCGGGCGAATGGTTCATTGAATCATTCACTCACCCAAACAAAACAAAAACAAAACCTGCTGTCTGTTGCTCGGACACACACAACCGTTCTGCTTTGGCTTTGTTTGGAACTATTTTCTTTGGCAAAAAAAAAATGATAATATTGTTTTTATAATGTAACTCAAGATATTAACTTGATTTTTGAACTGTTGTATAAAATCACATTTGGTATCACATCAATATCACAATTTACAATCATGCTGCTATTGGTGAAAAACAACAACATGTCAGCTCGCACATCGTTAAAACTACAATTATGATATCGTAGACAATATCATACACCCCTATTATGGTGTTAATCTAAGATGTTAGCACTATCACACAAGTGTTATGAAAGTGAATGTGATTCGATTCTGAATTGTGTGATTTCTGTGGCACCAAATTTGCAAAAATAATGTTTTCGGACACACTGAACACACTCCCTAGTCAGATAGTCCTGCCCACTGAACATGGGAAAAGTACTGATGTGGTCTTCACCCTAATTTCTCTTCCCTCCTTCTTTCATACATCATCCTGACGCTGTTCGTTTTGCCCATGTCCTCAGACCAGAGAGAGAAGGAGAGAGATCTGCGTCTGAAGGAGCTCAGACAGCAGCGAGAGGAGAAATCCCAGAAAGCCCGGGTGGGTGCAGACACCAGTCAAGTGGTGATGAAGAAGGTTGAGCGTTCCAAAGATGGCTCCACTATCAGCCAGATCACCAATCGCGTTTCCCATTCAGGTACCACAGTAGTAATGTATGACCTCTTGCTTCATTTTATTTTTTCCCCTGCAGTCTACTTGTAAAGTTCAAGGTTCAAGTCTTGGTTTCTTGCGTTTTTTTTTTTTTTTTTTTTTTTTTTTTTTTTTAGCATGCACGTATATCACTGTATCATCAGTATACATCTGACAATTATCAGTAGATGCACAAATGTCAGACAGGTCATTAATATACAAACTTAACAAACAAAGGACTCAATATTGAGCCTTGGGGTACACCAACAGAATTAGTAACCATTTGTGAAGTCTTATTGCCAACCCAGACACACTGTTTTCTATCAGCAATGTATGATCTTATCCATTTAATTACCTCTGGTGAGAAATTATAACTTGATAATTTAATTAAAATCTCATGATTTACTGTATCAAAATCTCTTTAAATCTAAATATACAATTTCCACCACACATCCTTTGTCGAATTTAGATGTTATATTTTCTAAAAGGATGTAATGAGAATGTAGTACTATTCAAATGTGATATCTGTTCAGAAATCAATTTTTCTGCAATTTTAAATACTGCTGGAATGATACTAATTGGTCTGTAATTGCTAATAGCCATGTGATCACCTGATTTGAACACTGGTGTAATTATTGCAGTTTTCCAAGCACTTGGAAACACTCCATTTATAGACCAATTAACAGTTGGGTTAATGGGTTAAGACTATCAAAATACACATCATTTTTCCCTGATTTTTGAAAGTATTTTAATGAGATTAACAAAAAGCGTACATTGTAACATCTATTGTGTTTCAGGTCATTTCACCTCGATATCAACTCAGGCTTTACGCAATGTAGATACTTTATCTATTGGTTAGATTTGTCTCAAAAATACTTTTGTTTGTTAAATATATTTAATCTCTTTCTCATACCTTTCATATACAACTATATGGCTGAATTGGGTTTGAAAACATAAATATGCACTCACAAATACTGTAAACAGACAAAAGATGATATATAAATAACAAATCAACTATATTTTCTGTATATCAGTCTGTCTTATAATTGGATTTTTTTTGTTATTTATTTATTTATTTATTTTTCCAAATTATTTTTATGCTGCCTGATCCTTTAACGACTTTGTTTGCTCAATTCAGTTCAAATTTAGTTTTCATTCAATCAATCGTGTCAGTGCAGTTAAATCGATAATATTACTAAAATAAACCTCTTTTAAACCCCACTGTCATTGGTCGTGTGTGCAGATGATAGCGGCAGGACGTCCCGCAGCACTATCATGGAATCCAGCTATGTTCAAAAGACAGACAGTGAGTTGATTGAACTCTTTTTGTATTCAGTATTTAGTCTTAATTTCTATCAGTTCCCATATCAAACCCTCTTTTCTCTCATCTCAGAGGGCTCAATGCAAACAAAATCCTACAGTTACTCCAGCACCACGTCTACTAGGAAGGTCGGAAGGTGAGTGTTTTAAAGTCAACATGAATTCAAAAATTACCTTATTTACTTTTCTTTTTTGGGCCTGGTCTTATTGTGCACGATTATGCAGGTCATTCTTAAAATAATTATCAAAAAACTGCTCAGTAACTGCCCTCGATAACAGATAAATCGCGCCCTACGTACACTACCGTTCAAAGGTTTGAGGTCAGTAAGAGTTGTTTTTAAAAAGAAATTAATACTTTTATTTATCAAGGGTGCATTAAATATATCATAAGTGACAGTAAAGACATTTATAATGTTACAAAATAAATTTTGAATTTTCTATTCATCAAAGAATCATGGTTTCCACTAAAATATTATGCAGCACTCTGACCATAAATCCTTCAACATTGTTGAAAACAGAATAATTTTGGTCTTTTGTAATACTTTTTTTTTTTTTTCTATCTCTGTATTTCCTTCAGTGTTTTTGACCGTGAGGACAACACGTCTCGCAGCTCAAGTAAAACATCAGCTCTTGAGCGCAGACAGGCTGAGAGATCAGAGCTGATGAGGGCGCAGACGTTACCTAAGACATCTGCCGCACAGGCACGAAAAGCCATGATAGAGAAGCTTGAGAACACTGGAGGCTCTAGAGGGTGAGCACATGGTTTTCAGACAGCTTCAGGCTCATTTAGCTCACAGAAGTACCACCTATTCAGCAACATTTCTCTTTTTGCCTGCAGCAACTCTGCAATTACTCAAGTAAACAAGGTGCAGCGCTCCACAAGCTTCGGTGTCCCCAACGCAAACTCCATCAAACAGATGCTGCTGGACTGGTGCAGATCCAAGACCCGTTCCTATGAGGTAACAGGAGAAAATCAGTTCCTGACTGAAAAATAAAACCTCAGTCATCATTAGCTTACCCTCAAGTTGTTCCAAAGCGCTTTGGACTTTCTTTCTTCCATCGAACACAGTTATTTAGCGTGTGCTTACAATTAAAAAGTGAATGAGGTCTGGGGCTGTCAAGCTCCAACCATAACAAAGCACCACAAAACTGCCCTAAAAACAGTTCTAGACTTGGAATATAGTGCCTTCTGAAGTAAAACAACAGCTTTGTGTGAGGAACAGACTCATTATTCACTCATTTCTGATTCATGTGCTATATACTAACACTACTGTTCAAAAGTTTGGGGTCAGCAAGATTTTTTTTTTTAAGAATTTAATACATTTATTCAACAAGAAAGGACACTAAATTTATCAAAGTTGGCAGAAAAGATATTTATAGTTTCAATTCAATGTGGTTCTTTTGAACATTCTATTCAACAAAGAATCCTGAAAAAATGTCACGTTTTCCACAAATATATTAAGCATCACAACCGTTTTTATCATTGAGAGTAATAACAAATGTTTCTTCAGCAGCTAATCAGCATATTAGAATGATTTCTGAAGGATCATGTGACACTGAAGACTGAAGTAATGATGCTGAAAATTCAGCTTTGCATCACAGGAATAAATTATATTTTAAAATAATTTCAAATAAAAAAACTGTTATCTTAAACTGTAATAATGCACAAGATCACGAGACGAGACTAGATTTTTACACAATATTTTTTTTAAATACTCGATGAAATACATAGCTAGAAAAATAGTCTGCAGGTGCGTCTGAAATGTTTTAACTAATCACCTTATGAATGTCAATTCAGTTCTACTTACTGAGTATGAATGATCATATGCAGTAAGAGACAACAATACTCAAGCACTGTGAAAGGTTTTGCCACAAACTCAACTGACTATGATTTCACATGAGTCTCTTCAGACCTTACTGTACATGATTTATGAGCTTCTACAACTTTTGACCTCCTAACTGAACTCCTTTCCACAAATTGATCATAGAAATAAAAACAGAAATGAATAACAGTTTTCTTAGTCTTATTAAGTGCAAAAAAATAAGTGCAACCATGATCAAAGTACTCTCTCAATATTTAAAGTGCAAATAGAGACCAAATCTTTCTTCAATCATGATGAAGAGAGATGGTTACAACTATGCTTTCCTGTAGCTCAGTGGTTAGAGCATGGCACTAGCAATGCCAAGGTCATGGGTTCGATCCCAGGGATTGCACATACTCAGATACAAAATGTATAGTATAATGCAATGTAAGTCGCTTTGGATAAAAGCGTCTGCCAAATGCATAAATGTAAATGTAAACTACACAGCCCAGCCTAAGATAGCTTTCTTATTGAGAGATGTTTTATACGGTTGATGGGAAAGTATTCTTAAATGCATTATAAAAATTTGAATAATTGGTAATTAATTATTATTTAAGGTATTTTGAAGTTCCCACGATAACAATATTGTGCATATTCATTATCATGATATATTGCATTACCGAATATCGGCAAATGTCTAATTCTATCCTAATTTCACCCTCACGCTCCGTCATAACAAATACCACAAGACAGCTTTTCACCTCGATGAGAAATCTCAACACATTTTAATCTCGTGGCTCAAGATCTTGTCATACCCACACTGTTTTTACTGTATTTTCAATCAAATAAATGCAGCCTTGGTGAGACTTCTTTCAAAAACATTTAAAAATCTTACCAACCCAAACCTGGGAACGGTAGTGTACGTTCTTCCTGCCAACCGTTGTTCTCTGTTTCTGTTTTTTCTCTCTCCTACATGTCATGAAGAATGTGGACATCCAGAACTTCTCCTCTAGCTGGAGTGATGGGATGGCGTTCTGTGCTCTGGTGCATAACTTCTTTCCAGAGGCCTTCGACTACTCCAGCCTCAGTCCCAGCAACCGCAGGCAGAACTTCGAGGTGGCCTTCAGCACAGCAGAGTGAGTCCATACGCTCATATCACATGATCAAACACATACAAGAATTAAGAACTATAAAATGCCAGGCAGGAATACAATTCAATTTGGGATCTGAATGTTTGCACTATGGGGCGAATTCACTAAACAGTTGCAGCTTTTGACGTTATTCACAGACCACTGGCAGTCCAACGTTAGCAGGTGTATGTTCTTGCTAAATGTGTTGATTCAGATGCATTCTTCCATGAACTGATGCATTGAATGACAATTTACTGATAGAAAACACTCACTCCCTTCACTGCAAACAAGGCATTTCAGAAACATTGGCCTTATGCAATTAATGTGTTGCTGTTACCACAGATGGTAAGCTGGTGTAAACAGATTCCCTTGTTCAAGAAGTGCCTTTGTACATTGTTTTAATGACATTAAAACCGGGCCAATATCCAGACGTGTCACATGCACATCTTAAGCTGAAGTGTCTGGATGTCACAGCGGTGGAGTGATGCTGTACAGTCACAGTAAAGTCTGCCAGATTGAGGTGGTCTGCTGCGCCCTCTTCAACCTACCACTCAGAACCGGCTGGAGAATAAAGCGCAACAGTTAGGTTCCGGAAGAAAAAACCCATTCATTTTCTCCATAGGGAAATTGAATTTTAATGATAACTTATAAAACTTTAAATACAGCCTTACTGTGAGCTACAAGGTTGTTAATCGATGGTATTTGCTTCTGTTGAAGCCATCAGCCCACGTTATTTCAGCTATATTCAGTGTTTAACAGCAGAATTTGTGGTGAAAAACTACATAACCCATAATGCTATACAGAAAATTCCACCAATTATAGTCACAGCAAACAAATCACGCCAATATTTTGCAATTTTTTAAATGCATAGTTTTATATTTCTCCATTTTTAATTTGATTATGCTGTTCGCAATGCTTAATGGGATTGTAGTTCTTTCCCTCACTAAAGCCTTTAAGTACACAGTTTTGTAATTTTGTCCGATTTTCAAATACTTTTTTGCTTCAAATCAAAGTTTATAATGTGATTCTCGTAGCTGGTTGGATTGGTTTATGGCTTATAACGCTTTAACAAAGACTTTTTAAAATCCTTATGGGAGAAATAAATTGAAAAAATACTTCTGGAACCAATGGCGCTAAAAAAAGGTGGGCGGGAACTGTTGCACTCTATTGTGCCATAGGATTATTTTGTAGGCGTGTTTGTGGCAACACCTGATTTGCATAATTTCTTTTGTGAATCAGATTTTGAAACTATGTCGACAGCGTGCGCAATTGATTTTTAGTGAATTGCCCCATATTTCTATTATTTTCAAACTTAGGCAAACTAAGTTAAAAAAGATTTTTTTATGTTTTTGAAAGATGTCTTTTCTGCTCACCAAGGCTGCATTTATTTGATCAAAAATCGATTAAAAACAGAAATATCGTGAAATATTTTTGCACTTTAAAATATCTGTTTTCAATTGTAATATATTATAAAATTTAATTTATTTCTGTGATACAAAGCTGAATTGTCAGCAACATTAGTGTCATATGATCCTTCAGAAATCATTCTAATATGATGATTTGCTGCTCAAGAAACACTTCTGATTGGAAATTTATTTTGAATTACTGTAGAAATCTTATGTAACATTATAAAAACCTTTATTGTCACTTTTGATCAATTTAATGCATCCTTTCTGAATAAAAATATTTTAAAAATCTTACTAGCCTCAACCTTTTGAATGGTATGTGACATCAGTTATTGCTCATAATCCATCTTGAATATTGATGTCTTTTTGTATTGTATTGTTTTGTTTCTGAGCCTGTTTTAATACAACCGAACCTATTAACAAGTTCATCCGACCTGCATCTCCAGTCCTCTTGGATTAATCATCTTTTAATAGCTGTCATTTCCTTTAGTCAGGTCCACTTAAATAACTAAACCCTAATTACTAGCTTTTTAAGCGATTTACATTTCTCCTCTGCTCCTTTTCCATTTCCCAGTAACATAACATTCATGCATTTAAGCTCCTTTCTAAATGAGAAACGTCCAGCTGAATGCTCAAATAACGGAAGAGCAGAGAATAGCCTGAGAATAGGCCTTAACTTGCTTCCCCTTTCCTTACCTTTGACCTGGCTGGTCTGTGTCCAGGTAATTCCTGTTGACACTTTCTTGTGTCATCTTCCTTCACCTGTGAACACTGGTTTATCTCACAACCCTGGCTGTCGTCATCATTAAAGGCACCATCTGTAATTGCTTCATTTTGCGAGTCATCAGTGCTGTTTGGCCTGAAGGTGGATTCAGTCGTGTTAGATGCTAATTCACGACTGCAGCGTTTAGCTGTCTCCGCCAAATCCCATGAGTCTTGGTTGTCCTTGGTAAAATACGGTTTCATTTGTTAATGTTTGTTCACTATATTAGTTGACATGAACTAACAATGAACATTTCCCTTTTGTAACACAAACTGAACCAAAGAGAAAATGCAATATAGTATACATTTAAGTCCCTGTTTTGAAACAAAGCAAACAATCTACAGGTCCGAAAACACCTTAAATGTGCAGTAAACGATTTCTGAGAAACGCGGCTGAAAATTGAAATCAACACCCAAACAAACAATTTTGTGAATATTTGCTAGATATCTGTTCTGTGTGCTGAAAAAAATTGTGTTTGTACATATTCCTGGATATGAAAATAGGAGAAAAAACAAAGTGGATCAAACTGAACGTTTCCCAAAAGCATCATTAGCCAGCTATGGTTCCATTGAACTCTGTTTGTAACGACGGAACTTAGTTCCAACCAACCTTTTGGGAAACGCACAACACTCTTGTAGCCAATCAGTAGTAGGGGGCATGTCCACTCATGATGGGGGACAAGAGAGAGTGAGCAAGAGGGAGATTTGAAGAAAAACTGTAGAAAGAGAGATAAAAAGTGGCATGACGTGAAGGCCAAGTATGATAAGCCATGCTCTTAATTTGTCCTCTGCATTTAACCCATCCAAGTTAGAACACACACATTAGGAGTAGTGAGTAGTGAACACACACACATACTGCAAACCATGGACACACACAACCGGAGCAGTGGGCAGCCATTTTGCTGTGGCACCCAGGGAGTGATTGGGGGTTTGGTGTCTTGCTCAAGGGCACCTAATCATTTCCTGTCCGTACTGAGAATCGAACCCACAACCTTCGGGTTACCAGTCGGACTCTTACCATTAGGCCACAACTGAAACATCATCAAAAAAGAATATAATCGGAATAAGAAGGGCTATGATCAGGCAAGAGCTTTAGGACCCGTGTTAAAGGGGACCTATTTTGCCCCTTTTTACAAGATGTTATGTAAGTCTCTTAGGTCCCCAGAGTGTGTATGTGACGTTTCAGCTCAAAATACCCCACAGATCATTTATTATAGCATGTTGCCGTTTTGGGGGGGTGAGCAAAAACATGCCGTTTTTGTGTGTGTCCCTTTAAATGCAAATGAGCTGCTGCTCCTGGCCACCATTCAAGAAGAGAGCGGAGCTTCTAGAGCTCATGCTCTGGCATACTGACAACAACAAAACAGGACAATCTCACACACTGAAAATGTCAGAAACTGTCAATTATATGTTTGAACCGGAGTCAGACAATTATCACCATAAGAGCTAAATAAAACAAGAAGTTAAATGCATTAAAATATTATCCATAAACTCTCTCTCTCCCTTGCATTATCATCAACATACACAGCGAATTACACAAAAACACTCATTACAACTAATAGTAAACACATTTTTACAGACCTTATGCATTTTCAGGGGTGCTTAATAAACTGGTAAAATTTTATATCTGTAAATAAACTCAGATGAACTGTGATAAAGTGCGCACTCTTCCTTTCATTACTGCCGTATCCAGTATCGCTCCGGAGATTTTAGGCTGGATCATGAACAGTTACTAATCCATCCTTGAGTAACAACATTTTAGCAAAACCTGTTTTGTATTGCCCCTCGTTCACAAAGCAGTCTGGTGTAATATGATTCATGCAGACACAGACAAATTTAGGTATATGGGGGCGTATTCCCTTCAAAAACAAAAAGAATCTACTGCTTCTTCAGCAGCTCAGATATTGGGAGTAAATGAAGACTCTTATGTTCACTCTTACATCCAACAACAAGTTTGCGACAAGATATTCTTGTCGCTTCAGTTGCCCCGGCCTGGGGAAAATGGCAGACTGTGTACAACTCGCTCAGGGTGGAAACTATGCTAACACGGCAGAGTCTGTCAGCAGTCGTGGGCGGAGCAACGAAGGGTGTGTTTGTTTGGGTGTCGAATTCGGTGGTAGTGTTTTTTTACAAGCAGTAACAGATGTGTGCCTTTAAAGAGTGCAGTCTCCACTGCTCCAGCATGAGCCCGTCACTGAGCTTCTACAGACACTCAACAGGCTGTTTTACAGTCAGACAAACCGCGTTTGTCTGGAGCTGAAGGGTTACATGTTTAGTAGTCACTCTTTGCATTGCTGTTATTGTCCCCATAATGTATGTTCTTGTTCACAGGCACATTTGCATAATGAGATCACCAAATGGACGCATTGTTGCTCTATTTGATGTTGTTTGTCTTTGCACATGTATTTGTTGTGATTGTAAAGCATGAAAACACACTGTCATCACAGAGTTTAATGTGGCCTTTTTGATTTTGTCTTGTGTGTCTCATTTCTCTCCCCTCACTGGCCCTCATATTTCCCACTCGACCTGTTGTTTCTACGTTCTTTCTCTATCCTCTTTTCTTCCTCTGTCCCTCCCCGTGGCTTCGTCGCCGTGAGAGTAGGAAGCTGGCAGACTGTCCGCAGCTTTTGGATGTGGAGGATATGGTGCGGATGCGGGAGCCAGACTGGAAGTGCGTGTACACGTACCTCCAGGAGTTCTACAGGGGATTGGTGCAGAAGGGCTTGGTCAAAACCAAAAACTCCTCCTAGGGTCAAAACTCAGAGCATACGGTGAGAGTCAGATCAAACGCAACTCGGCCAATCTTGGCACTGGCAAGAGGGCTGGATTTGAACCAAACATGATGGAAGAAACAAACCTTCAAACACATTATTTTATCTTTAGTGAAAATAGACTGTGTATGTCAGTGAAAGGATTCAAAATAATCAAATATAAATAGTTTTTTTCTGATATATTTAACTGAAACTAAAACCTTTAATTGGGGNGGGGATCAAATATTTAAGCTAGCTGTCAAGGCGACATTTCTCATTTAGTTTAATTTGATGTACTAAAATGAACAAAAACTGCAATAAAAAATAAAAACTGTAGACATTTAAAAAAAAAAAAAAGTGAAATGAAAAATGTAAAAACAAAAAATTATTTAAAATGAGTTCAGATGCAAAAGCCTACGTCAAAAATGAGATAATGATATTGAGCGAATGCTCTCCACACATATTATACTTTTGCTTCAAATCTGCTAAATCCCAGCGGATTCCCATTGAGAAATACCAGTTCATTTGCAGAAACCGTTAAACGCCACTTCCCTTTGTCAGCAAAAGCCTCTAAGTCCAAGAACCAATTGAAAGACGCAAATCGAATCATATGATTTCAGTATGAATGACAGTGTGCGAATGACTTAGGGGTTGCACCGACTGGTCGACTTTAAAGGGTTAGTTCACCCAAAAATTAAAAAAATGTCATTTATTACTCACGCTCATGCCGTTCCACACCTGTAAGACCTCCGTTAATCTTCGGGACACAAATTTAGATATTTTTGTTGAAATCCGATGGCTCAGTGAGGCCTGCATAGGGAGCAATGACATTTCCTCTCTCAAGATCCATAAAGGTACTAAAAACATATTTAAATCAGTTCATGTGGTTCAATATTAATATTATAAAGCGACGAGAATATTTTTGGTGCGCCACAAAAAGCAAAATAACAAATTATTTAGTGAGGAAGCATTGGAGCGTTATGAATCAGTGTATCGAATCATGATTCGGATCGCGTGTCAAACTGCCAACGGCTGAAATCACGTGACTTTGGCGCTTTGAACCGCTGATTTGACACGCTGATTCATTATGTTCCAAATCTTGCTGAAGCAGTGTTTTGAAATCGGCCATCACTAAATAAGTCGTTATTTTGTTTTTTTT
>RJVU01046259.1:4618739-4688918 GCA_003731715.1 Anabarilius grahami | reverse complement strand
AATGTACTAAAAACATATTTAAATCAGTTCATGTGAGTACAGTGGTTCAATATTAATATTATAAAGCAACGAGAATATTTTTGGTGCGCCAAAAAAAGCAAAATAACGAATTATTTAGTGAGGAAGCATCGGAGCGTTATGAATCAGTGTATCGAATCATGATTCGGATCGCGTGTCAAACTGCCAACGGCTGAAATCACGTGACTTTGGCGCTTTGAACCGCTGATTTGACACGCTGATTCATTATGTTCCGAATCTTGCTGAAGCAGTGTTTTGAAATCGGCCATCACTAAATAAGTCGTTATTTTGTTTTTTTTTGGCGCACCAAAAATATTCTTGTCGCTTTATAATATTAATATTGAACCACTGTACTCAAATGAACTGATTTAAATATGTTTTTAGTACATTAATGGATCTTGANGAGAGAGGAAATGTCATTGCTGGCTATGCAGGCCTCACTGAGCCATCGGATTTCAACCAAAATATCTTAATTTGTGTTCCGAAGATTAACGAAGGTCTTACGGGTGTGGAACGACATGAGGGTGAGTAATAAATGACAGAATTTTCATTTTTGGGTGAACTGACCCTTTAATGCTCTGCCATGACGCTTTAAGCATGACGTTGACTAGTCGCTGGTCATGGCCTATAGAGGGTGCACATTTACGCTCTGTATCCAACAATTAAAATGACAAATAAATGCATACTCCGAGAGCGTTCCACAAGATTTGTTTGATTGTACCATCTGGATGCTCAATATTGACCGGATGAATGCACATTTTAAACAACTTATTGTACAGGTGCGTTAGTTGCCATTGTAAACTTTGCCGCTACATTACACAGCGTGCAGATAGATCGCTCACGACTTAGAGGTTTTTGCGAAAAAAGCACACATGGACACAAAGACTGTCAAATTTGTTAAATACCAATGAATTTAAATACAAGTGACATTTTTGAAAATAAGGCATTTCAATAACTGACTGATAACCTTTTAATTTCCATTAAAATGAAATTACTGAACCTAAACATAGGAGCCTGGTAAAAAAAAAACTTATTTTAAAAGAAAACGTCAGACGGACTTAGAGAATTTTACATCTGAACTCTTCAAATATGAATAAAAACTAATATCAGCGCATAGATTTATTTAATTAATTATGTATCACATGAAGCCATATTGCAATATTGATTTCATTTTGTTATATTGTGCAGCCAAAGGTGCACTCGTTAATTTATTTACTCATTATGTTTGAATTGTACTTGAAAAATGTGTTAAATCTTATACACTCGCATGACTGGAAGACTCATATCAACAGCTTAATAAAAGCTGTTTTATTTCACATGGAGCAGAATGCATTATGGGTGAAAACATATTAAGATTAAAACTGTCACACCGAGATGCATTGGATTCAATTATACCACACCTAGACATTCAGCTTAAAAGGTAAGTCCTTTCGGTCTCACACGCGCACCATGACAAGGTCTTTATATCATCGTGCTGTTTGTCAGTTTCTGACGATTAGCATAACAAAATATTGTGCGTCTGCCAGCTCGCCCGGTTTGTCGGAGGGAAAGCATATGAAACGACAAACTGCACTGAAGACGCTGATGCCCAAACATGGTCCTGCTCTTAGACATGTGAAATGAGGAGACACGACGAGACTTTCTCAAATACTCTGGTTTAGTTAGCGCTTTAAAGAGCACATCTGACACAAAACAGAAGCAAACTGTATTCTTCTCTTGTTCTTGGCACGTGTTAAATGTTTGCTATCACAAGATTTCTCTTTTGTCTTTATAAGAACCTTGAATTAAAAAAATAGCAAAGAGTAAATTATTCAGAATTCAATACGACTTAAAAACATGCCGTCGGTTACCACAGACCATCATTTCTAATTTTGTTAACACAAGCAAAAATGTCTGTTTACAGTAATGCACTTACAATGGAGCAGTGCATTTTGGAGGGTTTAAAAACAAAAACCTGCACCAAGGACCCTCACATATAATATGAAAATATTTATTTTATACTTAGGCAAGGTTCCTAACACATAAAAATAGACCCATTCATACTATGCGAGGAAAAATAAACATGATATTATTGAGAAAGATTTATTTTCTTTCACAAAACTATATGCATATTTGGTATCTATTTTGAGTGTTAAAATATATTTTGTATTGTTTCCCCCTTTTAAAATTTCCACACACCCCATTCAATTTATGCAAGTTTCCTACTATATTAAATAGCTCTGTATTTTTATATAGACCCATTTATACTTCATAACCAATTTCATCATGCTAGTCTCATATTAACACATATAATGTTTTGTTTTCAAAACTGTGTTATTCCAGCGTAGTACCTCGTTGCATTGTAGGCGCATTTCTGTAAATGGGTCAATGATGTGATGGGTCATTTTTTTTGTCCGAAGGCCTTAATAATAATAATAATAAAAAACAAAGATATGACATCCAAAGTATGTAAGGTAGTACAACTAGATCTCTTTTATTGAATCCAAAAGGTTTTAATTATATTTTGCTACATATAAAGGTATTTTAAAGATTCTGAAGTGTCAAAAGGTCATTTGGTTTAACCATGCAAAGGACAATACAACCATTTCATTTGTGATTACAACATCTTAAAATGTTATTCTGGCATGATTTTATAACATCATATATCAACATAGTGCAAAATGTTATTAAAATTATGTGTAGAAGTCGTTGCTTTGTTATGAGAAAAAATTTCCGGAAAAATTAATTTCACTGATGTCATTCGGAGTAACCAATATAAAGGGACCATTTTGAATCAAATCAATATCATGTGACAGGATGTGACATCATTCAGACACCTGGGGCACGTTCAAGCTCAAACCGGTGCGCAACGTTTTGCTACGTTTTCCGGGTTGAACGACATGTTTCCTGGAAACGGTGTGCAACGGGTTTGAGATACGTTTTCTCTTGTTTGGTGGGTGTGTCAGAAATGTCAGCCCAATCAGCGGCAAGATGTATATAAACCACGCGGTATTAAAGAGACAGCTCGCACAATGGGTATTAATGTAACAAAAATACAATACTTATATATTTTGCTATTGTATTGTGAAGTGACACTTTCATAAACTTTTCTATACTCCTCTAATTATATAATGGTAAATATTACAATATCATAGCACAACAACAGTGATCAGCAATAATGATAAGGCTAATACAAACAATAAAAATAATATATATATCAACACAGTCTCGGAGGTAAGAGAAGTGGATTATCCTTCACCTGAAATGTTTGTCTTTTCATGCTGAAATGCGAGACAAATGTTGTATCACAATAATTAGAAGTTTCCACAAATCCCTTCACTCCATTGGGATGTTCTCTTTTATTCTGGACGGCAAGGGCAGTGACTGTAACATCGATCATATTTTGCATTATTAAAAATATATTTATAGCCTACTGATTTAATCAGGCTCCGAAAATTTTTCAAAAAGAACACAAAGAATGTCCTTCTCAGCTGCCATAGTTGCAACTCTTGCGTCATCAGAACAGGGTGTTCAACGCACCAACATTTCTGTTTAAAAAACGTTTTGCAACGTTTTGTCGGGGCTGAACGCAGCCCTGCAAAGGACCACGTGGTCGTGAAGCAAAGTAACAAACTCTATTTTAACTATTTGAAAAATTCACTTGCTCATACACATATCCCGAAACATCAGGTCATTCGGTACAACCGCTATATAACATGGAAAATGTTGTAATATTTTAAAAACTTGTACTAAAAATAAAATGTTTGTCCTTTTGCTAGCTAGATATCAGTCTGTTAGCATTGTTTGAAAATATCGTCATTCGGTATAACCGAAAGTGTCATTCGGTAAAACTGAAATTTTGGTTAAACCGAATGACTTTTTTTGGTGACAAATTTTGTCCATCTTGTAAAAAATGACAAAATAAGTGTTAATTGGTTATAAAAACCACATAATCTCATTGTTAACACTTCATAAAACTTCAAAATTAAATATATATCTTTAATTTTTTATTACACTTTTAAAAACCTTATTCATCAATGACCCAAACACAATTAATTTTTTCACAAAGAAAATCAAAAATGATTTTCTGTGGTAATTCAGAGCATGCTTAGCTTTATTACAGCTTAACTGTACTGCTTTACTGGAAGAAAAATTAAAAGTTGTCAGTAATTTCTCTATGGCAGTGCTGCACCCTGCTGGTTAGGCTGATAAATTGCAAAGACTAGTGTAGACAGCATATACAGGACATTAGAAATAATTTCGTTTGTATAATTTGTCTGTGCTTGTCTCTTTACATTAGGGCCTATGCTGACTGCATGCCCCTGCTGGAGGTTGAAGACATGATGATAATGGGTAAGAAACCAGACTCCAAGTGTGTCTTCACGTACGTGCAGTCGCTGGTTAACCATCTACGCAAGCATGAGATGATGATGGCCCGGGCTCAGCGGAGCACTGACTTCTGATGCTCAACACTGACGCTTTTAAATGTTTTATCAAAACCATTCTTGTCCTGTTACATTTCATCGGTTAAAACGGTTTACTTTCCAGACAGATCCAAACAGTTCCTCCCGTAAAAGGTATTTTTTATGAATGAAAAAGTTTTTACAGTAGTTTGATCCAAAAAAGGTAAATGTACCAAAATGTTTTATTGATGGTAAAAAAAAAGAAAAAGAAATTGCAAGTTAGATTTAGTACACTTCCTAGCCATGTGTTGATGCCTACTACTTGATCTTCATGTGTTAAAAACGAAGCATTATTTTATGTTGATTGCCCATATCTATGGTTTTAAATGCTTTAAACCTGTTCCACGGTACTGTTGCTGTTAATGGAGCTCAGTCCTGCATGCTTTTCACAAGTTTACTTGAAGTTTTAGTTCTGTTTTTAAAAAAAAAAAGAAGTTATATTTTCATCTGTATACGATATTGTGTTTATTTAAAAACGTTGCAAGAACATTACTCTCACTGCTTGTTATGGCTTCAGCCATTTAGTGCGAGATGCAGCTCATCAACTGTTTTCAAACATGTTTTTCACTCAGCTAACTATTGATATTTTTAATTGAACGTTTGGTTTTACACTGAACACGGACCATTTGGGTTAGTTTCTCCAGAGGTGTCAGACCTGTTTCTTTGTAGTGAGAAGGAAGTGATATAAAATACACAAACATAGCTGCATGCATGGATAGATGCACTTATGGATGAGTATATTTTGGATTTGTTCATATTCCTGAACTTTATTTGGAAGCAATGACGTTTGTCCCTAAAACATAAATCTGTCTCGCAGGGTCTGTTTTTGTACATCTTTACAACACGGCTTTCAGCCAATAAAGAAGTGTAATTTAAACCGTGTATATATGAGTAACCCTAGATGAGTCAATTTGAGAATAATAATAATGTATTAGTAGTAAATTCATCTGAAAAGGTCAATAATGTTTATATATTTGGTTTGAAAGATGGATTCAGTTTTAATTGTTTTATTGACTGCACATAATTTAATGACAAAAACATGGACTTTTGAAGACGAGAAAGAACTACTGCAGAAACCGCAACTTCGTTTGGTACTTGAAGGTTGCATGAGAAGGTCAAATTAGCATTAATTCACAAGCAAAGGTGAACGTAATTGTTTGTACACACTCAATCAAGAACTACTGTTCACTCAGTATTTCCCTACACTATGGTGTCTTATAGTAATCATTAAAACCATAAATGATACCAAAAATGTGTTTGTCATTTATTGCACTTGCTGAAATAGGAAATCTAAAAGATTCATAATCATGAGTGAAACTTGACTTTATATTGAGCTTTACGTGTGTGTGTGTGTGTAATATATATATATTAGTGCTGTCAATTAAAATATTAAATACTTAATTAAATCGCATTTTCTCTGTAATTAATCACATCTAACAAAGTTAATATTTTTGTTTTTAATATATTTAATCTCCAAAATAATGTAGAAGAAACAAAGATGGTATATTCTATATATAGTATATATATATATGTGTGCGTGTATGTAAAAAAAATATATATTTAAAATATATTCATTAATAAAAACATAATTGTATGTATATATATATATATATAAAACAGGTCCCTCCACTAATATTGGCACCCTTGGTAAATATGAGCAATGGCAGCTGTGAAAATAAATCTGCATTGTTTATCCTTTTGATCTTTCATTAAAAAAATTCACAAAATTCTAACCTTTCATTTAAGTAAAACAACTGAAAATGGGGGGGAAAGCTCATTATGAAATGTTTTTTTTCTAGTTCACGTTGGCCACAATTATTGGCACCCAATTATTGCAACCTCCTTTTGCCAAGATAACAGCTCTGAGTCTTCACCTATAATGCCTGATGAGTTTGGAGAACATCNTTGAATTTATATATATATATATATATTACATATTATATATGTTACCCTGGACCACAAGACCAGTCATAAGGGCCAATTTATTTTTAATTGAGATTAATACATCATCTGAAAGATGAATAAATAAGTTAGGATAAGACAATATTTGTCCAAGATACAACTATTTGAAAATCTGGAATCTGAGGGTGCAAAAAATAAAAATATTGAGAAAATCGCCTTTAAAGTTGTCCAAATTAAGTCCTTAGCAATGCATATCCACTCACAAAAAAACATTTTTGATATATTGTTAGGAAATTTACAAAATATCTTCATGGAACTTGATCTTTACTTAATATCCTAATGATTTTTGGCATAAAAGACTAAATCTGTAATTTTGACCCACACAATGTATTGTTGGCTATTGCTACAAATATACCCGTGCGACTTATGACTGGATTTGTGGTCCAGGGTCACATATATTTTTTTAAAACAAGTTTGTCTCGTCAAATTGCTCTTAAACATGAACTATTTTATTTTTCTTCTTACTTTAAGGGCTTCACATAATTTCTATTGTATAATAATAATAAAAAAAACACTCATTCACTGTGATATTTCAAACCTTTATTTTCTCAGTGGTGCCTTTCTGCTCCCAGTCTGTCTGCAGGCCTGATTTCTGCCCATGAGAACACAGATCATCAGTCCCCAGCCAGTCTCAGGCTTTTACAGCTGTGGACATCATTAACGTCCCCTTTGGGCAGAAATAAGGTTATGTACAGTACAGTGAGAGCAAACAACCGTATCAGTTCACTGCTACAAACATAAACTACTTGCACTTACTCTGAACTATTAAATATTTTCCAATCAGTGTCTGAACTGAATAATGCCACTCAAATCAAGTTGCTGAATGTGTGGTGAACTATTTTTAAGCAATAATGTGGAACAAGGAGAGAAACTCTGGAGAGAGCTCGTCTGGCTCAGTTTTAGTTCTCACGGTAATTTCAAATCAACCAGGTCTCACAATGCTGATATCCCACACCATCGCTCTTATATAAGGGGTTACAGATCTGTGTGCTGGGAATCCACATCTGATTGGTCTGTATCAGTCTTAGGGGGTGGGCTGGTGGACTGGTGTTCCTCAAAGGGACTGTCTTTCGCTGGAGAGAAGCGAAACTCCTCTGGCACTTGGTCTTCGGGATTCTCTTTTTTATAAAATCCCAGCTTTGCCAAGAGGTTGTTTATCTCAGTGCGAGTCATTTCAGATAATGGGATTCTCTGGAAGAGAAATACGGCATCATTTATCAGTGTCAGATAAGAGAAATGCATGAAGACAGGTAGCCTATGTCACATCAGTGATTTACAACAAATGTTAAAAAAACATCACATTTATAAAGGAGAAATGGATAAAGCTATACTCTGTAACTTTTGTCCCCTCTAGTGGTTAAAAATAAAACTGCATGCGTCTCAGTTTTGGCATTTTGAATGATTCATGATAATTTTTTCTCGTTCGTTGTGAAACACGTGACACGCACGGGCGAATGACGTGCAGTATGCAATTTCCCGCGAAATCCGACCCGACGGCTCTAAAATACAAATTATTATAGGTTTATCAAAGTACATGATAAAGACAGTTTGGAAGATGCATTTCTTGCACTCTCTTATTATTTTAATAGTAATAAACAAAGAACAAAAACATTAATCCACCATTTTGTAACACGGAAGTAATTTATTTTCTGTGAATGTGCGAGACTTCCGATTCATAATAGCATTAGCCGCTATAGGTAACTAGAAGAATAACAAAGTGCAGTAAATGGTAAATGTATTTGAGCTACAAAACAGTGCGTTTACAATTACGACAATACATTAAAATAATATTTTTAAAAATACCAGTTTGAAATATTAAGCAGCATACAAGCTAAAAAAAATAATAATCGGAAGCAGATGAGACCGGGAGCATCGACACATTCAATAACAAATGGCCCCGGCCCTCTTAAGTGAAAAAAAATGTGGATTATAGGCATCTAGACAAGTTTAATAGTGCTTTCTAACACTAGAAAAAAAATTTATAGGTTACTGCTCATACTAAATAGTTAAAAACCTGTGCAGACATATCATGTAAAGTGACAATTCCCAGAACAGGCTTCGCTCGAACTCCAGAGAACAAGTGCTTGTGGTTTTTCTACTCTGGAGTAAAAATGGTAGTTTGAGAATGCTAATCCTGGTTTTAAAAGACGCTGACATTATCATTTCAAATTGATACACATTGACGTATTTTACTTACATCTAGTTCTTTATAGTAGTGGTCGAGAAGGACGAGTTCAGGGTCGGCCCCAGGAATGTGCTTCATTACCAGGTTGTGGCTGAACGGATGAACATTAAGGATGTACTAAACACTTAAAGCTGTCTGCTGACTGACAGATACCAGAAATAAGTGCTGAGAATTACACATGTCTCTGTCACAGCATTAGATTCTGAAAACAGAAAAAAAAACAAAAACGTATTGCATTCCAGGTGAACAAAGAAATGATTGAAAGGTGAGGGATGTGGACACACCACTGGGTATCAGATGACAATGACCTGAACAACTGAAAGCTAATCTGTTTTAAATCTGTAACTCTGTAAAAGACTTGTTTTTTGGATCGAATCACAGAACAGACTTCTGTCCCTCCACAGAATGCATTGGTAACCCGATCTGCTGTGGCCTGAAGATGCATGTCTTTGCTTGAGAACTGAAGTAAGAGCTGCAGTAAAGACACTCAGAATATACTGTAGGTCTGGAGGGAACTGAAAAGCGAGAAGGGAGTGGAAACAGTGCTAGACAAAAGATTGTAAAAAGATCACTATGTTTTCGGACGAAAGATGTTGTTTTTTAGGTTATATATATTCTAGGTTAAACATAAGTTACATTGAGAAGAATTAATATTATGAATGTATAAATAAAACATGAATAGATGGATATAATTAAATTAAAAATGAATAAATGTGTTTATTTATTAAGAAGGCCCTTTTATTCTGTGATGCAGTACATTTCTTGTCACTATGGAAGATTAAAATTCAAAATATGAAAGAATGAATGATCAATTTGTTACTTTGAAAAAACAAATCACTTTACAAATTGACAAATAATATATTTAAATTATTTCACGTTTTAATATGTAGTTAAATGTATCATAATACAGAACATAAATCATTTTAAAAGCAACTTTTACATTGCAATAAAAAAGCATACACTGATTGCTTTATCCAATTGACAATTTGGTTTAAAATATGTGGAAGCAACCAATCAATGTCCCTGAATTAGAAGAAGCGTTCCTGTTATGCAGATATTAAAAATAACGTATTATTTTATTGTTATATATTACAACATTTTTAAATATGTCCATTTAATGGTCAAAGTGTAGTGTGTTTTAGGGGCTGTTTACAACAACAACAAAAATTAATTTACAAATCAACTGCGTTTTGGTGGCCTGAAAACGCAACTTTTGAAAATGAGTTTCAACGTGCAAGTTTTTGAAAACGATAGCGTTATTGTCTTGTGTAAACTTCAAATATATAAATTTGTGAAAATGGTGACGTCATGCGCGTGCGTATTACGAGTTAAGTCTATAGGTGCGTAGTGTTTCTTTACAAAGTGACATCGCCATCTACTGGCCTGATAGCAGAATACAGCGGTTTTAGTCGTTTTCGCAGATCCGAATGCGGATCGTTTTGACAACGTTGATGTCTGTAGGCTGAAAACACAAAGGAAAAACGTTTCAGCTTTGAGTACATCGTTGTCATGTAAATGTACCCTTATTTTCATTTGTATTGGCAATCTTGAGCTCCATAACTGATTGACTAAAAAGGATACTAAAGAGGAATGTCCTGGGTCACAAAGGCCTTGACCTGTGAATTGAGAGGAGAAAGAAGAAAATAATTCAGCATAACCAGGTGAGTTGATGTTAAGTTTTTAGAAATACTTTTACATTATCACTATTTTGTCATATTATTTATGTCAATAATCACAGTACTTACCTCCCTCAGCCTATTCAGCTGTCATCCACCACACGTCTGCAGGTGAAAGTTGAGAAATAAGATATAAAGAAATTATTAAAATACACTTCTGGAAACTAAATGTGTAAAACTAATTTGATCAGCCACTAGAGTTCCAAGAGTGCTGACATTTAGTACATCAGCACTGGGATTTTTCACTGTCTGAGTTCATGATTTTAGTGGGTTTTAGCCAATTTCACTCAAGTACCTTCAAATTTGATACTTTGACTTAAAAATAAATTAAAAAGTTGAGTAAATTACATTTTAGACAATATTATCAAGAAAGTCAAAACAGAATTAAGCATTGTGCATCTCTGAATAACACACAGTTGTGGTGTTTAATTCCTGAATGATTCAGAGATTTTGAACAAATAGTTGAGTGAATAATTCAATGACTCAAATAGATGATCACTTGTCGCCACCTACTGGTGTAAGGTATAATCTGCAGAATCACTGAAAAATCCCTACCACTCATACAGACTTTAAAATCTGTCTGGAACACAAAATGAAGTCACAATGTTGGAGTTTATATCAGATTCAAAGACCAGGAAGTTTGTATAATGTTTACTTATTTTTATAAGCATTTATTCTATTTTTTATTTTATTTTTATGTTTTTTAAAGGTGATTCATTTGTTTTTCTTAAAGACTTTCCTCAGGTGATACCAACCTGACTTTTATTTTGACATGTAAATATTATACAGACCTATATTTTGGCATTGCATTTGAACTAATGAATGCGGCAGCAAAACACAATAGATTTAGACCAGAATCGTTCAGTAAAATAGTGTGCATTGACCCAGAAACAAACACGTCAGCTTATAAACATGAATGACTAAAAACCTGAGATAATGTGAGCCATTATGAATCTCTTATTGTTCACCAGTAAGACATAACATTTACATATTATATTTCCTGAATGTGTCCTTTACTCTAGGGATTACACGTTCATGAAAAACATTGCGTAGAAACGTCGGAGCTTTGAGAAATTAAAACGAATGTCTAGTTACACAAGCAGGCAAGTGTCCTCAGGTGAATCCTCTTTTGATGTTCACAAGCCGAATATCTCTGAACACATGGATCATCCTGAATGAAAAGCTTTCCTCACCTCCACTCTGGCCTTCGCAAGACCGTTGAGTTTTTTCGTGTCCACTTCATATGATAAGACGACGGATGGGAGCAGGGCAGTGAGGATCAGCGTCCACATGATGCTCGAGATGAAGCTGCTGCTGTCTCTCTGCTCTCCACACCGACTCTGCCACGTCACGCTTTCTCATATTTCTCTCTTTCTCTTTTTTCCTGCTGTTTCTGAAGGGAACAGCTATCGCTATCTAGAGGCAGAGAGAGAAATTCCCCATAAGGGTGAAATGGGACAACGGATTTGGTAGTGAAGTGATCTAAATTCAGTGTTTGTTTTGGGTTTTCTTTCAAATAATCATACAGAAAAGTTATTTACTCATTCATGCATACATTTCACGTGTTTATAATGCACTAAATATACATTATATATAAATGTTATAAAATATTCAGATGTTTTGTGTATTTTACACGTGAACTCAAAATTTACAATTCTTATTTTTTAATTTTGCAGTATTAATTATAAAGGATTTGTCCTTTTTTAATTCATGTGTTCCTCTCTCTTTAATTTTTAATCTTTATTCAAAATATCTTCTCCTCCCTCTTGGGTGGTACTGGTGCGAAGGCGGGGCAACCTGTCACTCACGTGAGATGGACCAATAGCAAACCACTTCCATCCAATCATTTCCCAATGGGCAAAATCAAGCCCCGCCCTACATTTGTTCTTGTTTGCCGTTTCACTCAATGGGGAAAAGACTATCGAAATTTCATTGTTTTTTCTTTTTTTTTTACTTTATTAAATCTTTAAAAAAACAAAACAAAGAGGCAATGAACATATTATCATTGTTAAACACATTAAAATAAAACCAAGCTGCATATTGTAAACAAAATAATAATTATAAAATAAATAAATAAATAAAAATTATACAAGAACATAAAAAGCATATAACAGATTAATCCATATATGGTGCCAGTAATTTAGAGAGTTTTAAGGCACTTCTCTTTTTTAGTTTTTTTAAGGATTGAAATAAAATTTTAAAATCATTTTTAAATGCCTCAAAACTTGGAGAAACTTTAACAAATCTACATTTGTGTAGATAAAACTTGGCTACAATCAACATATTATTACACAAAAATTCTATATTTTTGTTGTCCAAATTTAACAACATGATAGTCAAAGGCATTTATACATTTTACTATCACAGTTTCAGTTTCATGCCGACTTTAAGTCATATTCAGTTTGGTTTACAAACCTTACAGATTTAATCTTGTTTAAAGTTTGTTACAGTTTGTGATTTCAGATGGAATCTAACCCAAAATATTTGAGAAATAATCGTGTGGATGAATAAGCAAAAACTGAAATTCCCCCGATGCCTGATCTGAATCTATAGTTGATTATGCAAATAATCATAAAAATTCATCTAAAGATATAAAGTCATATTATGTGAAACAAAAACATTTCACAGCAACAAAGAGAAGCTTGTTTTGACTGCTTTAGACAAACATCAGTGTAGTGTTTTAAATAGGCATGGTGTCTGAACTGCTGTGTCATTAAAGGAGTATTCTGGGTTCAGGCTGCCTGAATGTCTCTCAAATACAAGCCTGCTTTTAACAGAGGCTTCGAACAGCCTTCCTTTTCCTTGCATCATATAACCTCTTATCCTATTGACTGTATTTAGTACACATTCATCATGCTGTAGTTGCTGATGTTTATTTAATTCATGCACTGTACAAAGAATTGCTAAACATTGTGATCATAAAGTCTGCATGAAATGAAAGTTGTGTCTGACTTTATTATCATATTGTGAATTTCTTAGTGCAATGATTTATTGAACAAGAAAACAACGTGGGGCTGGTCTTGGTTTTATCCATCAGTTGTTGATTGGATTGGTGAAAGTTAGTGTTGCATCCTTTTCTATACATAGTCAATCTTTTCTATACATTGACTATCATGTTAAAATGAAGAATCTTATTTTGAAATGTAGAGAGACTTATGGTTTAAATACATAATATTCTGTAGTGAACAGCAGTGGCTCTGTTTGTGTAAAAGATGACTTAAGTCTACTGTGCACCGGAGTGTGAAATGCCTGTAGAAGGCACTGTCTCTAACCAGTGGCACTTCCAGCTTACATAATCACTCTCACAAATGCACAAACATTTACCGTATTAAAGCCGTTCACGTTCCACAGCTGTATAGTGCAAAGAACACTACAGTCATATGTTTTGCTAAAGCTACCAAATCCCTTGAGAGATGCAATGCCAAAATACAGATTAATCCAATGCAAATAAACTTAACTAACATGCATCACATTACTATTCTGGGTAGGCAGAATATTAAAAAAATAAGATCAATTACATGATAGTGTGAATTTACATTTCAACTTTAAAGTCAGCATGAAATTTTATTTATTCACCCTTCACCATATCTTCATATATATAGTGCACTGTGTGTCATTCACCATATTTTAAATAATACATTTGAAATATAATGAATGGTCAGTTTCAGAAAGAGCTTTAGCATCTGCGGGACACTTCAGATAATAGAAAGCATTTGATTGGACAGAATATCTGATGAAAAACTGAAGTGCAGAATGTAAATTTCAAAAGCATTGTCTAAATACAAATTTTATCATTATTTTGGATCACACTGGCTTATAGATAACTTTAAGTCAAAGTGTGTTGGGGAAAGTTATGCAATACAATATTGAGTTACTCCCTAAAAAAAGTAACTCATTTTGTTATTTAGTTACTTTTATGGAAAGTAATGTGTTATATTACTTTTGTGTTACTTTTGCTCACATGGGCTGGGCTTGCTTGTTTGTTTTTTAATAACATCAAAAAAGTTACATTTTTGGCAAATGTAAAGGCTCTTTCAAACCAAAAGTGCAATGAATAAGCCTCAGGCTGAAGGAAATGTGATATTTATCTCAAGTCATTTTTGCTTATTAGTATGGTTGAATTGGATCATGAAGGTCAGCAGCAAAGACATTGGTTAATAAAGTCAGATTAAATACATAAAGCATATTTGTTTAATTTAATATTTTTCATTATTGCAGCCCAGACAGCAACATAGTGTGGCCCAGATCCGGTCCACATCTGGTACATGTGGATTACATGCGGACCAGATGTGGGCCGGAACTGGGCCGACACTATGTTGCTGTCAGGGAGGTTTGTGCAATTTTTTGAGATTGCATTTCACTGTTTTTATACATTTTGAAAAATACTGACTGCTTTTGTGCAAGTGAGATGAGTAAATGCTCACATTTAGTCTAGAACTACAATAACCATCATGTTCACACAACGAACACAACACCTCTATGGTTCCACCATTATGACATGTTCTTCTGCGAAAGAACTGACTAACTTGTCATTTGAAAGCCAAAATTCTAATATCATAGGATGCGTTACAAAAAATACAGTAATTGATCATTATTTTTTACAAATATTTGTGGCATTAATGATTTTCAAGACACAATATTTAGTGTTCTCATGAAATAGTTTTATTATTAGATACACTGGAATGCTAGTACCAAGAGTCCATGACACGCCTCATGCTCATGAATCTCATGCCACCCATATTGCTGAAGCTCCTGTACTCTCCAGGCCTGAAGTGCGACATCCTGCCTCTGTAGTGGGGCTCCTCATACATGAGCCAGTGGCCGTCCATCACATGACAGGACTGGCAGTGAGACATGCGGTAACGGTCCATGATGTTGTCACAGTCATCCATCATCTCATACATCTGACCCATGAAGTTCTCCCTCTCGTAGATCCTCATCCTGTAGGATCCCCTGTGCTGTAGTGGAAGAGAAGTCCATTAAGTTTGAGAATTATCATAAAATGTATCTATCTATCAAGAATTAGTTCTGTCTCAAATCACCATTGTAATAGGATCCTCTGTACTTTTCAAAAAAAAAAAAAATTCTCTAACCCCTAAAAAAACTGAGTTCTCTGCTTCATGTTTTGAAATAAATATAAATTAAATATTTCAGTTCATACAACGTGGAGCTCACCATGGGGATCATACGGCAGGACCTGATGCAGTTGCTCATTCCAAACATAGACATGTAATCGGCGTACTCGCCCTTCCTGAAGAAATACCCGTTTCCCATGTAGTTGGATTGATCGTACATCATCCAGCATCCGCTCTCCACCCTGCAGGAGTGACAGCGGCTCATGTAGGAGTGCATATCAGCACAGTCGCCCATACAGTTGTAGGAGCGACCCTGGAAGTTCCTGTCCTCAAAAAAGGTGACCTGAAAATGAAAGTGATTCATTTAGTGATTTAAAGTGAAATATACCAAATCAATTTAGAAGAAGTTTAATATGTGGAAATGGCAGCTGGAACAAGGTTTACCTTCATGGTTGCGCTGGCTGACCCTCAGTGGTTCCACAAAAGAGAAGCTGAAGCCTGTTCTGGTTGTTGACTGACTGCTGTCACCTGTGCTTTTATACTAGACCAAGACTAAAGACTACACAACACCTATTGTTAAGCAATTCCTGACTCTGCATGTTGGAATAGAGACCATTCTAGGTAAAGCTTGGTATGTAGATCTTAGTGTTCACGTTTATTTTAGGACAAATGATTATATTTTCTTAGTTAAAAAGAATGTGAATCTAGAAACACTTAGAAAAATTCTGGTAATACTTTACAATAATGTTCAGTTTGTTATGATTAGGTGTCATGAACTAACAGTGAATAATTTTTATGGTATTTAAATTTAATGTTAATTTCTGCTTACAGTATATTAATACTTACATTTTAACTAAGTTGAATAAATCAAGTTAAATACATTAATGTTATATCATCAACAAACATTAATAGTTTATTGAATGAACAACTGTATATTCATAAATTAGCAGGGATATGGATTAGTGGACAGTTTGTCAGTTTGTGATATCTCACATATTTTTCTTCACAGATTGAATCTAATGGTAATGTTGCCATCATTCTTAATGTGTCAACTAAAAATACAAATGTAAAGTGTTACTGAAAAACTAATAATCATGAGATCCAATGATTGTGTCACATCCCATCCTATAGTGAGTTGCATTTGGTCTTCGGTTTGTATAAATGTATGTTTATGACCACATTTTTCAACTTTTGATTTAACACATGGAAACATTCCTATTTTTAATGTTTTTGAACAAAGTCTCTTATGCTCATTAAGGCTGCATTTATTTCATAATGAATACAGAAAAAACTATAATATTGTGAAATATTATTACAATTTAAAATTATGGTTTTCTATTTTAATATACTTTACAATGTAATTTATTTCTGTGATTTAAGCTGAATTTTCAGCATCATTACTCCAGTGTTCAGTGTCACATGATCCTTCAGAAATCATTGTAATATGCTGATTTATTATCAATGTTGGAAACAGTTGTGCTGCTTAATATTATTTTATAAACCTGTGATACTTTTTCAGGATTCTTTGATGAATAAAAAGTTAAAAAATATCAGCATTTATTTAAAATAGAAATCTTTTGTAACAATATACACTACCGATCAAAAGTTTGGGGTCAGTAATTTTTTTTCTTTCTTTTTTTTGAAAGAAATTAATACTTTTATTCAGCACGGATGTGTTCAATTGATAAAAAGTGATAGTAAAGATTTATATTGTTAGAAAAGATTTATATTTTGAACAAATGCTGTTCTTTTTAACCTTTTATTCATCAGTGAATCCTGAAGTATCACAGGTTTGAAAAAAATATTAAGCAACACAACATTGATAATAACTGAGTATCAAATCATCATATTAGAATGATTTCTGAAGGATCATGTGACACTGAACACTGGAGTAATGATGCTGAAAATTCCGCTTTGATCACAGAAATAAATTACATTTTAAAGTATATTAAAATAGAAAACCATAATTTTAAATTGTAATAATATTTCACAATATTATTGTTTTTTCTGTATTTATTATGAAATAAATGCAGCCTTAATGAGCATAAGAGACTTCATTCAAAAACATTAAAAATAGTAATGTTTCCAAACTTTTGACCGGTAGTGTACCCGTAAACCTAACTGTAACCCATGTAGTTACCTTACATTACCCAGGAGAAATGGGAACATGAGGGCACTGCGATGAGTAATGTGTTACTTAAAAAAAAAGTAATCTGATTAGTGATTACGTAACTCAAGTTACTTGTAATGCGTTACCCCAAACACTTAAGGTGAACATATACATTCTAAAATCCAAAAAACGTCAATTTTGTTTTCATGGGGACTTTAAAGACCACATAACAGCACATTGGCATCACTGTTGTTTTGTGCAGCATCACTCATACTCATATGTATTCTGCTGTCAGGCCAGTAGATGGCGATGTCACTTTGTAAAGAAACATATGAGCCTATAGACTTTTTTTTCCAGTAAATTTTTTTATTATTATTATTAAACATTTGCTTACAAAGTACAAAATTACGAGCCTACTGAACACATAATACACATGCGCATGACGTCACCCTTTTCACGTTTTTGTAGTTACAATGATAATGGTACAAGAATTGCAACAAGAATATTATCATACTCATAAGGCATGTTCAGACCTTTCTTTTGAAATAGCGATGAACATGAAAAATCTTTAAAGATTGGTTGAAACATGTTTGTTTTCATGCCTAGAGTTCAAAAGATAACATCCGTTCAATTTTTTGAGAAAAAAAAAGTCTGAAATTGTTTTTAATAGAAAAAAAAAATACATTTATAATTGTGGCGGCGATCTATAACCCACATACATGTTGTTTATTAGAGGCTGAATTCATATCAAATTCTGCCAAACTTCCCATACTACTTCTATATAGGATGGCTACTTCATAAATTGAATGAAAGTAATGGAAATATATGGTCCAGATCACTCAAACCATATATGGAAATGGAGGCGCCCTTATATGGTCAGTAATGGAGCTTGGTTGTCATCTAGTGAAAAAGTTTGGTACTGCGCCCAAACAAAATCTTACTGAAAGCTCATTTTTTGAGATATCAACCTGAAATTTGGAACACAACTTCTTCAGATTTTTGGCTTTTATTTTCTTGCAGTTTTAGAGTAAAACATGTTTTGTAAAATATATATTTTATATAAAATATATTTTTATATTTTACATTTTCATAAACTTAAACTTCTATAACTTTTCATATTCCAAATTATTCTTGAATTACAACCATTTAAGTTTGGATAGTGCATTTTCATGTCTATAAAAAAAGTGGGGGCGACAGTTAACAGGTTAAACTTTGAAACCTGATTTTAAAAGTTTGCATTTTCATGCACCCAAAACGCTGTTGTCGTGTAAATGAATGGCCTAAACACATAAAGTTTTCCGTTTTTAGTTGAAAACAGTTGTGTAAACGACCACTAAATCACTTAAAGTCAGCATGATAGAAATTACGATAGTCTTTTCTTCTTTATCATGACGTATATCCAAGTAAAACTGCTTCTTGAATGAGAAAAACACTCGGCAGGACAGGACTTTTGTTTTTGTTGTGATCTCTTGTGAGTGACAGGTTACTGGAGGGATTGTTGTCCCGCCCTCGCGCCGGTGAACACGTCATCAGAGAAGAAAGGGGTGGGAGACTTTAATGTTTTTGATTAAAGATTATGTGCATTTAAAAGAAATAATGATCTACGTGGATAAATCATATACAGGTGCTGGTCATATAATTAGAATATGATCAAAAAGTTGATTTATTTCACTAATTCCATTCAAAAAGTGAAACTTGTATATTATATTCATTCATGTCACACAGACTGATATATTTCAAATGTTTATTTCTTTTAATTTTGATGATTATAACTGACAACTAAGGAAAATCCCAAATTCAGTATCTCAGAAAATTTGAATATTACTTAAGACCAATACAAAGAAAGGATTTTTAGAAATCTTGGCCAACTGAAAAGTATGAACATAAAAAGTATGAGCATGTACAGCACTCAATACTTATTATTAATACTGATTTCCAGAGGAAATGCAAAATTTACTTTCATCAGAGAACATAACTTTGGACCACTCAGCAGCAGTCCAGTCCTTTTTGTCTTTAGCCCAGGCGAGACGCTTCTGACGCTGTCTGTTGTTCAAGAGTAGCTTGACACAAGGAATGCGACAGCTGAAACCCATGTCTTGCATACGTCTGTGCGTAGTGGTTCTTGAAGCACTGACTCCAGCTGCAGTCCACTCTTTGTGAATCTCCCCCACATTTTGAATGGGTTTTGTTTCACAATCCTCTCCAGGGTGCGGTTATCCCTATTGCTTGTACTCTTTTTTCTACCACATCTTTTCCTTCCCTTTGCATCTCTTTTAATCTGCTTGGACACAGAGCTCTGTGAACAGCCAGCCTTTTGACCTTGCAATGACCTTTTGTGTCTTGCCCTCCTTGAGCAAGGTGTCAATGGTCGTCTTTTGGACAACTGTCAAGTCAGCAGTCTTCCCCATGATTGTGTAGCCTACAGAACTAGACTGAGAGACCATTTAAAGGCCTTTGCATGTGTTTTGAGTTATTTAGCTGATTAAAGTGTGGCACCAGGTGTCTTCAATATTGAACCTTTTCACAATATTCAAATTTTCTGAGATACTGAATTTGGGATTTTCCTTAGTTTTCAGTTATAATCATCAAAATTAAAAGAAATAAACATTTGAAATATATCAGTCTGTGTGTAATGAATGAATATAATATACAAGTTTCACTTTTTGAATGGAATTAGTGAAATAAATCAACTTTTTGATGATATTCTAATTATATGACCAGCACCTGTATAGGTCTAATAAAAATGTCAATTTTGATGACGACTTTAACCCCCTCAGACTTGTTCTGAACAATTTACTACTTGTTTTGGGTTTTCATATGCAATAAATGTAAGAATATTTTCATTTGCCATTAAAACGTACAATTATCTCACTGAACTGCGAATAGTTTTCATTCTTGCATTCATTTGCATTCGGTCTTCCTTAAAGAGTTAATTCACCCAAAAATGAAAATAATGTCATTTATTACTCACCCTCATGTCGTTCCACACCCGTAAGACCTTCGTTCATCTTTGTAACACAAATTAAGATATTTTAGTTGAAATCCGATGGCTCCGTGAGGCCTGCATAGGGAGCAATGACATTTCCTCTCTCAAGATCCATTAATGTACTAAAAACATATTTAAATCAGTTCATGTGAGTACAGTGGTTCAATATTAATATTATAAAGCGACAAGAATATTTTTGGTGCGCCAAAAAAACAAAATAACGACTTATTTAGTGATGGCCGATTTCAAAACACTGCTTCAGGAAGCTTTGGAGCGTTATGAATCTTTTGTGTCGAATCAGTGGTTCAGAGCGCCAAAGTCACGTGATTTCAGCAGTTTGCCGGTTTGACACGCGATCCAAATCATGATGCGATCCAAATCATGATTCGACACAAAAGATTCATAACGCTTCATGAAGCAGTGTTTTGAAATCGGCCATCACTAAATAAGTCGTTATTTTGTTTTTTTTGGCACACCAAAAATATTCTCGTCGCTTTATAATATTAATATTGAACCACATGAACTGATTTAAATATGTTTTTAGTACATTTATGGATCTTGAGAGAGGAAATGTCATTGCTCCCTACGCAGGCCTCACTCGGATTTCAACAAAAATATCTTAATTTGTGTTCCGAAGATTAACGAAGGTGGAACGGCATGAGGGTGAGAAATAAATGACATTATTTTCATTTTTTGGGTGAACTAACCCTTTAACGTTGATTAAAAAAAAAAGAAAAAAGGATGCGCTCGGGTTGTCATGACAACAGCAAAGCGTTCTCAAGCGACATTTCATTATTTACACTGAAACAAAGCCTATTCAAGAACTAAACCCGAACCTGAAACACTTTCGCTGCCTTGCAAGAGGAAATGCAAATATAATCTATAGCGGAGCTACAGCGGAATACCATGTGACAAGAGCGCTACGTCCGTGGTGATTAAATCTGTGACGGAAGCAACGCCAGCAGCTCTGCTGCAATAAGTGCATGAAGCGCGAGCACTGAAGGACAGCACTGACCATCGCAGTGTCTTGCCATTGACAGTACGCGCTGCGGGTTGCTTTACGAAACGAATTCACGTCGAAGAACACCGCGACATCTGCAGATGAAATGCTCTCGCCTTCAGCGACCCATTTTCTCCTTTCAGTGAACCTCAAGGTCTTTCGCTGTCAATGAAACAGGAAGAACGAGCGCTGATGTGACACCCTGGACCTTTCACACTCATCAGCCGAACCGATATTGTCGCATGATGATGAGCTATTTTGATCTCTGCGAAGCTATTTGAATATATTTATCAGTAAGTGGTGCCCATCAGATCTCCTGTCAACATACCTTCAGTTCTCTTCAGCCTGCCTTGATCGAGGAAATTGGGTAAGAAACACTAACGCAACACTATAATTGCAAAATGTGGTGCATATTGATTGCACAAATATGATGAATAACTTGTACATAATAATCTATAGTATAACATCACCATTACAGATACATTTAGAGCCTATGCTGTTTCTTTCACAGCACTTCAGTGGTGTTTAACTGATACTGGATTGTTTACATGTTGTTTTTGTCAGGGATTTATTTTGTGTTTACTATAATTTCAACTATTTTTAAATGAAATGCATGTGCATCGGTGTATCTGTGGCATTATTCAGAGGTTGAAAGACCATCACAAACAGCCTTGCAATGTAATTAGCGTTATCAGATACTGAATGGTTCAAAAGCTTCTTCGTACATCCTCTAATGAAACACACACACACACACACACACACACACACACACACAAGTAGGTCATAATACACATTATTGTAAGGTGACCTTCAGCATTTTCTCAGTGTCTGACCTTATGTGTAACCATGGCTCGAAGGTATTAGAATATTTGGATCGTACATTATGTATAAGGCTATATAAATCTATCTATCTATACACACACACACACATACACACACATATTCAAATGCATACACAATGATTCACTGCAAGAATTTCATGTGGGTGTATGTGTGTATATGCATAACCAAATATATACACAATGACTCATTGCGTTTGTTTGGGGTCATTTCTAGGTGGAGTCTATATTTTTGTCTCTTTTCCTTTTCTGCTGGTCACATGCTTTGCGTTATTCCACACCGATAAGCAAATACGTCTAGTCGTGTGCTTGACTGTAACAATCTTGTCAATACAGGGAAAGCCGGTCAGGCAGACAAACACAGAGCACAGCGAGGTGAAGACTCGTGACTGTGTAAATATTTAAAATGTGGTTGTTGGATATTTGTATCAATATGTTTGCATTTTATTACACTGAAAACAATGCGGTGTAGAAACGGTTTTCATCAGTTTTGAAGTAAAAAAAAAACGTGTACAATGTACTCCAATAATCTTTGTGTGTCCTTTATGGCTGTTTGTTACGTTTAACTCCTTTATTATTATGGTTTTTAATGCTGTCACTGCAACTGTAAAAAAAGTAACTTTTAAAAGTGACACCTTTGTACCTTATTTACCCCTGAAGGGTGCATATGAGTACCTTAAAGAAACATATTAGTACCTAAAGTGTACATATTCATATCTTTTGAAAGGATACTGCCCCACTGACAGTTTTTGCACCTGTTTTTCTGAGAGTGATAGGTATTGTAAAGTGGTACAATGTCACAATATACCTATAGGTTCAGAGTAAATGCTGTATTTAGTCTTTGATAAAGGTGTTGATATTATTGAGAGTGATAGTGGTGGGTTTTAGTGTTTTTTAACCCTGTAAAGCTTGACACATGAAATAATAGTCAGAAAAATCTGGAACAGAATTGAACCTTTAGACATATATATATATATACTTTATATATATATGAAAGGTTTGGGTATATGTTTTAGGTTTTGTATAATATCGGGGTTTTATGGCTCATACAGTCTGATATACACTCTAAAAAATGCTGGGTTAAAACAACCCAAGTTGGGTTGAAAATGGACAAACCCAGCGATTGGGTTGTTTTGACCCAGCAGTTGGGTTAAATGTTTGCCCAACCTGCTGGGTAGTTTTATTTAACCCAACAATTGTTTACAAATTACTATATGTCTGGCTTAAAATGAACCCAAAATAGGTTGGAAATTAAAAATCAGACTCATAATTACTAGAGGCAACAATAATAATCAAAAAGATGAGCATTTATTAATAAGCAATTTAATAAATGTTTATTGTTTAAATATTATTCAAAAAAAGTATTAATAAATGTTTGTTTATTAAACATATTAATAAATGTTAATTTCCAACATATTTTGGGTTCATTTTAAGCAAGAAATACAGTAATTTTTAAACAATATTTGGGTTAAATAAAACTACCCAGCAGGTTGGGCAAACATTTAACCCAGCCGCTGGGTTAAAACAACCCAATCGCTGGGTTTGTCCATTTTCAACCCAACTTGGGTTGTTTTTAACCCAGCATTTTTTAGAGTGTAGTGAGAATATGGAGCTCAAACTCGAGGAAAAAACACCTCGATTTTATTCAGAGGCCCAAACTGGTCAAAAATATGCAATTTGGTGCAGTTGCAGATATATGGCCAAAAAGTAAGAAATTATAATAGCTTGTAATGTAAATAAACCCAAGTTGGGTTGAAAATGGACAAACCCAACGATTGGGTTGTTTTGACCCAGTGGTTGGGTTAAATGTTTGCCCAACCTGCTGGGTAGTTTTATTTAAAGGTGCCATCGAACGTTTTTTTAAAAGATGTAATATAAGTCTAAGGTGTCCCCTGAATGTGTCTGTGAAGTTTCAGCTCAAAATACCCCATAGATTTTTTTTTAATTCATTTTTTTAACTGCCTATTCTGGGGCATAATTAGAAATGAGCCGATTTAGACTGCGGCCCCTTTAATTCCTCATGCTCCCCGCTCCCGGAGCTCGCGCTTGCCTTAAACAGCATAAACAAAGTTCACACAGCTAATGTAACCCTCAAAATGGATCTTTACAAAGTGTTCGTCATGCATGCTGCATGCATACATCAGATCATGTGAGTATAGTATTTATTTGGATGTTTACATTTGATTCTGAATGAGTTTGAAGGTGCTCCGTGGCTAAAGCTAACATTACACACTGTTGGAGAGATTTATAAAAAATGAAGTTGTGTTTATGAATTATACAGACTGCAAGTGTTTAAAAATGAAAATAGCGACGGCTCTTGTCTTCGTGAATACAGTAAGAAACGATGGTAACTTTAACCACATTTAACAGTACATTAGCAACATGCTAACAAAACATTTAGAAAGACAATTTACAAATATCACTAAAAATATCATGATATCTTGGATCATGTCAGTTATTATTGCTCCATCTGCCATTTTTCACTGTTGTTCTTGCTTCCTTACCTAGTCTGATGATTCAGCTGTGCACAGATCCAGACGTTAATACTGCCTGCCCTTGTGTAATGCCTTGAACATGAGCTGGTATATGCAAATATTGGGGGCGTACATATTAATGATCCCGACTGTTACGTAACAGTCGGTGTTATGTTGAGATTCGCCTGTTCTTCGGAGGTCTTTTAAACAAATGAGATTTATATAAGAAGGAGGAAACAATGGTGTTTGAGACTCACTGTATGTCATTTCCATATACTGAACTCTTGTTAACTATGCTGAGGTGAATTCAATTTTCCATTCGATGGCACCTTTAAATCAAATATTGTTTAAAATTTACTAAAATGAACCCAAAATAGGTTGGAAATTAAAAATCAGACACATAATTACTAGAGGCAACAATTTAATAAATTGCTTTTAATAAATTTATCGTTCAATTATTATTCATTTAACTTATTAATAAATGTTCATTTATCAAACATATTTTGTGTTCATTTTAAGCAATACAGTAATTTTTAAACAATAGTTGAGTTAAATAAAACTACCCAGCAGATTGGGTCAAACATTTAACCCAACCATTGGGTTTGTCCATTTTCAACCCAACTTGGGTTGTTTTTAACCCAGCATTTTTTAGACTGTAGCAGATGACTTGCATAAAATGCATATAAATATCATCTCCCAATAATTTGTCTTAGTAAGATGATGCTTTGCTTTGTTAGTTTATCATCATACACTCTAAAAAATGCTGGGTTAAAAACAATCCAAGTTGGGTTGAAAATGGACAAACCCAGCGGTTGGGTTAAATGTTTGACTAACCTGCTGGGTAGTTTTATTTAACTCAACTATTTGTTTAAAAATTACTGTATTGCTTGCTTAAAATGAACCTCAAAGTATGTTGGAAATTAACATTTATTAATAAGTTTAATAAATAACAATTAAACAATAAACATTTATTAAATTGCTTACTAATAAACATTCACCTTTTGATTATTATTGTTGTCTCTAGTAATTATGTGTCTGATTTTTAATTTCCAACCTATTTTGGGTTCATTTTAAGCCTGACAAATAGTCATTTTTAAACAATAGTTGGGTTAAATAAAACTGCCCGGCACGCTGGGTCAAACATTTAACCCAACCATTGGGTCAAAACAACCCAATCGCTGGATTTGACCATTTTCAACCCAACTTGGGTTGTTTTTAACCCAACATTTTTTAGTGTTTCATTTTGGGGGGCAAAACATATAATGCAATGCAGTGCAACCTTCCTCAAAAACCTATATCACATTTTTAACATTATTTTTCAGTACAAGTTTTGATCATGTTGCTATTTTATTAGAAGAATTAAAGACATATAAACAGTCATACTGTGGTATTTTTCACTTCTAGTAAGTCACATTCCTTAACTAGAGTCTATGGATATACTGTAGTAAACAGTAGCATTTCATCATTTTGGCATTGCAACAAAGCAAGGAGAGTTTCTGAAATAAATGACTCAACTAAAGCAGTGTTTCCTGTGGGTAGGGAGTGTTCACAGCTGTGTCTGTTGTCTAGTCTAGTTTTTTGTCCAGCCTGTCAGCTGTCATTTTAGAGATCACACTAGAATAGAATCCCTCCAAGCTAGAGATGAAACCCATCACCTTGGAAGAGCTTCTGTATGTTTAACCCTTAAGCTGTCATGGCAACCAATGAAATATTAACTGTGGAATACAGAATATAGTACTGTAATAATTAAAAATGGGTACATTTTGGGCTGGCACAGTAAAAATTCAGGTTTGATCACAGGAATAAATTACATTTTAACATATATTCACATAGAAAACAGTTATTTTAAATTGTATTAATAATTTACAATATTAGTTTTTACTGATCAAACAAATGCAGCCTTGGTGAGCAGAAGCAACTGTTTCAAAAATATTAAAAAATCAACCCCAACCTTCTGAATGGTAGTGTTTCTGTTAAAGACACTTTCAAAAATCTTGAGATGTAAGATTATGTAACCCAGTGTTATTACAACACAGCAGTGCTCATGTGGTTTTGGTGAGTTCCTGTTTGAACTGAAAAGCTTTAACAAAAATGATTACAGATTTTAACCCATTAAAATACAGCTAGGCAATGCAAGTCACTATGCTAGGTGACCAGTAACTGTTATTGAACTTTCCTGGCCAACGAAAAGGATCAGTGGCCTAACCGTTGACCTTTAATGGTGTAGTCATCTCAGGATGTGTGTAGCTCATGTGAACATTTGTGTTGCCCAGACAAGCCTTTGTGAAAAAGAAGTGCCCAATATGAAAATATGCCCAAACTGGAAACAAATGCACTCATAAAATATGAGCAGCAGCCTTTATTTTGACATGCCACATTCATTTATAATGTTTTAACAAAGAGAAATTGAGAATGTAGTTAAAAGGTGAAGAAAGCTGATTTGATTCACCGTTGTGCTTCTCTTTCTAGATAAAGATGGAACCGGAGCAGCAAATTCAAAGCCAGAGTAAAACTAATGATCTGGCATCATCTGCACAACCAAAAGGACCCGCAGAAACGTCCACATCTTCTCCTGCCCCTTCTACCCCACCAGCGGCTCCAGCCAGGCCAAGACGGCCTCAGAGGACCCCGCGGGTGGAAGGATCTATTGACGTATCAGAGCCCAAACCTCCAGAATCTCCTAAACCGCCCCAGATGAGCAGCCATGCTGAACCGACTGACCCCGACAGTCACCCCTCAGAAGCTCAGTCTCAACTCAGTGTTGCTAATGTTGGTCATGGACCTCCGAGTTTGGCTGGACAGAAGATTTCAGGGCACACCGCAGCGGCTCGGAGCCACATTTCAATGAGGGCGGCCTCGCTTCCTCAGACCCCATCATTCAAACCTCCAGCTTCAGATCATGCCCTTCACCCTCAGAGGGCCCTTTCTGTTGCTGGGACCGCCGACACTCAGACGCAAGTGGTGGAGGATTTCAGGTATGATTTCAACAGTTTAGCTCACCCTTGCAAGTGTAAAAAAAATGAATTAAAGTGGACCTATTATGCAAAATTCACTTTTAAACGGTGTTTGAACATAAATGTGTGTTGGCAGTGTGTACATAACCACTCTATAATAGTAAAAATCCACCCACTCCTCTTTTTTAATCCTCATAAATCATAAGCAGTGTCCCAGAACAAGCTGTTGTAGCTTTTGTGATGTCACCAATGCTTAGGCCCTGCCCACGACTGCTGCCTTATTAGCATAGACCCCGCCCTCAGTGATCTGTACACAGTCCGCCATGTTTATTTCCTCGCCAGAGCATTTAACAGCAGCATTCAAGTAAGAAATTCTTTTGTTGTTTGATTCATATTAACAGCATATAGCAGTAGGTACTAGGGCTGGGTATTGACACAATTTTCACAATTTGATTCGATTACGATTACGATCTCTCAACTAATGCTGTAAACTACACATGGGAGTCAGTTGGTATTACTGTAATAATATTGAAGGTTGAATTAACTTATTTATATACACTTAAATTACACTCAATGGTGTTTTTATTATAAATAAAGTTTAGAATTACATAATCATATTTCTAATCCAATTTTTTTTTTTTTTATATATAAACATGTAAATCGCGGCTGATTTATTCAAACATGCCTTAAATATTGAAGATCATTAAAAATTATAATGAATATGTAATGGTGCATAGCTATATTTATCAGAATGTTGCTTTCTAGAGTACACTTTTCTAGCTGACTAATGAGTTTATGGTCACTGAATATGTTTTTCTGAGGTAAATGTGACGTTCCGTGACATTGTTTACAAGCTGTTTTATTGACGTCTTTCCAAGGTTGAAACACTGATTGAGCGATTACACGAGACGTGATACGGATTTAGTTAAGCTATACTGTATATTTTAACATACCTTCAGATGTTCATTCATGTTTATTTCACGCTGTAACTGGTATTAAAGCGGAGGAGAGGATGTTCACATGCGCTCGTGCTGCCGCTTCTCTTTAACTGAGGCGCTAAAGCAATCTGTCACGTCACATTAAACAGCGCCAAAACGGTATTTATTTTTTGAATCTCATAATAAGATGGACGTCTTTTGAAATCTGAGACTCTGTTTCATATCAAAAGTAACAAAGCACAAAGATTATTGCGATTTATTGGATGGGAGGCGCTACATATTCTGCTCATTCATCAACTGAAAACAGACTAGACTAATCGATTCTTGGGATTTAAGAATCGATATCGGTTCATAAAAATGAGAATCGATTAAAATCGAGAAATCTATACTTTTTACCCAGTCCTAGTAGGTACTGTATATTATGCTGCTGTCACTTTAATACACAGATCTAATATACACATGTGGTTTTCTTTCCCTGCTGTTTACAATCACAGACATGTTTTTGACATAACCTTGTGTATTTGACAGTTTAAGCGCAATAAGATGTGAAAGAGAACTTAGTTTAATACTCAAGCGACGCGCCGTCTGTCAGCCAGCTCTCTGTGTGCGTACTTCGACGTGTGCGCTCAGAAAACCATATATCTGAAGTAGGGCTACACGATTTATCACGATTAAATCGCATGCGATTTGACAAAAGCTGCGATTATTTAATGCGCAGCTTGTCAGAGCTGTACGGCTCTGTGTTCAGTAGTAAATGCTTCTCCATCTGAAAGCTAGAGGGCGCTCTTGCGCAGAAACTCAAAATATGCCCTGCTGCAGAAGAAGATGTGTAGAACAAGCGTCATATCGCTGTAGCTGAATAAACAGAAGATTGAAACGCTTTGATTAATTAAACATGACTAATAAACACACGACTGCCTTATTCTGTGTAAGAAGCCACATCATCTAACAGAAGGATGCTCAACTGTTGTTATGAAGTGAGTTTTGGAGTAAAAACATGTTATTAAATGTTGTCTTTTGTTGGACAAGATGTTAATAAAGGCTTCTCATGTCTGGAAAGATGTTTGACTCTTGTTGCTTTTTCAAATCTACATTATAAGCGACTCAAACTCACAGTGCTTTCAGATGGATTAGCATTTGGAGCCATACTTCATTGACAAGCTGCGCATTTCATAATCGCACTAAGAATCGCGTTTAAGCGTTAATCGCATTCAAGTTCAATGTTATTTTTCGTATCATGCAATAAATTGTGCAGCCCTAATCCGAAGTTTAGACTAATATGGCTTTATATCGCATGCAGATAATAAACTTTCATGATGATGAAGAACTGCAGTGTCACGTGAGCGTGGTCGTGATAGAGAAGATAATCAAAACCAAGCAGATGTTTTGTTAGTGTCTGAGGCACGAGCTGTAGGCTCCGCCCTCTTCTGGAAAGGGGGTGGGGAGCAGCAGCTCATTCATAATCAGAATATGTAATAAAGTGCATATACTTTTTATCAAAATGCTCCTCTCTAACTATTTTTTCTAGTAAATGTAATATTAAGTGACATTTATATTTATAAGCTGTGTTATTGACTTTTTTCCGTGGCTGAAACAGTGATTGAGAGATTGAGACATGATAATACATTTCAGTAAACTGTGCTGTGTCTTTCAACATACCTTCTGATGTTCATTCATGTTTTTGTGCTATAATTTTGTGCTATAACTAGTAGTAAAGTAGAAGAGATGATCGTTCATGTGCTGCTTAAACTGAGGTGCAACAGTGATCTGTCACGCCGCATTAAAGAGCGCCAAAACGACATTTATTGTTTGAATATCATTATAAAATTGACAGAATTTGAAAGCTGAGACTTTGTTTCATATAAAAAGAAACAAAGCATAAAGAGTATTGTGATTATTGGATGGCATGTGCACTATAAATAATGTTTAGTGAAGTTTTTTTCATGCATCAACTGAAAACTGAATCACAGACTAAAACAGGTGTGTCCTGGAGGGCAACAGTCCTGGAGAATTTAGCTCCAACCCCAATTAAACACACCTAAACCAGCTAATCAAGGTTTTCAGGCATACAGGAAACTTCCACACAGGTGTGTTGTGGTAAGTTGAAGCTAAACTCTGCAGGACAGTGGCCCTCCAGGACCGGGTTTGGACACCCCTGGACTAAAAGATCTTTGCTCATCAAAATGGAGATTGATTAAAAAACGAGAAATCAATATTGTAAATTCAGCACTAGCGTCCAGACAGCTGACATGTTTACCCTTTGTAGTTTATCCACGTTGTGTGCGCGCATGAAATCGACACTGACACTCAAAATGTCCCATCAGAGAAATGCTAACTAAACACCATTTCAGTCAATGATTTCAGCCCTTGAATAAAATCTTGTTTTTGTTTGGCAATTGCACTTTTTAGCCAAGGGTGAAAATATTACTTTGAAAATGTGTGCTGCAAGGCTACTCAATAGACACCTTTTCAATTTTACTTTTTCAACTTGGTTCTGAAAGTATATTTATAATATTAATAATTTATTATTGATTTTTAGTCATTTACTGTATGTATAAAACCAATATATTTTAAGCGTAATGAAAAAGTTTGAAAATATTTATAAGCAGTTTGAGATTCTGTGTTTTTGCAATTTGTTTTCCATGGTAACTGCAGCATCTCTGATTGGTGGATTATGGGTAGTGTAGTTCTTCACTAGGTGTTTTTAAAAGATTTTGTTCAAAATGACACTTATATGCTATGTAGAAACCATTAGCCAATCACTTGATAACCAACCTCAGTGCTAATGGTTGATCTGCCTTGAAAAGTTTACATGCTAATCAATACCTTTTGGAGATGATGGATGAAATTTTTACCTCCGGAATCTGACTGTTGCACTCTATTCTGCTCCTGATCACACCTGCCTGAAATTTCTGAAAGTGAATATAAAGACTTTGATAAGCCAGTTCAGATGTGATTAGATTTAGAACTGAACTCTAGATTGTTTGCTGCAGGTTTGGGCCTGTCTGTTGGCTGAACAGACTATAGACTACTTCTGCATTTTACTTATTACGGCTCTGGCATTTCCGGTAACAGCCTTCAGCGCACATACATACCTACAGTTACTCTTGAGAATACAGATTATTACTAGTTTTACTTTTTAAAACAATAAATCGTGTTTTTGACATTAACGTGAATTATCTAGAATTTTGAAATTGCTCAAAGGTTTCTGTACAGTAAATATATATTTTCCTTTCCAAATATGGGTTTTTAATAAACAAAATGTACACTATTATTAATTTTTAACTGTTTTGAGTCTCTTATTCCCACCAAGGCTGGATTTATTTGATCAAAAACACAGTAAAAACAGTATTATAGTGAAATATTATTACAATTCAAAACAACTGTTTTCTATTGTGTAAATATTTTAAAATGTAATTTATTCCTGTGATCAAAGCTGAATTTTCAGCATCATTACTCCAGTCTTCAGTGTCACATGATCCTTCAGAAATCATTCTAACATGATGATTTTCTGCTCAAGAAACATTTCTGATTATTATCAGTGATTATTATTAAAATTAGAAACCTTGATACATTTTTTTTCAGGATTCTTTGATAAAGGGAAAGTTCAAAATAAAAGCATTTATTTAAAATATAATTTTTTTGTAATAATGTTTTCTTTACTGTTTCCATTTGATGTGTACTTGCAGAAAAAAAAACCCTCCTGCCTCCAAACATTTGAACAGTGCATTTCCCCACTGTATTACTTATAAACAGGATTCGATTGTGTGTGTGTGTGTGTGTGTGTGTAGGTGTGTGTGGGCATGTTTTTGTGACATATCAGGACACAAATGTGTATAATGACATGGGTATGACATAGGTATTACAAGGAGAGGGTGATTTATGAGGACATTACTCCATGTCCCCACTTTTCAAAAGGCTTATAAATCATACAGAATGAGTTTTTGTGAGAAAGTAAAAGTGAGCACAGTTTCCTGTGATGGTTAGGTTTAGGGGTAGGGGTAGTGTAGGGGGAGAGAAAATACAGTTTGTACAGTATAAAAACCATTACGCCTATGGAATGTCCCCACATTTCACAAAAACAAACGTGTGTGTGTGTGTGTGTGTTGGTGCTTTTAAGGCCCGTTCACACCTAGAACAATAACTATAAAGATAATGATAACTATATTAGAGTCCACACCAGTGGATGATATTGTTCTGTTTATTCCAAATTTATAAGCGCCAACTTCAGTTTTGTCGTCTGCCGCTTTAAATGCTCAAGCTCTTTAAAGCAGGATGGATTCTGATTGGCTCTCAATGTTTTTTTCGTTCGTCAGCTGGAAAATTCCAAAGATATCGTTTCTCTGTGCCGTCATCATTATAGATGTGATGTGCGCTCTGCTACACTTTTATATTTAGAAGATTTTTAGAACTTTTATCGTTATAATTATAGTTATCATCCTTTAATTTAAGAATTTTGACATAAACTTGTCATTTACATACAGCAAAATAACTGAATGAAAAATAATACATTTAATACAAATAAATAAAGGAGTGAGTTCATTCTGATCTTATTACTGTTCATGAATGGGTAGTTTAGAGCACTGAGACTCTTTACTCGTCTCCTTCAACCTTCTGTGATTGAGCTGCAGGCTGATCTGTGTTGATATAACATTGTATGTTTACCAGCGCCTGCTTTATCAGATCTGCTTGGGCTGGATTAAAATTTAGTACACAGTAATGTTCTCTTAATGTTCTCTCGGGAAAAAAGGTGTGGATGTTTAAATCTTCTCACAGACACTCATTAAAATAGATGTTTAGGGAACAAGGCGACTACAGAACATTGAAAAAATACATGACCAGAAACTAGCGAGCCGGATTATTTGAAAACGGAAATATGTCAGGATGCTCAGTCACTCATTCAGTAATGTTGCACATCATTTTCTCTTAGCTTAGTAAGGTCAAAGATCAGGGCAGGATTGCATTTTAAGCACTCATACACGCCCACGCACACTTTCCCACACAAAATTTGAGATAGCATATAAATAGATGTAAAATTTCAATGTTATATTAAACTTATATAAGAATATAAGAGGCTTCTCTTTCTTGGAAATAAAGATAGAGTCTGGATGCTGGTGGAAATATTGAGAATAATATATATTGAATATTTATATATTCTAGCATTGTTTGGATTTTAAATGAGATGATTATTAACATGTTTAACTGCAGCGGAGTGATGTGATATGACACGACAAAACTAGGTTGCTCCCATTATAATCAACTAAGATGTCTACATTGCAAACATGTGTAATGATCCTGATGATGTTCTAACTCCCTTTTCATTTATTCATTAATATGACACAAACACGTCTTCAAGGATACTTGTTTGATGAATTATAAGCCAAACCCGAAACCTGTCAGTGTCAAACCCTCACGGCTTCAGTATCCCACCTAAAGATATGGAAACACTCTGGGCCGTAATTTAACAATCTAAGCACATGGTCTGAAGCACATGGCGCAGGTGCACTTAGGGCGTGTCTGAATCCACTTTTGCTAGTTTAACGACGGAAAAAATGGTAGGTGCGCCAGGTGCATGGTCCAAAAGTGTTGTACCTAGTCTCTTAATGAGCAATGGGTGTGTTTTGGGCGTAACGTGCAATAAACTAATCAGAGTGCCATCTCCCATTCCCTTTAAAAGCCAGGTGTGCTTGAACCATGGCGGATTAACTATTTACATGGTGGAATATAGACACCCTCAACCTGACGAGTCAGTTTAAATACATGTGTGTTGCCACGATTGGTCAAATAATTAGCCAATTTCATTCATCATTGCTGCACATAGGTAATTCTGATACATGCAATGACTGTCCATTATGACATGTAGGCATTTTTATCTTTTTGTACACAATAATAATCTTTTACATTGTAATCCTTTTATTTTTAATATTTGGCATGTTTGTGTGCTGCTGCAGAGTGTACGCTTGTTGTGCACCTGCATATAGGCACATATTACTAACGCGTCGTTATCAGTTGCCTCAAAATAGCAACACGCCAACAATGCACCTGAACACACCTTGTTTTCAGACCATGGGCGAAAAGATGGGTGCCTGTGCATTTGCTATTTAAACAATGTGGCGCTGGACATGAAAATGATAACTGCGTCGGGCTGAAACTAGCAAGAAAACACTTGCATTGCACCCGACATCGCGTTGCGCCGGTTATATGATTGGGCCCTCACTCTCATTTAGTCTTCCAATGGGAGTGCAGACAATGCCTATGTTTACAGGCACCCTTATAATGCAATTATAATGAGATTTAGGCAATATCGCGATTAAACTTTACCTCATGTAAACACAATACTTTGATCAAATCGATGTGATTATGCTCATAATCATAGTAAACCATGTTGCGCATGCCAATTTTAATCGCTGTAAACAGGCACTATTGCACTAGATCGCATCCATTCGTAAACAGTGGTAAAGAAGGCATCACATTTTTGGGGTGCTGAAGAAACTATGTTGACAACATGAATATAATGCAGTATATTGATGGCTGAAAACATTGTAATGGGGACAATTTTAGGCGCATGACCGAAAGAAATGACTGAGGCCAGATACCAAAGAACTGGCAAACAAGTCTGTGTGTGCTAGAAGAGCTTGACCAGTAACACACCTACTGTATGAGAGTTCATCATCTGTGCTGTGCATTGGGGTATGTGAAGAACAGTATTGTACTGGATTTCGACTCCCTGCCAAATTATTACCCCCCCTTGTTGAAGTTGCCTAATCCTAACCCCTCCCCCACACCTAATCCTAAACGTACCAATACTAGGGGGTAATAATTTGGCTGGGGTCAGAATTCGGCACAACAATGGCAGTAAAAATGACCACAATTCTTAGAGAACAATCAGAATAATGAAAATTGCATGTAAACGGGAGTGAAGAGGTTGGCTCGTGTCGTCTTACTGCGATTAAGTCCTTCCTCTGATTATTGGAAATATCACATTATTGGTGCACATGTAAACATAGTCAGTGAAGCTCACATGATTCACCTCATAATATAGTTGCATACTGATACTGTTGGATTCTCTGCCTATAACCAGCGGCAATACAGAGAGTTGAGGTTACTGTCAGGCTGCTTTTCCATTACGCTTCAAATTGTGCAAATTAAAATTGCGAATTGAAAATACGCCCAATGGAAACGGCAATTTCGCAAAAACTACGGAGACAGTTTTTTTCACATTTACAGGTCACCCGACGTACATAAAAGTCAATCATTCATTTTTTTTTTTTAATTGGAGAAATAAATAGAGTACAGATAAGCTCAACAGAAATCAAATCAGAAGTTCCTCCGAATTTTCCTTATGCAAACAAAAATTAACCAAGTTATAATTCCTTCTGCAGTTATTAACTATATACATATTTGTACATACATATATACACGTGTACACAAATAATCATTCCTATACATGCACATGCCATCTAAGTATACACTGTACATAAAAACAAATGCACATATTCCAACATACAGAAAACTCCTAAAACAAAACAACTTTCCACCCGCCCGCCCACCGAATCTCCGTCTGCCTGATACGCACCACATAGGGAGGAATACTAAAAACAACCAGTAGTGGAATGGATCTTAGATCCAACTCAAATTAAATCAACATCTCTTTTATCCAAGTCTCCTCTGTCTTCTCCCCCTAAATATCTTATAAAGGCAAACTGTTGTCTCTTATTCCTTAGACAGAGCTGTATACGCTCCAAATGTAGTGTATTTGTGAGTTCGTCAAGCCAAGGCTGGAAAGGAGGTGGCAGTTTATTTTTCCAGAATGTTAGAATAAAAGTCGATCATTCTTTAAAGGTGCCCTAGAATTTTTTTTTAAAAAGATGTAATATAAGTCTAAGGTGTCCCCTGAATGTGTCTGTGAAGTTTCAGCTCAAAATACCCCATAGATTTTTTTTTATTCATTTTTTTAACTGCCTATTTTGGGGCATCATTATAAATGAGCCGATTCAGGGTGTGTGGCCCTTTAAATCTCGTGCTCCACGCCCACAGAGCTCGCGCTTGCCTTAAACAACATAAAAAAAGTTCAAACAGCTAATATAACCCTCAAAATGGATCTTTACAAAGTGTTCGTCATGCAACGTCTAATCGCGCAAGTATGGTATTTATTTGGATGTTTACATTGATTCTGAATGAGTTTGATGGTGCTCCGTGGCTAACGGCAAATGCTATACTGTTGGAGAGATTTATAAAGAATGAAGTTGTGTTTATGCATTATCCAGACTGCAAGTGTTTAAAAATGAAAATAGCGACGGCTCTTGTCTCGGTAAATACAGTAAGAAACGATGGTAACTTTAACCACATTTAACAGTACATTAGCAACATGCTAACGAAACATTTAGAAAGACAATTTACAAATATCACTAAAAATATCATGTTATCATGAATCATGTCAGTTATTATTGCTCCATCTGCCATTTTTTGCTATTGTCCTTGCTTGCTTACCTAGTCTGATGATTCAGCTGTGCAAATCCAGACGTCCTGCCCTTGTCTAATGCCTTTCATAATGTTGGGAACATGGGCTGGCATATGCAAATATTGGGGGCGTACACCCCGACTGTTACGTAACAGTCGGTGTTATGTTGAGATTCGCCTGTTCTTCGGAGGTCTTTTAAACAAATGAGATTTATATAAGAAGGAGGAAACAATGGAGTTTGAGACTCACTGTATGTAATTTCCATGTACTGAACTCTTGTTATTTAACTATGCCGAGGTAAATTCAATTTTTCATTCGAGGGCACCTTTAAAGATGGCACGGTTTGTTTGGACAGAAGAAGAGACAGAGTTCCTTATTAAACTCTGACAAAAAGATTAAATATAAAACACTGGATTCTAAACAACAAAGAAATACCACAATTTATCAAGACCTCGAAGCAGATGGAGGGAGAAACACGCAGAAACAATTCATATGTGGTCGTTTCTAAGTATAAAGGGCTTTCCTTGCCATTAATGCTTGGATAACACTCCTACATCTCCTTTGATTAAAAATAATGGGCAGTGCAGTGGCTGCGATATACTTAAACCTACTAACATCCGTTGCCATGATCTTTGGGACGACTTATCGGGAGAGGAAAAAATTACATTTTAGTCTCATCAATGGAAACGCTGTCATTACGCAAATGTTTTTTATTGACATTTAGAAAAAGTTCTAATCTGTAGAGGAAACACAGCGTAACAGATGAATGGAGTTCTCCAGCAAATTCAGCTGCTCTTCTCTAATGTCTCTTTCTGCCAACAGGGTGCATATTATCACTTGGAACGTGGGCTCAGCCATGCCTCCTGAAGACGTCACTGCTTTACTGGGCCTGAATGTTGGCGATGGGAACACAGACATGTATATTATAGGGTGAGAGGCTCTGCTTTTCTATATGATAGCTGCCCAATATGAGTAAAAGTAATCACAGTAAATCTGTTCCTTCCTTCAGAAAATATCATATTAGTCCCTTTAATTACATCAGTAGGATGTCGATCCGTACACTGGAGCACAGCTGAAGACATGAAAAGATTCATTGTTGATTTTTTATCAAACAATGAGGCTATAATGCTATAATATGATACTACAGATGTAATGTACCGCCTGCCTTAAGGTCTCTTCTTCTATCTCTCCCTTTCTGATATTTTTCAGTCTTTAATTTAAGCTTTATTGACTGTCTTTTACTTCTCTCCTGTGTTTGTTTCTTGCTTCTTCTCTCAGCTTACAGGAAGTGAACTCAATGATCAACAAACGACTGAAAGATGTTCTTTTCACTGACCAGTGGAGCGAGGTCTGCATGGACGCTCTCAGCCCCTTCGGATATGTACTGGTCAGTAATGTTCCCCTTAACCACACACACACACACACACACACACACACACAAACACATCCATAAAGTTGTCATTGGAGCCTCAGGGGTCACATTATGTAATCCTGACTGAGTGGCTGAGGATGAAAATCTCTTTGCCGGTCTTTGTCTCTGTCATGTGGCTCGTGTTTCTATTTTCAATCAGTTAGACTCTTTTCTCATTTTATGTGCCATTATTTTTTTTGTGGAAATTTTTTTCTTTACTGCTGAATACAGTTATATAGTGTTTCTACACTATTTGAAATATACAGTATATACTGCAGGGTAAGCAGTATGCTAGTATTATTAGTATTATATTCTGAATATTGCCCACGTCTCTCTGGAGGGATGTTCACATATCACTTCTGCTTAATTAATCACACTGGAAATGGAAGATCCAGTGAAACTCATTGCATTGTAGGCATTTTAGTATCACTGATATAATATTATAGTTTTAATAGTAATATAGTTAATATATTGAATTAGATTTTATTTATATATGTTTTGTTTTCACTTTAGTTTTAGTTAAAGTTTTAGTAATTTTGTTGTGTGTTTTTGTAATTTTTATTAGTTTTAGCTGTTAAATATGTCTAGATAGTTTTTATGAATTTGTAGTTATTAGTTTGAGTTATTTTAGTACTTCAAGTTAAACTAAACAAACTAAACTAAAATGTTCTTTCCTTGGCAATTATCTGAAATAAAATAAATGTAAGGGTTTCTTTATATTTATTTTATTTTATTTAAGTTAACATTTATTGTGTTTACTAAATGTTTTTTTTTTTGGTTATAGTTAACAATAATAACCCTGATTTTAGTATGGGACATTTATGAATATATTTTTTGAAATAGCATCTTTTTAATATATTTTTTCAGTCTTAATTTCTATTTTAGTTTTAGTAATTTTGTTATGTGCTTTTGATTTGATTTTTATTAGTTTTTTTAATATTCCTTTTTAGCTTTAATCATTTTTTTCATCTTATTAGTAATTTTAAAACTTAAGTTTTTCATCTTTTAATTTATTTATTATTTCAGCTTTATTTTATTTATACACTCTGAAAAATGCTGGGTTGTTTCAACCCATGTTTGGGTTAAATAAGTAAAATAAACATTTTATTCAAAAATTTAAACTAATGGTTGGGTTTGTCCATATTTGACCCAAACATGGGTTGAAACAACCCTGCATTTTTTTTTTTTTGAATTAATGAAAACAATCCCTACTAGTTTTAGTTACTAATAACAACAATGGAAACAGTAGTATGGCTGTATACAGGGCCTAAACTTTTTCCACACCTGCCAGTGACTTAAGAAAATTTACCAGCCATAATTTTTTTTTACCGGCCATGAAACTGTTTTTGCAAAAACAGGCAGTAATGACACCAAAATTTTAGATACAAGTGAAAATTTCGATACCACAGATAAAACTACTAGCCCAACTAATATAAATTTAAAACATTTTTAAAGACAAGTAAACACTCATTAATAAAATAAAAACAAATAAGCACAACCTGGTCTCATAGGAAAGACATACCATTGATACGCCAAAATACGTACCAATGCGTACATATCACTGCAGTTTCCAACAGAAATGAACACTAGAGGCAGTAAAATGGCAAGCTTTTTTAATCGTTTTCATACACAGTTACGATTACGGGGTCAGATTATGGATTAATAAAGGCTTGTTTTCACGTCTCCTTGCACAATATTATGTTGTGACTTCAAAATGCTTTTTAACCAGAGTGCACGATTTGTAAACGAATATGTTTTGGACTTTGCATCGGTTAACCAGCTCCATATGTTTCGCTTTTCTGACATAGCAAGCTTGCTCGGTAGCTCAGCTGATACGGAGTTGTACTTAAGACGAAGAAGCCTTGGGTACGAATCCCGTGAAAGGCGAGTCACGGTAAAAGAGCTCAAAGAGAGATCTAAACAAGCTAAAACAGCACGATAACGGATGCTTTTTATGTCACATTTGCTTTTGTTAACACTATCGGGTAGGTTTAGGTGTAGTGTTGGTGGTATGTTATTTTAAAACGCAATGGAGTGCAAATGTCAAATCAGAACTGCGGTGATTCGAATAAAAACCAACGTCATAAAAACGTACCATATTTATCTGTTCCGGCAAAACAAAATTAACACACTTTTAGCGCCACTCAGTGGACATTTCAACCTCAGTGATATGTACGTATTGGTACGTATTTTGCAACTCACGAAAAAGTTCCCACAGGTACGTTTTTCTAATAAGACTGGGTTGAATAAGCAGGAATATTAGGCTGCTGTCACTTTAAGAGCGAATGCACGGATCTAATATACTGATACTGTACACTTACGTTTACTTTCTCAACTGTTTGCATTCACTTAAGATATAACCAACTATGATTACTAGGATACTTGCTATTTTTTGACATAATTTTGTGTGAATTTGTCTGCTCAAGTGCAAAAAGATGTGAAAGAGAGCTCAGTTTAGTAATCTAATGCGCTGTCTGACAAAAGATGCGGCTTTCTGGCGAGTGTTAATTTTAGGGCCTGGTTGTATACCATACGCACCCTGTCAAATTTTCTCTCGTTCTCTAACATTAGATAGCAAGTGATTATTTAGGTTGTGTGTTTTTATATTCCCGGCTCTGTTTTAAGCCAATTTAATAAACCTGATGCTGTAAATCTGTCAGTTTCTCCCAACTCATTTTCAGTCCGTTTATCTCCTGTCCGCTCTCTGTAGGTCACGTCTCAGAGGATGCAGGGAATGCTGCTGCTGGTCTTTGCTAAGTACTTTCACCTGCCTTTCCTGAGAGGCATTCAGACACAGACCACTCGCACCGGACTCGGCGGAATCTGGGTATGTTATCTGCCCTTTTCATGAATGGGTGCAATCTCATACTCTCCCTTTCTAAAGTTATTCAGAGGAATGCCACATTTCTGCATCAGAATATCTCTCAGCTGATATGTGGAACGGGTGTTGAATCCTCATGTGCAGATATGAAAGGTTACAGGAACCTGTTAACAGGGTTGTCAAATATCTCATGCAGTGTGTTGCTGAAATATTAATAATGTGCTGAACACCTAATGAATATAAAATGATGCCATCGTAATGATAAACTAACCTCTCACAGCAAGAATAACTGTGTCCAACTTTAGAACAAAGTGCATGAAGCCGTTTTTTCCCCCTGGGTATTAATAAGTTATAGAGTAAACTCCAAGTCACATTCATCTGAATTCATTGAGCATAAATTTCTATAAGCAGATTTATCTTGTAGTCTTTAAAATTGGAAAGGACTATTTTCTCTGATAATCTCTTTTAAAGGTAACACTTTACTTGAAGGGGTGTGCATAAGACTGACATGACTCCTTCATAATCATGCCATGACACACGCCATGAATATGAAGGAGGTTTTATGCATGTTTATGACAACTGTCATTAAATGTAATTTGCTCAATTATGTCATTTTTAATGCAAAGATGACATTGACTTAGATGTCCGAGTTATGACAACTTGACAAAAACCAATACATCATAACCTGTCAGTGTCTTTGTCATGACAACTTGACATCATTTAGCTTTATGGGTTAACATTACATTAAACTGTCATGTGGTTGGTTTTGACATGAGGCCATTATAATAGTGTCATGAATATGTATCTTGACCTCAACTACAGTGGTACAAATTGAACTTGTCATTAAAATGTCATTAAGTGACAATACTCTGACAAATAATTTTATAACAGCGTCATGAATATTTTTCATTTCATGTTTTTTTTGTTTTTTTTTTTTGTAAGTTTTCTTCAACAAAAAAAAGATGACACTGTTATAAAATAATGGTAACACTTTATTTTAGGGTCTTTTAACTAGTTGCTTATTACTATTAGCATGCATATTACTAGAATATTAATTAATAAGCACATATTAATGCCTTATTCTGCATGACCATATTCTAGATTTTTAATCCTACCCAATACCTAAAATTAATTAACTATATTTAGAAGCAGTAAATTAGGAGTTTATTGAGGGAACAGTCATAGTTAATCGTTTTTAAATGTGTTCCCTTTACTGTAGTGTTACAAATATAATGTAATGTTAACCCATAAAGCTAAGTAGTTTTTTAAGTTTGATAATTAATCTGCTATGTCATGTTTATGACAGGTTATGATGTCTTGGTAATGTCACGTTGTCGTAACAAAGACATCTCAAACAATGTCATCTTTGCATTAAAAATGACATAAGTGAGCGAACGACACTTAATGACAGTTGTCATAAACATCCATAAAACCTCCTTCATATTCATGACGTGTCATGTCATGATTATGAAGGTGTCATGTCAGTCTTATGCACACCCCTTCAAGTAAAGTGTTACCCTTTTAAATCACTGATAATTTTAATGAATTTTAATGAGAGAGCTTAAAGTAATAGTGGAATTTTAATAATTCAATTAAATTAAACATTTTCTGTAAATAAAATCATGTAAGTCACACAAAAATGTTTAACTGTAAGTGTGGCTTAAGTGTTCGGGCCTCTGTATTACTAAATACTGTAAATACATGTAAAACTGGGAGGTGTGTTTATGTCTTATTTCACTGCTGCAATTAGGCAACTGATATATTTCAGCAACAGATGATATACTGTAAAATTTCGACATTCTTTCAGTTTCTCTCATAATTCTGCACACCAGCACTCATCTGCCTTGAGGTCTCAGTTAATGACTGATTGCCATGGTTACCACACACCTGTTCCATATTTTGATTAATTAGTTACCATTTCTGTTCTGCTTGCCTGTGTCAAGTTTTGAGTGGAAAGCCCTGCAGGTTTACATCAAATTTAAATGCACGTACATTTACGTACATTTGTGTACATTTATTCTATAGTTTGGCTAATTTGATAATGCCTTCAGTTACCAAAAAGGGTGTAGAACTTGCAATTTTTAAAGGGGACATATCATGTCTGTGTTTAAGTGCTATAATCAGGTCCCCGGTTCATCTACCGTTTCTGTCCGAGCAATATTTTGGAAAAAATATTAGATCATTCACAGCAATCATAAACATTAGCCTGGTGTGTTTGGCTCTGTATAGTGGGCGTCCATACGGGTTTTGCACAAAAGATTAACATGACGGCACATGCTAGTGGATGAGTTGAATCAACTCCACAGCAACTACATAAATTTATCCACTAACTAACCATTCAGAAACGTCCAGTTTCATTCTAAAAGTTGTAACTTCTTCCTGAGTCTCTCCATCAGTGTCGACTCCGGTTTGAACAATGAAAGGCTGAACACCGTTACTGACAATCCTCATTTTGGCTGCGTGAGATTCTCCAGCTTTGTTGTTGTTGAGCAACCGAAGCGCGAGCTGTTAAAGCTCCGCCCTCTTCTGGAAAGTGGGCCGGCAGCAGCAGCTCATTTGCATCTAAAGGGACAAACACAAATGGCATGTTTTTGCTCACACCCAAATAGGGGCAAATTTGTCAAGCTATAATAAATGATCTGTGGGGGATTTTGAGCTGAAACTTCACAGACACATTCTGGAGACACCAGAGACTTATATTACATCTTGTGAAAGGGCATAATAGATCCCCTTTAACACAATATAATATATATTATTGCACAGAATTTTGCATATATTTGTCCATGAATCAGTGTTGAAAATGCGAAAATGTGCACAAATTTGTGTCTGATTATAAGTGTGGTGACCAGTGTTATTTTAGTGTCATTGATATACTATTATAGTTTTTGTTAATATTTTGAATTAGAATTATATTTTCTGTTTTCTTTTTCATTTTAGTTAATGTTTTAGCATGTTTTGTGGTTTTTTATTAGTTTTTGAAATATGTTTATAAAGGCTTTATGAAGTTTTAGTTTTTTGTTTTAGTGATAACCCCGGTGGTGACATGAAATCGTTAATTAAAAGGAAGGAACATTAAAAATCTTAGGTTCAGCAAAAAAACAAAACAAAACAAAAACTCTTATGAAGAAACTTTATAGAGTTGTTAAGAATTACTAAGGTGATCAGAACTTTATGAGGGGAAAAAAAAAAAAATCTAAAAACAAATTGATCTCTCACTCTCACACTCTGCAGGGGAATAAAGGAGGCATCAGCGCTCGCATGACTGTGTTTGGCCATTCGATCTGTTTCTTGAACTGTCATCTGCCCGCACACATGGAGAACACAGACCAGCGCATGGAGGACTTCGAAAGCATCCTGCAGCAGCAACAGTTTGAAGGACAAGCTGCCATGGGCGTCCTGGATCACGAGTAAGACACACACACACACACACACACACACGTTCATTTTTGTGAATTGTGGGGACATTCCATAGGCGTAATGGTTTTTATACTGTACAAACTGTATTTTCTCTCCCCCTACACTACCCCTACCCCTAAACCTAACCATCACAGGAAACTGTGCTCACTTTTACTTTCTCACAAAAACTCATTCTGTTTGATTTATAAGCCTTTTGAAAAGTGGGGACATGGAGTAATGTCCTCATAAGTCACCCTCTTCTTGTAATACCTATGTCATACCCATGTCATTATACACATTTGTGTCCTGATATGTCACAAAAATGCACACACACACACACACACTAATTAACAAAGTATAAACACACATTGATGTTATTATTGTGAGTGCAACCATCAGGGTCACACAATGAACATGTAAATCAACTCTTTGCACATTTAGTAATTCATAATTATGCATTTGACCAACAGATGGCGCTATTGTACTTTAGTTTCCCTAAGGGAAGTGTTTCTCAGTCTTCAAGTATCAGATTTTATATTGGACATAAAGTTTTGACCCAACACAGTACAAGGTTTTTTATCTTACAAAAAAACAATAAAACATTTTTCTTTTTTCTTTTACTAATTCTGTTCATGATTTTTATGTCATTCAATAGCCATAATTTGCGTGGTTTCTACCAAGTGACAGATAAATGTACTAGTAAATAAGTACCATAGAGTTTAATTCGAATCACAGCCAAGTCAATGACAAAATATTGGGATCTCATGACAGTTTTTAACTATTGGTTGCCAATTTGTATGAATTCCTACCACCTCATTTGTATGTTATTGTACGATCTGCTGAGGGTTAGAATTATCCAAATTGTTCTTTTTATACAAATCAAATTGTATGAATTTATATGAAATCTACAATTTTGTAATTTTTGGTTACCCTTTATTTTGATAGTCCACTTTAGACATTCTACTAACAATAAGTAACTTTCCTACTACATGTCAACTAACCCTTATTGGAGTATAAGTAGATTGTTAAGGTTCGAGTTAGTAGAATAAGTTGACGTAGTTGCAAAGTAGTCAGTAGAATATCTGTTGGGGAGCATAAAAATAAAGTGTTAGCGTGTTTTATCATGAGATCGAGTTATGATTATATGAAGCCATTGATGGTGGAAACGAACTTGATTTGTGACGACAGTGAAATTTGATATTGAAATTGATATTGAAAACTGTATCATGCGACTCAATGTCTGACAAATGTTTGCAGTGTGGTTTTCTGGTTTGGAGACCTGAACTTCCGAATTGAGGACCTTGAGATGCAAGTTGTGAAAGGAGCTATTGACAATAACAAACTGTCCATACTGTGGGAAAAAGACCAGGTGAGAAATGCATGAAGAACCTCTGACCTTCTTTGCTCCCTCTAAAAGTCAAAGATCACGTTTTTCTACATGACATATTATGAAAATATTAAATGCCATTGAAGAAGGAGCAATTGTTTTGTACAAGGCATTGAAAAAACACAATGCAAAATAAATATTTTTGTTGAATCTCTTTATTTCTCCATTCTTCCATGTGCTAGTATTATTTATACTGACAGTATATGTATCTTTTTCTTCTCAATCTCTCCGTCTCGCAGCTGAACATGGCTAAAGGCAGTGAGACTGTGCTTGAAGGCTTCCACGAGGGGCCAATTAAATTCCCTCCTACGTACAAGTTTGATGTGGGCACAGACACATATGACACCAGGTAAAATGGAATTTAATACATTTAGGTCCATAAATACTTCTAATGGAATCTGTCATGCTTCTAAACAGATTCTGAGGGACTAAAAAGACTTAAAGGATTAGTTCACTTTCAAATTAAAATTTCCTGATAATTTACTCACCCCCATGTCATCCAAGATGTTCATGTCTTTCTTTCTTCGGTCGAAAAGAAATTAAGGTTTTTGATGAAAACCTTCCAGGATTTTTCTCCATATAGTGGACTTCAATGGACTCCACGGTTGAAGGTCAAAATTACAGTTTCATTGCAGCTTCAAAGCGTTTTACACGATCCCAGACGAGAAATAAGGGTCTTATCTAGAGAAACCATCACTCATTTTCTAAAAAAAAATTAAAATTTTATACATTTTAACCATAAATGCTCATCTTGAACTAGCTAAGTTTGAACTAAATTGTCATATACAATATGCTAGTGCAAGTATATAACAATTAGTTCAAACTTTGACCTGTGGAGGGCAGTAATACACTTAGCAGTGTCTACACTGCCGGAATTCTAATAGAGAAGAAGAAGAAGAGAGCTAGTTCAAGATGAGCATTTATGGTTAAAACGTATATAATTTTTAAATTTATTTTAGAAAATGAGCGAAGGTTTCTCTAGATAAGACCCTTATTCCTCGTCTGGGATCACATAGAACACTTTGAAGCTGCAATGAAACTGTAATTTGGACCTTCAACCGTTTGGAGGCCATTGAAGTCCACTATATGGAGAAAAATCCTGGAATGTTTTCATTAAAAACCTTAATTTCTTTTCGACTGAAGAAAGAAAGACATGAACATCTTGGATGACATGGGGGTGAATAAATTATCAGGAAATTTTAATTTGAAAGTGAACTAATCCTTTAAGGATTTAAAGGGGTCATTTTTACAGTATACTGACATTTTAACACACCTTAGAATTAAACAGGCTGTTTTTTGCACTTCTGCTATGATTGGCTAATCTCTTTGCATGCAAAATGAGTAACAATATTCAGGCACAAGATGCAGGTTTGCTGTCAGAACAAGCCGTTTTGCAGCTGCAAGTTGGACTGAGAAGGGAGTTTCGAGGTCTAAAACTTTGAGTCTGATAGTATATCAAACTGTTTTCCTGTGAATCTGTAGTATTCAGTTCCTGCAATGATATTATTATCGCATTGTTATTTAAGTGAATCTTCATCTTTCTTAGTGGTAAAAAACGTAAGCCAGCGTGGACTGATCGTATTCTTTGGCGGTTGAGGCCGATGGCTCAGGTCAGCAACAGCGTGTCGAGGCGCAGCTCCATGTCGGGATTAACCAGCGGAATCCGTGTGTCGCAGCATTTTTACCGCAGTCACATGGAATACACCGTCAGTGACCACAAGCCTGTCTCCTCGATTTTCACTCTGCAGGTCAGCACACTAACACTTCTTGATGTTACAATTCTTTAGCTCAAATGGTATTTTTTCATGTTGGTTCAGCTAATGTTCATGTTTTAGAGCAAGGTGGTCGTTTCACACTGTCATGAATGTCTACACTTATTGAGAGCAATTTTCGTAGCTGGTTTGTGCATTGTGTTTAACATGTGATGTCCTTGCAGTTCCCATATAAGGTGGATATGCCTTTAGTTACACTCCTTGTAGAGGATGAATGGAGAGAGGTATCAGACGCAGTGGCCAAATTCACGGTGGTGCCAAACTTTCCTCGAAGCTCTTGGGACTGGATTGGGCTTTACAAGGTTATTTCAATCATTTCTTCAGTTCTGAGCATCTAAAAGATGTAGGAGTATGATAATTAAAAGAATTGATACAAATGTCTTTATTGTCACTTATAAAATTGATTTCACAGGTTGGGTTTAAGCACCATAAAGACTATGTGGGTTACATTTGGGCCAAACAGGAAGAGTCTGATTTCCTGAGACAGGAGCATGAAGTGAGGACAAATCACACATCCATTTAGTTGCATGAGAAAGACATTCACTTGTGTACATGAAGCTACACATTGAAGCTTGTGGATTTTAAATAAGAGATTTTGATTTGCAATCTCCAGGTGATTTTTACTGAGGAAGAATTGCCAAAGGAATCTGGGGACTTCATACTGGCTTACTATAGCAACAATATGAGCTCCATTGTGGGCGTCACCGAGCCATTCCAGGTAGACCATCTCTTTTGCTTTTAATTCCAGCATGTACTTGCTATACACCATAAAACTGTTCTCAGATACTTGAATCAGTAGCTGCGTTTACATGGATCCTAATAATCCGATTGTAATTGGACTAGTAGTACAGATGTACACATGTAACCACATCAATTGTAATGAATTGGCCAAATCAGATTCAAATTTCATTCAGATTGTAAGGGGTAGTTTAAACCTTTTCTAATCCAATCAAGAGGGCAAGTAAACACTTGAAATTAGGATTAAATTGAAGTAGGATTGAAAACCAAAGTGGGAAAGTACTGTGCTTGTGCAATGACGTAAAGTGAAGTGAAGTGAAGTGAAGTGACATGTGGCCAAGTATGGTGACCCATACTCGGAATTTGTGCTCTGCATTTAACCCATCCAAGTGCACACACACAGCAGTGAACACACACACCGTGAACACACACCCGGAGCAGTGGGCAGCCATTGCTGCGGCGCCCGGGGAGCAGTTGGGGGTACGGTGCCTTGCTCAAGGGTCTCACCTCAGTCGTGGTATTGAGGGTGGGGAGAGCGCTGGACATTCACTCCCCTTACCGACAATCCCTGCTGGACCTGAGACTCGAACCCATGACCTTTGGGTTACAAGTCCGACTCTCTATCCATTAGGCCACGACTGCCCCTATGTAAAAATGGCGTAATGACGTATGACGCATGAAACAAGCTGTTGTTGTTGAATAATGTGTCATAAATGACTGTCGTGTCTACAATTCTCCTTTCACTCATTGTCTGTGAAGTGGAGCACTACATCATCCCACCAGTCCTTGTTTCAGACTCTCATCCACAGACGCCTTGTTTTGGGCACGGGAATGGGCGTTTTTACTGCTTGAATATAAGCAGCATGGCACATGATGCAAGCTTCATGTGCTCATTGTCTCATACATTAGGACCTGAAATAGATAAATATTAAGTCTGCTCTTTAAAACAAAGAAAAAAAGCAATGTAGGAGAATGGTTAGTATGTGCAAGCAGCAGGAAACTATATTCATGCAGTGTGCGCATGCCAAAAAATCAATTCCAATTTGAAGCTTGTGACATATAAGTGCGCACATCAACCCGATCACTTTATTTGGCGTTCATGTAAACACTACTTTCAGATTTCATTCCGATTGAAACAAAAGGTGTCCATGTAAACGTAGCTTCAGTCTGAAATGCTCGGTTTAAAGAGGACCTTTTATGCAATGTGTTTGAACACCGATGTGACCGCGGTGTGTGAGAACAGCCAGCCTATAATGGTAAAAATCCACTCACTCATTTTTTTATAATTCCCCTAAATCAAAAGCAGTCTCTTCAACCACGCTGATTCAGATTCCCCCCCTACAATGACGTCATTGTAGAGAGAAGCCCCGCCCACAGCTGGTGACGATCTGCCTCATTAGCATATACACAGTCCTGAGTGAAAAGCACAGAGTCCACCATTTCTATATCCTTGCTGGAGTTGTACAATGTCTGCGCCAAAGAAGCATTACAAATGTTGTGTTTTGGGATGTACCAATGCACATAAGAGTCTCCATAGACTGCCGCCATCTGAGTCACTGAGGACATCGTGGTAAAATTTCATTTTCATCATATGTTGTGAGTTTGTTGGCACTCTGTACCACTAATGTTGCTAAAGCTTCCATTGTCTCTGCCTGTTTTCACTGATGCTGCCTTCACATGCTATCAGAATTATCATAAATACGAGTTTCATAGTTAAAAAGTGCACATGAACGCCCTTTGAATTCGCCCTTTGAAAGTGGGAATTATAAAATTTCTGAAGGCACCAGGAGACCAGAGCTATGTTGTTGCTTTTATCCCGCCATGCTCATCATCTGCGTAATTCACAAACGCGCATTTATTATGCACAGTACAATCAGATGACTAAACATGTAAGGCTGAACACCGCTACTGACAGTTTCAGTGCGTGAGATTGTCCTGTTTTGTTGTTGCCGGTATGCTAGAGCATGAGCTCTTTAAGCTCCGCCCTCTTCTTGAGAAGGGGCTGGGAGCACCAGCTCATTTGCATTTAAAGGGACACAGAAAAAAATCGTATTTTTGCTCACCCCCAAAAAGTGGCAGTTTTTAACATGCTATAAAAAATGTTCTGTAGGATGATTTGAGCTAAAACCTAACACATACACACACACTTTGGGGACATCATAATAGGTCCCCTTTAAGTTTCTGTCTCCAATATGAATAAATACTAAAATAACACAGATTTTTTTTTCTTTTCTTTTTTTTATTAAGAAGTTGATTATGCTTTCCAGTTAATACATTTCTCCTCCTTTAATAGATTCAACTGCCAGCCTCCACCACCGCTGGTCTGAGTCCGTCTGACAGCTCCGACTTCACGTCTGATGATGAGGTAAAGAAGGGCGACTCCTGTGACTCCAGCCCTGAGACTGAAGAGCAGCAGAGCAGCAGCTGGAGCTCCAGACACACCGAAGGGCAGACGGCAAACCCGTACCAACCGCACTCCAAAGACACCACCGTGGCACATTCCAGCTCTAGCAGGCAGGGCGGTGGTACTGTCAAGTCCTCTGATGACCCTGTCGCTACGGATGACAGCTCTAACTCAGGAAAAGATGCAACCAAGCCAGAGGAACCTTAGATAAGCACACCACCTTCTCTGGAGGATTATATCAGCTCAAGGCTGGGGTTGCAGGTTTCTGTTGGGTCTGTGATTTCCTTGTAGATTTACCGTCCTATGATGTTGTTCGGAGATGTTGTATAATATGTTGCAGGGCAGCAGTAAGCGTTAAGTATGTGGCTCCCTCCAGCAAATACACGAGGGCAGACTACTGTTCTGTGTAGACATACTATTCATATTCTTCTTTCTGTCTCTCCGACTGCACAAGACAAAACCTTAAACACTAATAAATAATCCTACACTCTTAAAAATAAAGGTTTCAAAATGGCGTTTTCGCAGTAATGCTATAGAAGAACCATTTTGGGTTCCCCAGAAAAACTTACAGTGAACAGTTTGTTAATTTATTGTTTAAATCTAAAGAACCTTATTCCAAATTAAAGAACCTTTTATGTAATTGAAAGATTCCATGGAACCATCAATGGCAATAAAGAACTTTTATTTTTAATAGTGTAGCTATACTTGCACAATAATAATGCTTTTAATTGATACATATGGAAGTTTTTTCCAAAATTAACCAGGGTTAAATGCACAATGGAAAACAATTCTGGTTCTTAGTTTTGGATTTATTGGAGCAGATCCTCAGTATGATTTCCAGTGCTCTGTTCCAAATTCTAGTGAGCTGCCTATCTAGGCATCATAAACACCCTCCAGACTCCCAGATGCTTTCTTGAAATACCTTGGCTGCGTTTAACTCCACTTTTAGACATACACTCGCAAACTTCCTTAAGCACTTCCCCTCGGGGAATCCCTGCCGCATTTTGAAGTGCGTTCAACTTCGTCAAGTGGGTGAGGGAAGTTTATTTGGACAGATCCTCGCAACTCGATTTTGACCGAGGGAGCGAGTCTACTCATATGCACACTTCAGGCAGATCCATAGACCACAATGCAACACGATTGTGACGTCAAAAATAGCAACTCGCATGGCGGGCTCCATAGCAGATTCCAAGGGCTTAGGGTGTTCCATTTAAACCCACTGCAAGGGTTCGGCCAGTAGTGGGCACTGCAAGCAATGATGTACATCCGAGTGAATGAGACGGAGGGAAGTTGGTGATGGAAGGGCATATAAAAGTAGACTTAAATGCAGCCCCTGTTTTGGCAAAAGATAGGGTATTCCCAGAATGCACTGTAAGAAATAAACCTACTGATAAAATAAAATATTTTATCACATTCTGAAAACAATGAAGATAAATTGCTCGATCTCATTGACTATTTAAGACAACCTTTGTGTGTGCTACTCAATTTGGTACATCAGAATAACTTCAGACTCTTGGGCTCTGTTTACACCCGGTAAACCCGGAAGCGTTTTAGTCGATCGGAATCACAAGTGGAGGATGTTAAATACAGGTGTAAGCGGGGTTTAAAAAGTTTTGAGCTTGTCCACCTTTGACCACTTCCAGATTGCTTTCGTAGTGTAAATGCTCATGTGGTCGACAGTGTTCGAACATCCACTAAAGACCGCCTACTCTCCACCTACTGACCTAATGCATAAACATTATGGGAAGCGCGCTAGCCAGATTTAAACTTTGTCGGCTGAAGACCCAAGTTTGGATTGAAGACGAAAAACGTACCAAGCACAACGTTCTCTCACCATTCCTGATTTCTAACACAGTCTTGTGGCTGTCAGAGCAGAAACGAAAGCTGATGCTCTCTGTATGTCTTTCTGTTATCTCCATGCGTGTTCATATGTTAATTGCGCAAGCTTATTTTGATCTTATATAGATCTGAAAAAACACCATAAATTTACCCATCTATAGACTCTTCCCTCAAAGAAATCAGGACAGAAGTGGTTGAAAGTTGACAAAAGAGACAGATTAAAGGGTAGCTGTCTCCCTCGTCTACTTGTGATCCGATCGACCAAAATGCATCTTAATACCAGGTGCCTTGGAATCAGTTTTATGCATTGGTCAAGTTTCTCATCGCAAATTGCATTAACAGAGTTACTAATAAGGCTACATTTCAATTAGGATGCTGCCTAGTAAGGTAGCAGCCTATGTAGATAGTAGAGAGCGATGCAGCTCACTAGGGTTTGGAGCAGAAATCGTGACTTTGACTTCCTGACAGAGGACATTGGAAATGACCTGCTAAAGGTGAAATGCTGTTGTCATCACCTTATTGTGACAGGGAAAGGTAAATTGTGTTTAAGAACAATACACATGCTCTGCAATTGCATATATTTACCATAATCTCCTCAGGTCCTTGAAAGGCAGATGCATATAAAAGCACTCGGTAAAGTACAGTTTGTATATTATTCATGTCGATTACCGGTTTAACCAACTGTTAGCATTTTATGATATTATAGGACAATGATGAAATCTTTTGCTCTCAGAGTTGTGACTGCTGTGCCGTCATGTTCCTGTGGTTAATGTTCTCGAAAATAATTTAAAAGCGATGTCCAGCTCTTTAACCTGCCAGTTTAAAGTCAACATGAAATGCCGTTCACGAGCCACATTTGCATCATGTATTTCAACAAGATGGCCAATGAAATAAACGCAGGGCCAGACTTGATTTTATCAGTCAAGAAGTGATTGGATTGTGAAAAGTGGCTGTTATAAACCAGAGAGAAGCCACGTGACTGGAGCTTTTTGACATTAACCAAAAAAGAAACATTAATTTATTTAAGATTAAATTATTGCACGTTGATAGAAGAATACAAAGACAAATATTTTTGTAAAGTAACGCTTATCGCTATAAGGGCTGGTTCACACAGAATGCGTTTTTGCATTTAAAATGGGCGGAGGAATGAGGTGAAAAACGTAAGGTCTAGAGACACATTTTTTAAAACTTAACTTCAGCGCTGTGTTTTTAGAATGCTGTGTCATGCGTGAGATGCTGCAAAAGAGGTGAGCGCAACTCTCAAAAACATCCGATTAGTGCATGTTTACACAGAGAAACAATGGTAAAGAAGCCAGTGGAATGCAAAAACGCATTCTGTGTGAACTGCCTTTTATAGTTGGCATGAAATGGAAGTTGGCATACTAATTTTTCATTTCGAACATGAAAAAATGTAGGTGATTTTGTCCATGGGGAATTGATTGGATGGTTGTGGTTTGCTATTGGTGGATCTTGTGTGAGCAACAGGTTGCCCCGCCCTCGCACCAGTAAACACATCATCAGAGAAGAGATGTTGCTGCGAGAGGGAGGGGATGTTATTTTGATTAAAGATTACAGAGGGCACATGAATAAGAAAAATGGTGGTGTCAAAATTAGCGTGTTAACGCATGCAATGATTTTTTTCAGTTTAATCGCATCAAAAAATATTTAATGCAGTTAACACAGAATCTGTTTTTTCCTTCATAATTTGGCTAGCGTTACATTATATGATCGCGCCCTTATTCACGCAAACGCTTTTAAACCATTCAAGCGCCACAAGACAAACGAGAGCGCCAGTATCAAGCTCTCTTTTGCGCTTGAACAAACAATAACACAGAATTATGCCAAAATGCCCTTTTCGTCAAGTATCCTTATAAGAGTAGTCTTAAATTAGTTAAATAAATGAATGTTATTTAGTTAACATAATTAGTTAAATAAATAAATGAACTTAAAGAGTTGTGAGAAAATGAGATGCACGTCAGATCCACGTCATGTTCGGCAGCGGCAGCTCTTAAAGTGACAGCAGCCTAATAATCCTGCTGCTGTGATGTCTGTCATTAATGTTAATCAATGAACAAAGATAACAGACAAAAATTAAAGCTTTAATAAGGATTAATCTAAATTAAATTGATCATTTATGCAGTGAAAACTGTAAAGTGTTTGATAAGAATTCTCTATATTTCCTACATGTTAGACGGGCACACTCTAAAAAATGCTGGGTTAAAAATAACCCAAGTTGGGTTGAAAATGGACAAACCCAGCGATTGGGTTGTTTTAACCCAGTGGCTGGGTTAAATGTTTGCCCAACCTGCTGGGTAGTTTTATTTAACCCAAATATTGTTTAAAAATTACTGTATTTCTTGCTTAAAATGAACCCAAAATATGTTGGAAATTAACATTTATTAATATGTTTAATAAACAAACATTTATTAATATTTTTTTTTAAATAATATTTAAACAATAAACATTTATTAAATTGCTTATTAATAAATGCTCATCTTTTTGATTATTATTGTTGCCTCTAGTAATTATGAGTCTGATTTTTAATTTCCAACCTATTTTGGGTTCATTTTAAGCCAGACATATAGTAATTTGTAAACAATTGTTGGGTTAAATAAAACTACCCAGCAGGTTGGGCAAACATTTAACCCAACTGCTGGGTCAAAACAACCCAATCGCTGGGTTTGTCCATTTTCAACCCAACTTGGGTTGTTTTTAACTCAGCATTTTTTAGAGTGCAGGAAGGCCACAGGTAAATATGACATTTATTATAATGGGTTTTAAGTTCACTTATATTAAAAGTTATTTTTTTAAGACAAATGTTGAAATTGATAGCTTTTAGTTATTATACTGTAATGGAAAAAATGTGCAATTAATTAGTTAATGTTTTTTTTAATCGACAGCTCTAAAAAGAATTATGCGCATGGAAAAATTGTCTATAATATATACAGCAATATTTTGATTTCATGCTGACTTTAAGGTGCGTTCATGCTAACTTTGATTGAATTGCTAGAGGTCGCCAAATTGCTGTGCTGTTAGATTATTGTAGTAGAATTTGCTCAACTTTGTTGCACTGACAGCGTTTTCATTGAATGACTGAGCTGTCGAATCCCTGTCAGTGTGAACACCTGTACAGACCAGACACGTGCATTAAGGAAGCGTCAGTTTTGATTTCATGTTGACTTTAAACGATGAATGCATGGATTCTATCTGATCTTTAGTCTGATTTGTGTCAAGTATTGTATCCTGACTGTACTTGTGGTAGGAATCCTAGCATATTTGTTGTCTAGGGCTTTCTAGGATTTATCCTACATGGTAAAATCTCTCGTCTCCTCGACATCTCCTTCCCTTTCTCTGTATTTCCCTTTCCACTCCTCATCTTGTCTTTTCGTCTCCTCCTCCAGGTTTTGACGTCGTCTACAGGGCTCTACTACGTGCTCCGATATCGTAATCTATTAGTAGCTCGTGAAATTTTGTACCATGACTACTTAGCCTTAGGACACGTGGCGTGCCGTCTCACTGTTTACATGGTTAGCTGAGTGAGAGTATAAGCGTGTCAGTGTATGTGTTTCTGCATGGATATTCACAGTGTCGTGCCGTCCACCACCTTTTAATATCGCAGAGGTGTAGAGAAGTGGAATAGAAAATGTGGGCGATGGAAGAAATGAAAATGGTCGTTCTTTTACATTATACACGTTTTTAAATAAACCTTTGTAGTTTGGAATATCTTTGGAAATCGAAACAATCAGGCATTCTGGAACAAGACACTTTTTACTAGGAATACTATAAGTTAATAGTCTCTAACAGGAAAATTAAATACCCGGCATTTTGTCAAACAACTGCATTCTTGAGATTTGTAAAGTGTTTTAGTCTCTATTTTCTGTAGGACCCACACAACACACGTGTCGCTGCTGTGTGTGTTTTAACATGGTGGGTGTTGCTAATAAGTTCATGAAGTTATGTGAAGCACAGAGCATGTTTCATGTCATGTTTATTGGTGGTGCTTGCTAAGGCAATGATGACTATTATTAATCACTCATATTTAGGTTTTGAACAAGTCCTTGAACTTAATTGTTAGACTTTTGTGCAGAACTGCGCTCTTTGTACATGAATGATTCCTCCAATCACTGTTGAGAAGAGATGTGCTATTACTGTTTTAAACGATCAGACTTATTGAATTTGAGGGACTCAAGCCCTCTCAAAGGGTAACAGACCTTAATCAGGGTAGCGGCACATTTAATTTTTGACTGGAATGAAAATGAGGCTGTGAAGGACAGAAATACAGTGTTCAAGGATTATACTGTTGTTTAACTCTTTTTCCGACATTTAAAAAAAAAAAAGTTGCCAGTCACCGCCAGCATTTTTGATCATTTTCACAAAAATGTAATGTCCCCCAGAATATTTTGTTGTATGAATATCTGAACAGAACAGAGCCACTGCTTTTAAACTAAAAAAAAAACTTTTTTATCAACACTTGGATGTGAGTGTTTCTTAAAAAAGCAACATTTTGAACAAAAATGTTGAGAGAATCGCTTTTTTCAAGGACTACAATGCTTTTGTCACTTGTTTCTGGTTCTTTTTTCGTCTGTGTTTTGATCCGATCCAGAGATTCTGTATTCTTTCAGAAGTTGTGTAATAGCACCCCCTACCGTATAACAGGTAAAACACGGAAAGCCCGAAAGAGTAAACAACATACCGATTGTTCAGCTGATGAAATGTCTTTCCGGGGAAAAAAAACATTTTTTTTTATCAGACTAAAACTATGTGAAGGACCCTTATACAGTGCATGTCATTGCAGTCTATTCCTCACAGCCTTGTTTTCATCCATTAAATTCAAAATGGCGTCTAACCTGACTAAAGGCGCGTTCACACCAAAAACGATATAAAGATAACGATAAAGATATAGTTATAAAAATCGTTCTAAATATAAAAGAATAGCACTGTCCACACCACAGCTATAACGGTAATGATGTAGAGAAACGATATCGTTGGGATCGCTTTCAGAACTATTTTTTTCCATTTGTTGAATGATAAAACACCGACAGCCAATCAGAATCCATTCTAATTTAAGGGCTCGCGCATTTAAAATGGCAGACAACATTGCGGAGAAGGTCCAGAAAAAGCCACCACTGTTTGACAATTCAAACCTCCTTTTCAAGGATACTTTAAAGTAAATGGATATATGGAAAACAATCGGTCATAATAAACGGTGAGAAATATTATTAACGATGTGATCATTATGCCAGGCTAGCAAACAGTGTAAAATAAAATTACCTCAGGTATCCAGTGCTAGTTTCGGCAACATTGTCTTGCTTCCATTGAAGTTGCAGTGAAAAAAGACTAGGTGTTGTTTTTATTCCACCATATTGACTTTGTCAGCTGAATTCACTGTTAGATTAGATCGATTACACTAGCTATTCACTCGAAACTTAGCAAACTGAGGACATCTGCTGGTTAAAGCCGTGTAAATGCAACAAGAACAGCAAAAACATGTTGTACACACTTTGAAACCGCAGCGCATGAGATTAGAATAAACAGACCGTTATCGTTCCTTGGTGTGAACGGACCTTAAGGTCTATATCATAGAGCAACAATGGCCTGGCATCCACAACACTTTATCATCGCGGCGGTGAGCGAGGCAAGCGCCACTCACATTTTCATCAAAAAAATTTAAAAAATCATTTGCAACAGGATCAGGTTTGTTAATACTCATATTTTTTATACTTCATTAGCTCTACAAAATTTGAACGCTAGATGCAGTATTGGAAAAATAATTTCCTTTCAAAGCCAAATAAATGTTTTGCAAGTGCCAGTGTTTGATACTTTGAATATTTTTGGTTTTAATTTCTAGTTCGTTCGGAGAAATTCCGTTTTTTGAGCTTGCAAGATGTCATATAATCATGTGTAGGAAATGTTATTGGATGAAATGAGCTCAATGATTATGTGGGTATAGATTCAGTATGTAGAATAGATGACAATCAGTGCCAAAACAGAGAAGAAACTTTATTTAAGATTATATTTATTTTATATACTTATTCATGACATTATGTCCATTCCATATTCTGCTGGTCAGCTTGTTTCAATCATTATAAAGAAGGTGATTTATGAATATAATGAAAATATGAATATATAATTTTGTTTTCCTTTAAGATTTTACAGTTCTGCATCTTTATTGTTCATTAAAGCAAATGTCACTCATTGCTGTTTGCTTTATATTCACATTGATTATAAATAAACACTTGTATTGAGCAGAATGTATCGACTCGGTAGGCCTGTGAACCATTGTTCTTGGTTGTTGTTGTATAATGGTGTCTTGCCTTAGACCACTGTTAAACATTGGTGTCAAAATGAAAATAAATCCTTTTGAAAGTGGAATATTTTATTACTATTTCATGAAGAAAATCTGTAACCTACACTACCATTCAACAATTTGGCATCAGATTTTTTTTGAAAGAAATAAATACTTTTATGCATAAATAAGCATTTTCAGTATAAGAAGATGTTAAAAGGCACACTATGCAAGATTTTTGGATTAAAATATCCAAAAACAACTAGAACAGTGTTATATATTTTGTTGACTTGTGTACTTACATTATACCAGGTGATTAAAAAAAATTACATATTGTGCTTTTAAGTGAAGTTAGACTTATCATGGTCTTATTTACCACAGTTGTCAAACTGAAAAGGTTCCAGATGCTTAAATAATATAAAATACTTCATACCTGTGCATGCAAACAAATAATTAGTATAATTAAGTAAGTATAATTATTAATTTCTGTAATAGACTTTGCATATGTGGGTTATAAGTAAGCTACCAAAAAAAAGTTAAACAAAATATTTTGCAAATAATAATAAATCTCACAAGGACCTCATCTTAAATTCTACTTATTACAGTATAAGGGAATGTATTATAGTTCAGACAAGATTTTTAATAATAAAACATAGAACATTGATTCAGAGTCATCTGGTCTTTAATAACGTCCTCACAATGTTAGCACAAAAATGTTATTTATACATTGTTCATGGAATGATTTTTCTGAAATGTTTTAGTTGGAAGATTGTTTTATGTTTGTTTTATCTGTTTCAGAACATTCAGAGAACATTCAAATGTAACGTTCTCTACATATTTGCAAAATTATACAATGAAACATTCCCTTAATGTTTGCATGACCAAGAAAAACATCTTTAAAACATTTAAAAACTGGATGTTTTGAACGTTCAAAGAACATTTGGAAATAACGTTTTCATAACCGTTAGCAAAATGTTCTTGATGCATTATTGGTAGCTAAGTAAACGCTATTCCAAACCCGTACGTGTCGCATCAGCCTTGACGTGGAAAAGTTCACCCAAAGATTGAAAATTATTAAAGGTTAAAATTTGAAGTATTTACCCAGCCTCATGTTGCTCCAAACCCCCTGACTTGTGCACTACATAAACCAAAATTTAAGTTATCCACTTCAAATGGGAGAAGTTTTCAATTGAGCAATTACTCAAATGAGATCAGATACAGTGGTATGCAAAAGTTTGGGAACCCCTTGCAGAATCTGTGAAAATGTGAATAATTTTAACAAAATAAGAGAGATCATACAAAATGCATGTTATTTTTTATTTAGTACTGTCCTGAGTAAGATATTTTACATAAAAGATGTTTACATATAATCCACAAGACAAAAAAGTAGCTGAATTTATTAAAATATCTCCGTTCAAAAGTTTGGGAACCCTTGATTCTTAATACTGTGTGTGGTTACCTGAATGATCTATGACTGTTTTTTTGTTTTGTGATGGTTGTTCATGAGTCCCTTGTTTGTTCTGAGCAGTTAAACTGAACTCTGTTCTTCAGAAAAATCCTCCAGGTCCTGCAGATTCTTCAGTTTTCAAGGATTTTTTGCATATTTGAACCCTTTACAGCAGTGACTGTATGATTTTGAGATCCATCTTTTCACACTGAGGACAATTGAGGGACTCAAACACAACTATTAAAAAAGGTTCAAACATTCACTGATGCTCCAGAAGGAAACACGATGCATTAAGAGCCGGGGGGTGAAAACTTTTGAACAGGATGAAGAAGTCCAAATTTTTCTTATTTTGTTGAAATATTTTTTTTTTCATTTAGTACTTCTCTTCGGAAGCAACAGAAGATACTTGCATGTTTCCCGGAAGACAAATTAAGTACAATTTACCTTGATCTTTAAATTCAAAAAGTTTTCACCTCCCGACTCTTAATGCACCGTGTTTCCTTCTGGAGCATCAGTGAATGTTTGAACCTTTTTTAATAGTTGTGTTTGAGTCCCTCAATTGTCCTCAGTGTGAAAAGATGAATCTCAAAATCATACAGTCACTGCTGGAAAGGGTTCAAATATGCAAAAAATCCTTGAAAACTGAAGAATCTGCAGGACCTGGAGGATTTTTCTGAAGAACAGAGTTCAGTTTAACTGCTCAGAACAAACAAGAGACTCATGAACAACATCACAAAACATAAAAACAGTCATAGATCATCAGGTAACCACACACAGTATTGAGAATCAAGGGTTCCCAAACTTTTGAACGGAGATATTTTAATAAATTCAGCTACTTTTTTGTCTTGTGGATTATATGTAAAATATCTTACTCAGGACAGTACTAAATAAAAAATAACATGCATTTTGTATGATCTCTCTTATTTTGTTAAAAATTATTCACATTTTCACAGATTCTGCAAGTGGTTCCCAAACTTTCACATACTACTGAAATTCTGATTTAATTGAGGATTTGACTTGACATGTTATTGAAATGTAAGCCTGAAAAACAGCTTTGAAAATTCTAGTCTTTCCACATTCAAGTAGAAAGAAGCTTGCATAACTAAACCGAGGTGTTACCAAAGATCTGATTTTCTTTGAAAAGACTTCGCCGTAAGGAAGCCACTCCTGGAGTTTACTGAAAGAAAGCAGAATTCAGGTATGCAGCAGAAGCTTTTACCCAAAACAATTTGAAGTTCACCCATTATAGTCTCCCTGGTGCAACCCGAAGTTAAGAGCCTTTTTTTAAAGGCATAATGCCAATAGCTCAAGTATCGCTTCGTGGAATTCAAACCTGTGACCTTTCAGTTACCCACCTCTGCAATGTACCGCATGTGACGAAGCCTGAAGCCTCCTGGAAGGCCATTTTATGCTAATAAAGCACATATTAATACCTTATTCTGCATTATTATATTCTACATCCCTAAATCCTACCTAATACTTAAACTTAACAACCTTAGTAACTAATAAGCAGTAATTACCAGAGTCATAGTTAATAGTTAATTGAGAGAATTGAACCCTAATCTAAATATACTGTATAATTCTACATTATCCAGTTCCAGAGTGTTTTCTATATTGGCCCTTTTAAAATATATGTCCAAATGACAAACAGTTGAGCATATTTATACATTTACTGGGTGACAGTATTCCCCACACTATAACATTTTAATGTGCCCTGAATTACACGTTATGCAATAAGATTTTGTTCAGAATGTTATTTGTTTAGAGCTGCAACTGTCTGATTCATTAGAATACTAAAGAAATGTGAATAAAACAGCATTATCAAAGAGACAAGGCAGGGCTTGTCAATGAATTAAAACTGTGTTGAATAACAGGGTTTACCTCATATAACACAACTAAAGAAAACTTCCCTCGCTGTTACGCAATGCTCTTTCACAGGGAGATTGATAAGAAAAACAGCCTGATCATGACAACAACGTTTGTATATACAATATAAGCGTGTGGTTATATCAGTGTTTGCTTGCCAGCATTGCCCATTTCTGATGCAATACTTGGCTGGATTGAGAGGTGTGGTGTTAAGCAGTGCCATTGTGAGGGAGATTTGTGCCTATAAACTGCTGTCTCATCCTGACCGCGTCAAGGACAGAGTCTGGTTTGGAAATCTTTATTTTTATGCGTCATATTGAATTAAAAACCTGAGTCATTGTCAATTTGAGATTTCATCCGAGTCAGAACTGCTGCTCTAATATGACACAACAGATTTTCAAAGTAAAATGTGTGATGTGTGTCTTTGCTGCTTCGGTCTTTACATGTAGTTTGGTTCAACAGAAGCATCTACTGTTGGGAATAACATGATAAGAATGGTGGATTGCTGAGGAAGAATGTATGAATAATAAGTGAAACAGAGAGAATTGTCATGTTGTCCCAATAAAATGTCAATATGACAATCAGTCTAGAATGAGTAGCACATCTATTAATTTCAAAATCTTTTAAAATAAAACAATTGTTTCACATAAAGAATATAAAGCCTACAGGAATGCTCTTTCTTATTACTGCTATGATAAATACTACTACTACTACTAATAATAATAGGCCTATATTTAAAATACAAATTAGTGAAGTGTAAGCCTACAGTGCATCGTTGTAGATTTGAATGAAATTCTGCAGGCTTTATTGCTTCCATGTTTTATCTCTAAGGTTATTATGTCAGGCTAATGACCTGTATTATTATCTTCATCCACTAAACAGTAATATAGTGTATGGATTATGTAACAATTAATGACATTGCACTTTGATATTGACCAAGTGTCAGATGAGAAACACGCCTGGGGTGTCATGACCTACCTGACAAACTTGGTTACTGTTGTTCAACCGTTCAAAATGATAATTTTTTTTATGTTTTTGAAAGAAGACTTGGGGAGCGTCAAAATAAAAGTGTTTGCAGATATTAAGACAGTCTACTAATACTCTAATGACTGCTAGCTGACATGTTGCAAAGTTACTTATAGTTAGTAGAATGTCTAAAGTGGATTATGGAAAAAAGTGTTACAGATGACTCTTCTGCTCACCAAGGCTGCATTTATTTAATAAAAATTACAGTAAAAAAAGTAATATTGTGAAATATTATTACAATTTAAAGTAGCTATTTTCTATGTGAATATATTGTAAAATGTAATTTATTTCTGTGATGCAAAGCTGAATTTCCAGCATCATTACTCCTGTCTTCAGTGTCACATGATCCTTCAGAAATCATTCTAATATGATGATTTGTGACCACTGACAGGTGAAGTGAATAACACTGATTATCTCTTCATCACGGCGCCTGTTAGTGGGTGGATATATTAGGCAGCAAGTGAACATTTTGTCCTCAAAGTTGATGTGTTAGAAGCAGGAAAAAGCAAGCGTAAGGATTTGAGCGAGTTTGACAAGGACCAAATTGTGATGGCTAGATGACTGGGTCAGAACATCTCCAAAACTGCAGCTCTTGTGGGGTGTTACCGGTCTGCAGTGGTCAGTATCTATCAAAAGTGCTCCAAGGAAGTCATGGGCGGCCAAGGCTCATCGATGCACGTGGGGAGCGAAGGCTGGCCTGTGTGGTCCGATCCAACAGACGAGCTCCTGTAGCTCAAACTGCTCCAGAAGTTAATGCTGGTTCTGATAGAAAGGTGTCAGAATACACAGTGCATCACAGTTTGTTGCGTATGGAGCTGCATAGCTGCAGACCAGTCAGGGTGCCCATGCTGACCCCTGTCCACCGCCGAAAGAGCCAACAGTGAGCATCAGAACTGGACCATGGAGCAATGGAAGAAGGTGGCCTGGTCTGATGAATCATGTTTTCTTTTACATCACGTGGATGGCCGGGTGTGTGTGTGTCTCTTACCTGGGGAACACATGGCACCAAGATGATAATGCGTCCTGCCACAAAGCAAAAATGGTTCAGGAATGGTTTGAGGAGCACAACAACGAGTTTGAGGTGTTGACTTGGCCTCCAAATTCCCCAGATCTCAATACAATCGAGCATCTGTGGGATGTGCTGAACAAACAAGTCCAATCCATGGAGGCTCCACCTCACAACTTACAGGATCTGCTGCTCACATCTTGGTGCAGATACCACAGCACACCTTCAGGGGTCAAGTGGAGTCCATGCCTCGACAGATCAGGGCGGTTTTGGCAGCAAAAGTTAGACCAACACAATATTAGGAAGGTGGTCATAATGTAATGCCTGCTCAGTGTGTATATATTTAAATCTTTCTGACAAAGTTGCCATTTTTGGAGTTTTGGATGAACTATTCCGTCATGGTACAAAAGTACAAAACCGATGACATGACATGGTGGTCATGAGGCTTGTTTATATAAGAGGATGTGATAATGTTCAGAGATGGCTTCAGTTCAGATCAATATCAAGGCTTCAGTGGACTGTCACTTTGCTTCAGTTACGTGTCCTTTCTCAGCGCTGAGACATAATTGGAAAAAATTGACAACACAGTTTCTCCCGATGGCCATATTGACAAAAGAGGCAGTGCTTAAGTAAGAAGCAGACATACAATTTACCTTTCTTCAAATCACATCAGGACAGCCGATAAAGCAGGACAAATCTTCAGGGCATCCATTTTATGTCTTGTAATTGTATTTGGGTTTCCTCTGAAGCCAACATTACGGTTAATCGTGCTTTTAAGTGTTCATTCACCACAAGTTGCGCAAGATTGTGTGTTCACGTGGATTTCATATTGACGTACAATGACATTTACATGATACTCCAAGGTACATCAAATAATAAGATATGGTACTTATACAATATTGTGCAATGAATGTTTTTCATGGTGCATTCTGGTACTTTTGTGTTATTGTAGTAGTCCATTAGTCCATTACCTATATATATTAATGTTTGTTATCACCACAGGTTGCACAAGAGTGTGATGTAACATGGATTTCATATTTAAATGTTGTTTATATTATACTCTTGTACATGTCTAAAAACATTTTGTTAATGTAGTAGCCTATACGTTTATTACAATGTGTGTAAAACCATAACAAGTATGGTTAATGATGTTTTTAAGTCTTTATTGTTATCACTAAGAGTTATGTTTACATAGGCTATTCATATACCACGTTGTTTACATGAATGTCCTTCAAAAAATAATATTACCATATGTGTCTAAACCATGGTATGATATAGTAGTGTGTACAAGCAATTGCTAATTATGTTTTTAAGTCTTAATTGCTAACAATTGAAGTGGGTTAACAGAGGCAAGTTTTAATATTCATGATATTTACTTACTCGAAGGTACTTCAAAGTATAGCTACGTCAAGAAAATAACGTTAAATAGTTTTAACACGGTAAGTGTTGTATTATTTTGTGTTTGTTTCTGTGTAAACACTTACCTTTATGTTTTAAAACGTTTGTTATGAGCGCACGTTGCAATCCCGTGCAAGTTTACATCATTCTTGACATATTACCATACTGCCCCACTGATTTCTGTGCCACACCCCCCTCACGCAACATGGTTTCGTCCAGTCACCTGAGAGGCCGAGAGAGCGCGGGCCCCTGATGACGTGAGGCGGGCCGTTCCATAAATACTCTCACGCTCCGCGGAGGGGTGACAGATTTCCTGCGTTTTCCAAACGAGTGAGTGAAGTACAAAAGAGAAACTAAAAATGATGAACGGAGAAATTAACGGGTTCTACAACTCTCTTATTGAGGAAGACTGCTTCTTGTTTACATCGGAGTCCGTTGGAGAAGGGCATCCAGGTAAAATATGCAAACTAAACTTTGGGTAACGTTACAGTACCAACTCCGCTATTACATAACAGCACCTGTTCTATTTTCCTTATTATTTAAATATTTTTTTCTAACTATATTTTTCCTAAAGTAACTGTATTTGCTTTAGTTTGTAAATATTTAAATAAATATAATTAAATGCTCAGATTAAATGAACGTTGAAACGCTATTGTACTTTGTTTTTATGGCTGTGTCTCAAAAACTAGTGAGCTGCCTTCCTAGACAGCACTTTCTCTCTCACACACACACACACACACACACACACACACACACACACACACACTCATCTCAGCTGACACTCAAACATGTTGTCTATGTAGGGAGCACACTAGGTTTTGAGACACAGCCTCGCGCCCAGTGTAGACACATGGTCTCAGCGCAGGCTCCGCCCACTCTGCGTTTTATCCATATGTGGTTCTTTTCTCTGCAATGAAAGTGACTGGGATCTCCAGTATAACAAAAAAAACACCATAAAAGTCACGCTAAAGTTATTATACCTTTGCATTTTAAGATTTTCATATACTTTAGTTTGTGTCTTAGTTTCAGTTGTGATTGAACATTTACTTACATTTAGCCTATATCTGAAACAGACAAGACCTTTTGAATTTAAGAATATGTGTAATATTATTGGATCTAAACTAATTAACAGATTTGCAAAAATAAAATTAAAATTGTAAAGTTGCATAACACACTGAAAAGCCCTAATTTAATCTTCAAATACTAGTTCAAATGTGAACCATAAAGTCATTTTAAGGTAACACTTTATTTTAAGGTGATGTAGTTGCACGTTGCTTCATGTATTTGCATAACAGTAAATTATGCATAATTACAAGTAACTAACCCTAAACCAAACCCTAACCATAGCTCTATAAGGTACTTGTTATTAATTAATATTACTCAGTACTTATTTGAGTAAATACAATGTAACTACGTCACCTTAAAATAAAGTGTAACCCATTTTTATAACTTAAACTATACATAGTTTGCATTTATTGTGCTTGTGAGTAGAGATATTCTTGTCAATGTCACTAACAGAGGTGTTAAAGGATTAGTTCACTTTCAAATTTAAATTTCCTGATAATTTACTCACCCACATGTCATCCAAGATGTTAATGTCTTTCTCTCTTCAGTCGAAAAGAAATTAAGGTTTTTGATGAAAACATTCCAGGATTTTTCTCCATATTATGGACTTCAATGGAGCCCAAACGGTTGAAGGTCAAAATTAGTTTTATTGCAGCTTCAAAACGTTCTACGCGATCCCAGATGAGGAATAAGGGTCGTATCTAGAGAAACCATCGCTCATTTTCTAAAAAAAAATTTAATTATACACGTTTTAACCATAAATGCTCATCTTGAACTTGGTCTCTTCTTCTTCTTCTCTATTATAATTTCGGCAGTGTAGACGCTGCTAAGTGTATTACTGCCCTCCACAGGTCAAAGTTTGAGCTAATTGTTATATACTTGCACTAGCATATTGTATATGACAATTTAGTTAAAACTTAGCTAGTTCAAGATGAGCATTTATGGTTAAAATGTATAAAATTTTAATTTTTTTTTAGAAAATGAGTGATGGTTTCTCTAGATAAGACCCTTATTTCTCGTCTGGGATCGTGTAGAGCTCTTTGAAGCTGCACTGAAACTGTAATTTTGACCTTAAACCGTTTGGAGTCCATTGAAGTCCACTATAAGGAGAAAAATCCTGGAATGTTTTCATCAAAAACCTTAATTTCTTTTCAACTGAAGAAAGAAAGACATGAACATCTTGGATGACATGGAGGTGAGTAAATTATCAGGAAATTTTAATTTGAAAGTGAACTAATCCTTTAAAATCTATACGGCAACAAAAACCATTAAAGCACAATTCATTTATACAGTAGTCAACATATGAAGGATCAAAAAAGTTCATCAAAGTTATCCTAAGAAGATAACTTTGATGAACTTTTTTGATCCACTTCAAATGCTGACTACTGTATATATACTGCTGTATGATTTAAAATTAAAATATGCATTTTACAAAATTCCAAAACTGATTGAAATTGATTCTCAAGAAATTGATAGTTGATTCTCAAGCACAGCTGATTGAAAACAAGCAAAATGTGGTGTTGATTTTGACAAATATATAGAATACTAATTATTGTTATTATTGTATTGTACAGATAAGATATGTGACCAGATTAGTGACGCTGTGTTGGACGCTCACCTGAAGCAAGACCCAGACGCAAAAGTGGCTTGTGGTATGTTGATTTTCAGAATCATTGAGTTTTGCATGTGTTTTTCTGACTTTATGAATGTTTCATGGCCCCTTTTCAATTGTTTTTCTTTTTCTAGAAACTGTAGCCAAGACTGGAATGATTTTGCTGGCGGGAGAGGTGACGTCTCGTGCGGTTGTGGACTATCAAAAGGTGGTCCGTGACACCATAAAACACATTGGCTATGACGACTCATCCAAGGGTTGGTTTGATTATATATTTTATTATAGATACTGCAGCGTTTACACTACCGTTCAAAAATCTGAATGAATGAAAGCATTAATCTTTACTGACCCCAAACTTTTGAACAGTAGTGCACTTATGAAAGGTAATAAATACAATAAAAATGTTTTTCGAGCGACTGAAACCATTCCATATTCTCTCTCCTGAACCCGTAGGCTTTGATTACAAGACCTGTAATGTCCTGGTGGCTCTGGAGCAGCAGTCTCCAGACATCGCCCAAGGTGTTCATTTAGACCGCAATGAAGAGGATGTTGGGGCTGGTGACCAGGTAATTCAGTGCAGTCTAAAAACTGTGAATGAAACTCTTTTAATGACATTTCAATATTAATATTTTCTGTATTGTGCTGTTATTCTTTCAGGGTCTCATGTTCGGTTATGCCACTGATGAGACAGAGGAATGTATGCCACTCACTATTGTGCTCGCCCACAAACTTAACGCCAAGATGGCTGAACTGCGCCGCAACGGCACCCTGCCCTGGCTCCGCCCAGACTCCAAGACTCAGGTCTGCTGAATACTGTGCATTAGTTTTTATTTTTTAAAAGTCTTTTCTTATTATATAAGCTATGAGCCAAACTAACCAGCTATGAGGTGAATCATAACATTCTAAACTTATGATTTGAAGCTAAAAAAGTATTTGAAAATCAGACAAAAAAACAAAGGTACAAACGGTGTACTTAAAGGGTTAGTTCAACCATAGATGAAAATTCTGTCATTAATTACTCACCTTCATGTCGTTTCAAACCCGCAAGGCTTTCGTTCATCGTTCATGAAATCTGAGAGTTTTCTGTAGGTAGCAGTGTGCTTTGTTTGGGCAAAAAAACATAATTTACCACTTTATTTACAAAATATTAATCTCCATCGAGCGTTGGATTACATGGATTACTTTAATGATGTCTTTTACCTTTTTGGGGGGCTTGAAAGTGTCAGTTGCGTAGCTGTCAATGGAGGGACAGAAAGTTCTCAGATTTCATCAAAAAGATCTTCATTTGTGTTCCTAAGATGAACGGAAGTCTTACGGGTGTGGAACGACACGAAGGTGAATAATTAATGACAGAATTTTTGGTTGAACTAACCCTTTCACGGCTTTAGTGAGGGGAAGAACCACAATCCCATGAAGCATAATCAACTGAACTGCATATAAATAGAGAAATGTAAAACAACTAATTTAAAGTAGTTAATTATATATTTATATATGTGACCCTGGACCATATATATGATATAATTAATAGGAGTTTTAATTAATATGGAGTTTTTACTTCCGGAATACGACTGTTGCATTCTATTGA